>OX276418.1:3815301-4186566 GCA_946251805.1 Cybosia mesomella | reverse complement strand
GATAAATACTCACCAAAATGGATAAATGCTCACCAAAATGGATAAATGCTCACCAAAATGGATAAATACTCACCAAAATGGATAAATAGTCACAGTGTGCTCACAGTCTTTCAGTCTTTTCTTTGCAGGGCTTCTATTTCTAAGTGGTTAAAAAAATAACTACAAAGGTTTAGGCGGCTGCGTAGTAGAGCGCCGCGTTCCACTACGCTGCCGCCTTTACTTTCTTACCTAATCTATCCAAGTATATTTACTCTATTCTCTTACTGTTTCAGTAAAACAATATATGTGAGTATTTATTGATTTTGGTGAGCATTTAAAATCACGTACCTACGAAATGTTCTGACCACTTTAAGAGCAAACTACCTACATGGAAGTTGTTTCGAATACATTAGTAGAAATTTTGAAGGTCGCTTTGTACGGTATGGGATACATAGCAACTAATGCAAAAACAGATTTTTATGAAACACGAGCTGACCCGACCAACTTCGTTCCGCCTTAGGATCAAGTTATGTTGGTTACCTTATCAGCTGGTACCCACACGGCGTGAGGTTATGGTCGGTTCGAGTCCGACATAACATAGAGGGAGGTGGTTTACGGAAAAAAAATCCAAAGTCACAAGTGCAAGGGACTATTCGCGGGTTCAAGTCCCGTCCTAGATGTTCTCTTTTTCCGATCTAAATCTATACAAAAGTCACAGTATAGGCGGAGGCAAATCTAAAACATCAGGATCAATGTAAAATATAAAATAACATCAAATAAACCGCGATAGAATCCGTTAAAAATAGTTTTATTTCAATAAAAAATTAAACTTAAACATCATGAAAATCGGTTCACTCGTTCTTCAGCTTATCACGGTCATCACTATAATAATAATAATATTTATTGTCTCAAAAACTAATATGACTGTTTAATATATATATATATATATATATATATATAGATTTTTTAAACATTATTTTTGTTTTTAAAACCAAGAAAGTAGACATAGTAAAAGGTACGTACATACTAACCGGGGCAAGACGGGGACACCGTGGTTCCCAAACTCGAGGGGCCATCTCGAAACCGGAGATGGCCCAGGGTCAGTCGGGGTGCGACGGATATACTATATGGGTAACCTTACACCCCGGCGTCTGTAGTCCCGAGACGGCGTGCGGTTTTAGTCGGTTCAAGCCCGACATAACCACCCCCGCTGCCCGGCGGGGGGGTATCCGAAGGGATTTCCGCCCGAAAAAATAAAAAAAAGGTACGTACTCCTATTCTAGCTCGACATAACCGCCCCCGCTGGCCGGCGGGGGGGTATCCGAAGGGATTTCCGCACGAAAAAAAAAAAGAAAAAAAAAAAAGGTACGTACATACTGTTACAACGATCGTCGATATCTCGAAAACTACTAATCGAATCTTCTGGAAATTAAAACACATTGTTAGTGTCGAAGTACTCTACCGAACAGTGTAGAAAAAGAGGGTTATACCTGCGTCTTAAGCAACGACTGTGGACTACTGTGAACTGCTGAGCGACTTGGACTGTTGAAGAGTACTGTGTGTGCTAGTTATTTAGTTGCCTAGTTTGTGGTGAGCGAATAAACATATTTGTTGTATAAACGGCATTTAATTTGTACCCCGCGCACGTAACAAGACGTAGGACAGGATCATAGCCAGTAGAAGACCAGCAGAGTGACCTATGCCTATTTATTTCTTAAGGGGGCATACTTACCCTGGGGTTATCCTTTCGAGGGCTTACCCGGGGTGCCCGGCAACGGACACTTGGGGAGGACACCGTGCGGTTTTAGTCGAGACACGACATACCCACCTCCGCTGGCCAGCGGGGGGGGGGGGGGGGGTATCCGAAGGAATTTCCGCACGTAAAAAAAAAAAGGGGGCATACTTTTTATTGAAATATAAATGGACCCACCAAGATCTTCGAGGTCCAAGTCAAGCATACCTGCTGATTGATGAACAAGGATCTAGCGCAAGCGTCGCGATTCATCAGTTTTTTGGCATGTGTACAAACCAGCAGGTGAGATTGGCTGGTTAAGTTTTTCGTAGTAACGTGCATTCGTCCTGGGGTTATCCTTTCGAGGGCTTACCCGGGGTGCCCGGCAATGGACACTTGGGGAGGACACCGTGTGGTTTTAGTCGGTCCAATTCCGACACGCCCACCCCATTGTCAGCACCGATGGGGTGAAACCGGGGATGCGCTAAAAAAACAAAGTAACGTGCATTCGTTGTTGAGTGTCTCGTATAATTAAACTTGCAGGGACATGTTTTTCGTGATTACACTTTTCAAAGTCATATAATACACCCATCACTAACCGTGGAGAAGAAACCACTTACTAATCTTAGGTATAATTAAAAAAATTATCAAAATTTAGGTGAGATTGGCTTTTTTTTTTAGCGTGTGGAAACCCCCATGGGCTTCACCCCATCGGTGCCGACGATGGGATTGGCGTGTCGGATTCGGACCGTCTAAAACCACACGGTGTCCTTCCCAAGTGTCCATTGCCGGGCACCCCGAGTAAGCCCTCGAAAGGATAACCCCGGGGTTACCGGCGGACATTGGGGACGGGTCTTATCCCGGGTTAAGTTTTTCGCAGTAACGTGCGTTCGTTGTTCGTTCGTCGTCGCTCGTATTAGTAAACTTACAGGGTCTTATTTTTCGTGGTTACACTTTTCGAAGTCATATAATACACCCATCACTAACCATGGAGAAGCAACCACTTACTAATCTTAGGTATAATTAAAAAAATTAAGGAATTTAAACTTAAAATTAATTAATTAATGATTACAAAACACCGGTTTCAATGAACGTGACACTTTAATATGCATAATGGGTAAATTTATACGAGTATTGGCAACACGTGCTCGCTTTTATCAAAATCTTGAATCATTTATGTCATTTTGGTCTTGTTTGTTTTATTTTTAAACGACTACAAGACTAGATCGTTATGTATTGATGAAAAGTAAAGCAAGGCATCTGTAACTAACTAACTATAAAAAAGTTTATGTAAGTTTAGAATTCTCTTAGAATTCTTCAACAACACACATTTTGCTTAAGGTTTTTCCAGGGTCGGCAGCGTGAGTGTGACGCGCCTGGTGTTGCACACAACCATAGGTCGCGGTAACCGCTTCCCATCAGGTGGGTTGTGAGTTTATCTGCCACCTGAGTGGCATAAAAAAAATCCTTCGTCCTTTAAGCGGGGCGTGAAATACCATCTGGTGAGGCCTGGTGAGAGTTACCTTTACAGCAGTGTCTGTAATGCTGATCCACATTACCTTAAGCTTACCATCAGGCGTGGTAAAGTCATATTGAAGTGACCATTATTTTAAAAATGCTAGTTAGATTAAAGTTTTTTTTTGGTAAAACGACCTTCTTATAGCATATTTCGTCTAATAGAACATTATTGGTGATTAATAAATTATTTATGTTTTTGTAGAGTCGGAAATCCGTGTAACATTATATCCGGAGAATCAAGTCTAATAATTGTGACAAATTTTTACCGATGACCTTGGGGTCTTTGAATTATCTAATTTAAATAAATGATGTACGAAGGAAGACATTGCTATTACAATCGAGAATATTTTAACAATTACTGTTTAAGTGTAATACAATTATAACTCAGCTGGGCACTTCGATCAGTGGCACCCATTTAATACATGCATGCCCGAAATGTATTCGTTTTAAACTAGGTCTGCAAGGCGAATCGCTGCTTGCAATGTTGAGCTGAGTGAGACATCGTGAATCAGATTTTGAAAATTTTGAACAGTGAACATTCCTCCGTGGCAAGTCCGATTTTGAAAATTCTTTTTGAAAGTCACAACTCTGGACATGCTTTCTGAGCGTGTAAAGTTTGGTCACAGTGTCTCGAGCGGTTATTATGTAATTCCATCTGGAATGTTTTTAACGGTGATCATTCCTCTGTGGTAGCATTAATTTTTTCAAAATATATCCATAAACCTTTGTCTGATTGACCTCTTTAATCATGCCGAATTTGGTTCTGATTGGATTAGTAGTTTAGGAGGAGACCTGTGATAAAGAAAATCCTGAAGTCTGGTATGAGGAGCTTTCGCTCGACTTCGTCTCACTCAGCTCAAAAAAATGTATGGAAAGTCTTTGCCCGATTTATTGACATTTTTTATTACTGCTCCGCTCGCCTGGGTATTAGCGTGATGATAGAAAGCCTATAACGTTCCTCGATAAATGGGCTATCCAACACAAAAATAAATTTTCTATTCGAACTTGTAGTCCTTTAGCTTAGCGCGTTCAACCAAACCAACAAACTCTTCAGCTTTATAATATTCGTATTAAAAGTAGGTATTGATAGGTAAAAAAATAAATTATTATCTATACATACGTCCATTTACAAATCGACATAAAAAAATTGTCTTTGTCCTGAAATTAATTTTATGATTTTTCTATTCTTTATGCTTTAAAATGAAGAAGAAAATACCCAAAATAATTCTTTAAAAAGTTATCGATATCGCATTTAAATTTGATGAATTTCGAACACCGTTATTAGGGCCAATACAATTAAACATGATGGAGGAGCAAACTTTTGAGGACATTATGATTTTTTTGACTAATTTATCGATAAATCTACAAAAATTTCATATATAAGAGAATATCTTATCAAAGACAAAATGCGTGTTAAAGATTGAATTATTAAAGTACTGAAACTAAATAAAGGTACAGAAAAAATCTAATAAATTAACCTAGCTCGGTACTGGGTTAAGATTTCAAAATCTCATTGCAAACACTATCAAACTATGAATGATTCTGATGGTTTATAAACTCACGAAAACGTAAGTAGGTTTCGTTTTGAGTTTTTTTATACGGTTTTTTTTTTCTTGGCGAATACAAATCACAATTTTTTTTTCAGTCAGCCCGTGACCGCAGTCAGTGTCGCAGGCCAGTGTAACGTGGTCGAAATGTCAGGCAATCCAAAGGTACATATATATATACCTATAGATGATCGCGTTAATTCCCGTTAATATTATTGAATAGAAATAAGATATTTAAGCGTATTTAAGCGTCGGTAGCTTTGTGGTTAAGGACTTGAGCCTACGAACGAGAGGTCCCGGGTTAGAATCCTGGCCATTACACTACCGAGGTGAACCCACTCCTAACACAAGCAAGTAAGCTTAGCTGGAGGGGTTAGGGGGAATTAGTAATTTCATTTACAAAAAAAAAGTTATGAATAAGTGGCGTTATTGAATCGGGCTCAAGGTAGGAATGAACCTACTAGAAACTATTGAATCTATACTATTATTAAAATAAAAAAGGCCGAATTTCGTGAGTTTGTATATAAACAAACTAATCCAATGCACTTATTGGAAAAAATCTTTCACAATTTGAAAAATACATTATCCCCGATGGACATAGGCTAAATATTATGTGGCTTGAGTACAAAAAATATTCATAGAAACCGAAGCGAAGCGACGGTGAGTTGCTAGTATGACATAAATAGAGATATTAAAGATGACCTTGACAAAATATTGTTGGAATTCCAGTACGGAACACAGAACATGTACTTTTAACAACATTAAGGAACATTCCGTTAAATTATTCATAACAATGGCAGTCTACCGTGATCACTGGAGTCTTGTCTTGAACATAATAATGTTTGTATATTTACATAATCTTGAACTTCATAGCAAAAATGTACACAGAAAAATGGAGACCCTTCCCGATCGATCTATCGTCAAGAAATTTCATAAAACATATTCTTGGAAATACGTGTTTTTGAATAAGTCTTACAAGTTAGTGAAATAAATGTCTGTAACTAGGAACTCCATTACATGTGTAAGGTTTATATAGATATATTTTAACTCTATATTATAATTTATGAATAGGTTACACTATGAATAGTCAAAGTTCAGGTAATTTTTTTGCAAATAAGCAAATTTTTGTATATAGAATTTTTATCGTGCAGAAATCCCCCGGATCCCCGCCGGTCAGCGGGGGAGGTTACGCGGGCTTGAACCGACTTAAACCGCACGCCGTCTCGGGTCTTCAGACGCCGGGGTGTAAGAGCCCATAAAAGGTCAGTTAGTGAGTGGCTTAACTTCTATCTGGTATACGCAACCAGGTATTTTGAGATAACCCACACTTCAAACCTTCAGACAACCACCATCTTTAGTGTCCCCGTGACCATGACTGCCGAAAAGCAACCGAAACGTCGCGATCTGTGCCTCTACTATTATATAAGATATAAAAAAAAACTTGGGTTATGAACAATTCTGAAAACAAAAATATTTCCTTTCGAATTCTTATTTGTTTGTCGGTTTTTTACCGATGGACGCAAAAACAACGGATTTTGTTCCGGTTTTTTTCTATTAGAAATGTCTTGGCTAGCCTTAAAATATGCCGTATGTTTGATTGCAATTCATCAAAAAGAACCGGAGATATAACCAAAAAACGATAACCGACCTCCGCACGGGCAGAGCCGGGGGCATCAGCTAGTAAATAATAAAATAACAATTATTAAAATGAGATTGAACCAGTTAAAATAAATTATTTTGTATTTTTAGGTTCGTTAACAAGATGGAAACTATTATGAACCTTCACATAATTGTGATTTTTAACATAATTAATTAAAGTAATTATAATATTTCGTGCGTGTGTGTGTGTTTATGTACATTGAACTATGGTTTAACTTGATTTTACTTTGATGTATGAGTTGTTTTATACAAGAGTGTTGTGAGAAAATTAATTGTACCTAATTTATAACAAAACCAACGGTATTTCGTTTTTATAATATAGTGATAAATTGACACGTGACCGTCAGAGAGTAAAGGTTAACTTTCGTAAAGGTTTAAATTACATGCTCACGCCTGTGTATCCTTGAAGAGGTAGACAGAGGTGTAACCATTTTTATACGTGTGGAAATCTCCAACGGGTAATCAACGGGGCTAGCAGCGAAGTGGCTATGTGGATCGATGTCTAAAACCAAAAGGTGTTCTGTCCTATGCGTCTTTAACCAGGAACCTGGGTATATCTTAGGAAGGAACTCCTTAGAAACCCTGGTGGATTGACCACCAATGATATCGCTGGTGATCCTGCCATAAAATGGAAACAAATCCTCTCCGTTTGTAGAGGTGTGCGCGTAACACACTGCGCCACCATCTCGGAGCTGGATTATACCCTGACATTTAGCTATATTTTGGTACCTACCATTTTATATATATAAACTCTCATATATATATAACATAAACTCACGCCTATATCCCCGAAGGGGTAGGCAGAGGTGCTAGCACCCACGTTTCGCCAGTTTATGTTTTAGGTCCCAATGTAATAGGTGGCGAGCCTATTGCCATTAACCAGGCACTTATAAACCTGCGATAAATACACACATAACTTCGAAAAGCATCGAAAAGTCATTGGTGTGTGCCATGGTAATACCTGGGATCGAACCCGAGACCTCGTCTCAGCAGTCCTTTACCCATACCACTAGGCTCCCGCGGTTATATCCATTTATATCATCATATCCATTATACCATTTTATAATGGCACTTTTTCTAGACACCGTACCTTCTATTTTATGACATTCACTCCAATGAAGGAAGGTAAGGCCTCAGGGTCTTACGTCATCATCATAATCCTAGTTGCTTTCAAAGCTCGCAATTTGGATCCTAGGTCCGCTCTCCGACAGGTCGCTCAACGACCGTCCTTCATGAGTGCAGGCCTAGGGGTTGCATCTGGAGCCGCCTATCACCCTAGCAGCTTGCGCACCCCTCCTTTTTCCCGGGGCAAGCCGGGAACACCGTGGTTCCCAAACTGAAAGTAGATCGGGTCAGCCGGGGTTCGAGGGAAATGCCTTACCATTTAAAGACCCGAGACGGCGTGCGGTTTAAGTCAGTTCAAGTCCGACATACCACAGAAAGAAAAGTCCGCTCTTCGACGTTATCTCCTTTTGGCTTTTTAAAGAATAAATTAAATTACTAGTATTTCCGCTAACCTTGAGTTAGGAGCGGGTTCACTTCGACAGTGTAATAGTCAGGATTCAAACCCGAGACCTCTCATCGTAAAGCTGACTGCTTAGCCACTAAGCTACCGACAAGAGATGGGATTTGCCATCTGACCCCTCAACCTTTTCCTGACCCTGACCTTTTCCTGGTGGTAGAAATTTGATGACACAAATTTGTCACAAAATTCGGCCGGGTGGGTACAACCGTGCACGATTGCGAAAAATCCTCCATAGTAATCCAATTTCGGTTTGATTGCGTTCAGGGGTCAGCACGTGCATAGCCGGGCAGGGGGATTGTGGTCGCAGCACTAGTGGGACCGGTGGGTGTCACGCGGTGCTGCGACGACAATCCTCTTCTGATGAGGCCGTCCAGCTGAGTGCCACCATTGTTAACATGGTACGTGTATGTAATGGTGGCCCTCTTTCCTGAGACTTTACCTTCAGCTTACCATCAGGCGAGGTGAAGTCAAATTGACGTGTCCTAAATATAAAAAAAAACTAGAAAGAAAAGCTCCAGAGCCTCCTCTACTAATATAATCAGCTGGTGTATGATGAGTTTGATTTAACATAACATAACTTCACGACTGTATCACCGAAGAGGTAGGCAGAGGTTTGTTACACACCCACGATTCGCCAGTTATGTTTAGGTCCCAATGTAATAGGGGGCGAGCCTATAGCCATCTACCGGGCACATTGCTAAGCGAGCGATAAAAAACATTTTTTAATACACACATAACTACGAAAAGTCAGAGATGTGTGCCCGGGGCGAATGGGGATGGAACTCGAGACGTCGTCTCGGCGGTCCTACACCACTGGGCTATCGCCGCTTAGATTTGAGTCCCAAAAGTGTAATTGGATTCTATACAGCCTCAGAAACTAACACAAATCCACTTGAAATGCAGTATTCCAATGACCATATTGAACCAAGAACTGCAGTTCACAAAAATAATATGTAGATTGTCACGTTTACCTGATAATAAACATATTTCAAACCTGTGTTGTATACCAATGTGATGATTATCACGTTTATGTAATACATAGTACACATTTTCGACGGCCTCTGTGGCGTAGCGGTAGTGCATTCGATTGCTATGACAGAAGGCGCGGGTTCGGTTCCCGCTCAGTGCAAATATTTGTATGCATGAATATGTCTATTTGCATTGGTCTGGGTGTTTATATGTATAATATGTATGTATTTACAAAAACAAAAGTATTTAAGTATGTTTATCCGCATTCTGGAACCCATAACACAAGCTAGATAAAATATGCTTACTTTGGGTCTAGAAAGCGCAGCGTAGAATGTCGTAGAATATTTTTTTTTTTATTTTAAGAGATATGTATATAATGTGCGATAGTCACATTTCAATTAATTACTTTTTTTTTATATACCACTCAGGTGGCAGCCAAGCTCACGGCCCACCTGATGGGAAGCGGTTACCGTGGCCTATGGACGTGTGCAACACTAGGGGCATCACACTCGCGCTGCCGACCCTGTAAAAAAATTCTAATGCCCTTCTTGAAGAACCCCATATTGTAGTCGCTTGGGAAAACCACAGCACGGAGATCATTCCACAGCCTGAGTGTGCGCGGAATAAAGTGCCTTTTATACCTAACTGTAGGCACCGTTTCCGGTCGCAACGTGTGAGGATGAATACCCTGTGGCCGTGGGCATCATGTCATCCTACTACTACTACTGTCTACTAAGTACTAATATAACTTTACATTATCTTAGCGTGGCATCTCTCCCATCATCTCAACTCGCATCTCTCATATCCCAAGTATCCTCCTCTTTTTACTTTGGTTTATGCGACTTTTATGGAAGCGCCGAGCGACTGCCGTCTGGTTTCCCAACCTCAATAGGAAAACCTGCGCCAGAGCCGAACTTCCGTTATTTAGTAAGTGCTGCCAGTAGCAGATAAGGTTGGCCTGAGCCTCAAACTGTTGATAGGGTCCAAGCCAACCTGATCTCTCCACAATCTAAAATATTTAAGCAGTATAATTGCGGCGATAGCCCCGTGGCGTGGCGTACGTAACGGACTGCTGAGACAAGGTCTCGAGTTCGATCCCCAGTCGCCCCGGACACACACCACTTTTCGTAGTTACATGTGCATTAATAAATGTTAATTATCGCTCGCTTAACAATGTGCCCGGTAGATGGCAATAGGCTCGCCCCCTATTACATTGGGACCTTAACATAACTGGCGATTCGTGGGTGTGTAATATACCTCTGCCTACCTCTTCGGGGATACAGCCGTGAAGTTATGTTATGGTATGTTATTATTCCACAAATGTTAATTTGTTGTCTGTAGTATGTTAATACTTTTTATACATTCAAACCCTATTAGCCATTAACACATGACCAAAATACCAATTAAAAAGGTGACAAGAAGCTATATTTTAAAGTTAAATATATAGCCCCTAAACCTTTTTATATACATTGATATAATAAACTTATGTAACAAAAATGTCATTACGAGTAATTTAGATTCAAATGAAGTTCGTGTTTTAAACGTATTTGACATAAGTTGCATATAAATAAACGTTTTATTATTAAAAACAAATCACGTCTCAAAGAAATATTTATGAGTTGTCAAGTTAGCGAAATTCAAAATTAGTTTATACGTCACAAATCATATCGACATGGAATTGAAACTGGTGATCGCCTAGTGGTGGCACCTAATCTAACCGTATGTCAAAGGTGGTGAAAAAAAAGTTTCCATTTTTTTTTAATGACAACACTAAAATTTGACAGTTTTTGCAAAGGAAAGCTTTCATAGGCTGCTTGGTCACTCTAAGATGGCGAATAGATTAGTATTTTAATCGCTCTGTACTACACATCCTCAGTCACAGCTCAGCATTTATGCTGAGATGGCGAACTGTTGAGGCTTGTACACCTGTCATGTGTATATATATATTTGTTGTAACCTATTTGTGCGTGTCCTTAATAAACTTATTTTCTTTCTTTCTTCTTCTTTCTTTACACTCATGACAATGAAAATAAAGAAAACAATGTTTTTTTTTTCTTCCGTTCATTTCTTTGATGGATTTTCTAATTTACGCGAGGGAGCCAATTATCCTCTTCTAGGTACTAGACTCCGCGATACTGCTGAAAATTTCCTGTCAAAAACCCAAAAACATTACCTAACCCAGGCATAAAACCCGGTACCTAATACACAGCTCTAGTAATCACTACTGTCGACGCAATGTTTACTAAACAATTATACATCAAGTTCCTACTTAATAATAAAACGGATAATCTTAACGAAATATATTTCCTTACGGAAATACAAACAGGTTATATTTAACATACAGATAATATACGCATATTTTGGTACAACTACTAGTAAACATATATCGAAGATGATAGTTTTAATAAACCTTGTTAGCGTCTGTGACTGGAAAAATCTATAGTTAGTTCAAGAAAACTACCTTTAGACAGTCGTACATTAAAACGAGCGAAACTGCAAGCTGAAGCAGGTTAGTAAATCATTGCAATAAGCAAACAAAGTAGTAATCAATGCAATTAACAAGGTATGCATGTTAGCAAGGAGATCATGTTTCGTTTTCCGTAGAACGTCATTATAATTATTCTAAACCGAGAATGAATCACCGGACCGGTCTAGACTTTTACATGTCACTGTGTTTAATAAACAAGATTTTAATTTCTTTCTTCTCATATTCGGAGAGACAGCTTGAAATTACTTGGATATAGGGATGAAAACAATAAATTTCGTCCCGATTTGGCTTTAGATCGACACAATATTGTTTTTTTTACTAGTGCCATAACAAACAGAAAATTTGTCGTATAAACAAAGTGAGCGATTGTAGAAAATCTAGATTGAACCTAAATAATAGTGTAGGATATAATGCTGTTTATTTAGAAACATTGAAACAAAATTTCACGATTTCCATGCGAGCGAAACTACAGTCATTAACTAGTATAAAAATACTTATTTGACAACTTCGTTTTAACAAAATTTAATCCGTAACTTTGATGTGTTAAGCTAAACCCATTGGTGACTTTACATAAGTGAATAATTGGACCCTAAGCTAGTGAATAGTGATAGATGCTCATAATTTTTTCTATAGATTTTTTTTTTTGTTATTACAATTATTGCCTTAAAATTAGTATCGTAAGTTTATTAAACCGATTCTATCGCGATTATTTTGGTAGTATTTTATTGTTTACACTGATCCTGACTTTTCGGTTTTTATTTCAGAAGTCATGGTCACGTTAACACCGATTTTAATTTTGGTTTTGTTTTGTTTGAAAGGTGATTTAGTCGAAAGTGTTCTTAGCTATGTTTGATATAAAATCAATCAAGGGGTTTTAAATTTTAAATTTATATTTCATTTCAATGCATCTAAGTTCAGGATGTACAACATTACATCCTGATTAGAAATTTATTTATTCATTAGATTCACCAACTGTTATATTCCATAATTATTATCTCACAAGTTATTCTAAGTTTATAGCCAATTGCATCACTAATAACAGGTGATTACAGTATCGATGCAATAGAATACAATATAAAACCAGTGGCACTCCGGGCACTCTGGGAGTGCCAACAGAAGTGAAAACTTGAACAATTACGTGTGAATTTTTTGAATCGACAGGAAATATTCCAATCTGAAATTACCCAACACGCCTAGAGCCTATATTTAAAAAATTGACAATGCAATAAGTAATTTCCAGTAAGATAAGTACAGTCAGATAGTTTTTAAATCATATAGGTAAGTAGGTATATATTTTAGCCAGAAGATCTGACAGTCTGGAAAACGTACCTGAGTTAGATTGGATGTAGAAGGTGGAGGATCAGGTACTAGGGCGCACATTAGGAGAAGCGTATATTCAGCAGTGGACTGCAATAGGCTAATCATGATAAGTATGTATACTTTTATCAAATCAAGCAGTAAAATTTATTTTTATTCTTCAAAAATCCTTGATGATTAGTTAACTCGCTTTACCACTTCAATTAATTTTAGTTTTCAGTCATGATGACATGCAAAAAATAGATAATACAAACAATTACTTCAGCCACATTCATTCTAAGAAATATCTGACTAAGTTACTGCACTGCACTCATCGTTAGGAGATTAAATAAAAAAAATACAAACTGGCACAAAGGATATGGCATTAAATGTTACATCGGATTGTATTGGTCGCCGTGAAGAAGATCTATACTAATATTATAAATGTTAAAGTACTTAACTCTGTCTGTCTGTCTGTTACGCTTTCACGTCTAAACCACTGAACCGATTTTGATAAAATTTGGTCACGATAAGCGACATCGGTAAACGTCGGTGAAAGTGACGAAAAATTATATTTTAACAAAAATTTAAAATTTGTTTTCGAGCAAACGCTAAAAAATTTATTTTGAGATTATTCAAAATGTTTGTGTGATATGAATTGACAGTGTGACAGTTTAGTGTCATTTTAGGATATTTGGGTAATCATTGCGATGCTTTAAAGGCAAAGAGTTTCAAGCGACATCAAATATTCAAATAAAAAAGATCCCAAACCACGTTATAACCACATGACCGCAAGGACATTTTTTTGTCAACTGTTATTGTCGTTTATACCGTTTGGTCTTCAATCATCGATATCATAATTGAATAAGCTTGTTTGAATCAAAAAGGAACGGTTTTTTTATATGACCCGTATTTTTAGGGTCATAATATATAGTAGGTATATAATATGCTGATGACTTCTCCGGAACCTTTTAGCCAGTTAGCTAATTCTTTTTTTGTTGAAGCGGAATAGTTTCGAGGTTACTATAACCGTAACATTTTCATAGAATCACTTCACCTCACTATTATGTGTGTATATGTGTGTATGGCGGCAAGACTGGCAAGACATAATGTTAAAAACGAGTATTCAAGAAAAAAAAACCAATCCGGTCGATTCGAAATTCGAAAAAACAAATATAAACAAAAAAATGTAATTAAAGCCAAGTTCCTGTTATAAAAATTCCACAGACAATAACAAAATTATCGTATCTGTCGTGTGACGCGTTTAGTAGGAAATAGGGTCGACAGTGATTATTACGACGCTGTGACGTTTTATTCTGCTACTAGTACAGTTGTATTACTTAATAGGCCGATGACGTAGATAAATACTTTGTTTCTCATAGTTTCAACTTAACACTTACCATACTTGGGATTCCTGTAAGTAATGTGGTTATACACAAAGACTTTTATAATTTGTTATACTATTGTATGAAACCAAGAATGTGTCACAGTTTGGGACTAGGAAGAGAGTTCCAAATAGCGGGATCTGTTAAAGTTAGAGTCATAGGATGCGAGATATTTTCAAAAAAAAAAATTTTTGTGACCTTGAATAAGTTACGACGCAACAAAATTTTATGAAATTATTTCGACAACTTTTAGAACATCAAAATTAAGGCGAGTTTACAGCTTATTAACTCTCTTTCCAAGGTTGACCCCTTTTTGGTTAAGTGTTATGTGCTATTAATGAAATAGAGATAATTAAACGTCATCATAAGAGGCCGTTAAAAATAGTTTTATTTCAATATAAGAGGCCATTAACGCGTATTTCGAATTTATGTTGAAAAAAAAGAAATAATTATCATTTATTAGCTCCCGACGCAAATACGACGGGTTACTATAAGTCTGTGGCATCGTAGCTCCCGAACGGATGAACCGATTTTGATTTTGTTTTTCTTTGTTTGGAAGGTGAACTAGTCGGGACTAGTTTTTAAAATTTTAAATTTAATTTTTTACCTAGGTCCTATAGCTGATGCGTCCAAGCTTCGCACGGCTTACTCAGGCGCCGTAGGTCGCTCAACGACCTCCGTCCTCCATGAGCGCAGGCCTGGGGGTGGCAGGTGAGGCCGCCTGTCACCCCAGCAGAAGCAGGCCGGGACGGTTGGGCGACTAGCGCCCCTCCCCCAAACCGAGGCAAGACGGGGACACCGTGGTTCCCAAACCCGAAGGGGCCATCTCGAAACCGGAGATGGCCCAGGGTCAGTCGGGGTGCGAGGGATATGCTTTATGGGCAACCTTACACCCCAGCGTCTGTAGACCCGAGACGGCGTGCGGTTTTAGTCGGTTCAAGCCCGACATAACCGCCTTCGCTGGCCAGCGGGCGGGGGGTAGGTATCCGAAGGGATTTCCGCACGAAAAAAAAAAGGTACCTATTATCAGTGGCAAATCTTATAACCCTAATCCAAGAATAGTAATCTTTCAAGATAGCACCGAAAAGAATAAAAATAAGTGACAAAAAATAGTTCGATGGAACTAGTAATTTTTTTGTCTCACTAGTTCGATTGCCGAACGCCATGACTCATGTACTCAGACAGAAAATAGTTCAATCGGACTAATTGCAGTGGCACTAGTGAGAATGATCTTGTTTAAAAATGATCCAAAATTCTTTACGTCGATGACCGTGTCAGATCGCATTTTATACCTACCAACATAACAAAAATGTGAACTATGTAAATGTAATGAAATTCTAAGTTATGTGATTCGATACACCTACTTATGTCCTTTAATAAGCTTCCATATTCATATTTTAATAATAAATTTTGATTTATAATATTTTTTTGACTTTTTTTGACGACCTATTCGTTTTTATAAAAGGTTCCTACGTCAGCAAACACCTAAACATGGCGATTAATATTTAAGTACATAATTATAGTTATAAATATTCATCGAACAAACTTATATTATAAACTTATATATTTATAATAACTTTAATTGAAAAATATAACTACCTATTTGACTTTGACCTTGAAATAAGCACAAAAAGCGGGCCCCAGATTTCTTTATTATAATATGTTAATTTGATTAAGAAAGCAAGAAAAACATTTGATTTAATGATAGCCATTTGTTGATAATTAAACTATCTAATCTATACTTATATTTTAAAAAGGGTTCGAATTATGGGAGTTTGTTTGTATGTTTTGGGTAATCTTCGGAACTACTGCACTTATTGGAAAAATTCTTTCACCATTATCCCCGATGGACATACTCCCCGATGGCCTTGCTTCACTTACTCACAAAGGCTTCACTTAAAAGAACTCATATAAACCGAAGTGAATCTAAATTTAATAATACAGTGTTTATTGCCGTATTACTCCGAAACACCTTGATCGATTTAATTTTTATTTCTTTTCGTTGGTCTTAAAGTATTTTCGACCCTTCTATACTCAGGCGCCGGAGGTCGCTCAACGACCTCCGTCCTCCATGAGCGCAGGCCTGGGGGTGGCAGGTGAGGCCGCCTGTCACCCCAGCAGAAGCAGGCCGGGACGGTGGGGCGACCTGCGCCCATCCCTCTAACCGGGGCAAGATGGGGACACCGTGGTTCCCAAACCCGAGGGGGCCATCTCGAAACCGGGGATGGCCCAGGGTCAGTCGGGTTGCAAGGGATATGCTCTATGGGCAACCTTACACTGTCTGTAGACCCGAGACAGCGTGCAGTTGTAGTCGGTTCAAGCCCGACATAATCGCCCCCGTTGGCCGGCGGGGGGGGGGGGGTGTATCCGAAGGGATTCCCGCACGAAAAAAAAAAAGGTATTTTAGTACTTTTGCATGAACAATATAATGTAATCGTTGTTCATTGACGTGATGTCTTTTAGGACATGAGGTTACACGACACTTTGACATTTCATTCGGCATTTGTTGTGTCAGCTATATAGTAACATGTAAATACTATAAAATTTACATTCTAAATTGCATTAAATATGTCAATCCCATACATTACTAAACGTTTCCACTAGCGTTATAGTATCACTAATAGAAAGTCATTTTGTCTAGAAGCCCTTTTTTTTCCGACTGACCGTTTCTGGTATCGTATCTTCGTATCATTGCTTACGACCTATCCATGCGTTAGGTACATAAGAAAAAAAAAAAAAGGTACATAACCGTTGGGGCAATACGGGGACACCGTGGTTTCCAAACCCGAGGGGGCCATCTCGAAACCGGAGATGGCCCAGGGTCAGTCGGGGTGCGAGGGATATGCTCTATGGGTAACCTTACAGCCCCTGCGTCTGAAGACCCGAGACGGCGTGCGGTTTTAGTCGGTTCAAGCCCGACAAAAAAAAAGGTACATAACCGTTGCCTACCAAAAGATGTATATCACTATAGAACTAGGTACTATAAAACAGCGTAATATGAAACTTTATACTAAAATATTGTATCATCCACGCTAAAATGTATTAACATAACATTAGAACGCGATTAATTCGCGTTCTAATCTTATGTTAATTAGATTTTAATGATACAGCTCTATGTGTGTGTGTGCAGGACCAAAAAAACATTTGTGCCTTAAACTACTGTAAAGCAAGCTAGTGTGCAGGTTAGGGTTACCAATATTTATTCGGCTGATATAAATACCTAGTATTTTTTGGAATTTTATTAGCCGTGAAAAGTATTGTTACCACCTACATAATATATTACTTATTTGTAAAAAAACAGTTACAACAATGAAGCAATAGACAATAGAATATAATAAACAAGAAAAAAGAGATACAATTATGTCATCAAATATATATATACCTATATATATTATGTATATATATATAAATATATGTATATAAATAAACACATGATATTTGTAGGTGAGAATGACATATCGCGTACATACGTTATATTTTGTTAGCGCGAAAATTACTAATTTGGACCTGAACTAGACATCAGATAATTTAAAAAATACCTAAAATCAGTTGATTCGGAACATGAAATTCGAATAGATCTAAAGCCCCCAAACGATGGCCAATATGGAGCTATAGAGGCCTATCGAGGCCAAATCGAGGAGATACTTGCCATTAATAAATTGGATAAACAAGTTTGCAAATTGCAACAATTTGTTATTTTTTCATCCTTCACGTTATAGTATCGCAACAATTTATTTTTATTTCTCTTAGTTTCAATCTTCTTTTATATTATTTTTATTATTAATTTTAAAATTAGGTTAACTGCTGCCGTTTTCTATATACTAGTGTCATTAAACTTTATAAATTGTTACAAAATGTACATTTTGTCACAATACCATTTCAAATGTAGGTAAATAAGATAGGCATTGATTTTCTAAATAAATAAAAAGGAAAACAGCGAACAAGCAAAGATTTTTTTTTTAAATTTATGTAGTAATTCGTTTTCCTTTTTCCGCGAATTTAGGTACAAACAATATTGACCAAACCAGTTCCGTGAACGAACAATAAACTGAACAACAATTAGCGTTTGATGGCATCTGTATTATTAAATAATTTCAATATATATACCTCCTGTGAGCTGTGTTTATAACCACTCATAGTAATCAATATTGTTTATGGTTATTTTAACATAACATAATATAACATAACATAAACTCACGCCTATATCCTCGAAGGGGTAGGCAGAGGTGCTAGCACCCACATTTCGCCAGTTTATGTTTAGGTCCCAATGTAATAGGTGGCGAGCCTATTGCCATTAACCGGGCACTTATAAGCCTGCGATAAATACACACATAACTTCGAAAAGCATCGAAAAGTCATTGGTGTGTGCCATGGTAAAACCTGGGATCGAACCCGAGACCTCGTCTCAGCAGTCCATTACCCATACCACTAGGCTGCCGCGCTTTTATTACTTTATAACACCAGATACTTAAGCAAAGACTCGTCAAAATCAGTTCATTCGATTAGTAGTTTAACAAATATTATTTGTAATCATGCATGACTGAAAAGTAACCGAAACGTCAAGAGAGATATAAATAATACTAGGGGCGCAATGCATTCTGTTGTTGCAATATTGAGCTGCGAGTGCACTACATGATTACCTACAAAACCTGCCCAACAACTACTCTACTACTTGAATTGTTTTTTGGTGATTATTCCTCCGTTGCTAGACCCAATACTTAAGTTGCACATTTTGGCGCCAAAATCGTGGTTCAATTTGTGAAATTTTTGAAGGGTGATTTAATTATTCCTCCATGGTAGGTTCGATTTTCAATTTTATTTTTCTAAACTTTCCGGGTATTAATTTGTATTTACATGCCAAGTTTGGTCAAAATTGGTCGATTAGGTTAGGAGGAGTAGCGTCACAACCGAAATACACCGAGTGGAGTATAGAGAGCTGGAGTAGCGTCACAACCGAAATACACCGAGTGGAGTACAGAGAGCTTGAGTAGCGTCACAACCGAAATACACCGAGTGGAGTATAGAGAGCTTGAGTAGCGTCACAACCGAAATACACCGAGTGGAGTATAGAGAGCTTTTCGCTCGACTTCGTCTCACTCTCAGCCTAAATATCACCAAAGGATCGCGATAAAAAAATATTTTATATTAATTAATAAAAGGAAGAAAACTCAAAGTATTGAGAACCTTGTCCAATTTGGGAATTGATTACAAATATAGTTACAATGAAAAGTAGCACATCTCTATTAGGTCATTAATCATACTTAGATCTTATCGGTATTGTGTGATTAAATTTCACCAGTTGGCACATTACTAGAATTATATACTGTCATATATCAATAAACAGTTAAACTGGTTAAACTTTCGTTGGCTTAGAATTACTTTTAGATTGATAATAAACATCGTGTGTCCCATTGACAACGTGTTTAATAATATTCACAAACATAAAACGTAGAAATCAAAAGGTAAATACCTACCTTTTGGATATAAAGACGAACCACATCCAATCATAATTTAATTATAATAAAAAAATGTACCTAAGTATTAGAAATGTGTAGAAGTTGTTTGGCAACGATTATATCTACTAATATTATAAAATTGAAGAGTTTGTTTGGTTGAACGCACTAATCTCACGAACTACTGGTTCGAAGTAAAAAAATATTTTTAGGCCCATTTTCCAGGAAGGTTATGTATATCGTACCGCTATTACCCAGGAGAGTGGAGCAATAAATCATAAATGTCAAGAAATCGGGAAAATTTCCATACATAATTGTAAAACTAATAAATAACAAGCATTGTGGGTAATTGATTGATTGATTGATTGATTGAATTCGTGGGGCACAGCTAGTCCTAAGATAAAGTTATAATAAAAAAGGAGTCCTTTGTAATCATTTCAAGATAAAAAAGAGGTCATAGTTAACCCTTCAATATCCTTGAATAAAAAACACAATGTTCACTGAAAGTATTTTTTACTTTTAATTGTCATGAATCAAAATTTATACGTTCTGTTACAACTTGATAATATGGCATTTAACAAGTACATGGACTCGGGGTCTTTTTTATTTTAAATTCGTAGAATCAAATTTCTTAAAGATTTACGAGATGGCGTTATATGTATAGTAAAACTTAGATTTTTCATTATCATTATCTATATAATATAATATAATTTTCATCTAAATTGTTTTGCGGTTACCGAGATATGACCTTTTTTACGTGTGGAAATCTCCACGGATTTGGAATGTTTATGGGTGTTTATGTCGGACTTGGACTGACCAAAAGTGCACGCCGTTTCAGGTCTCTAATGCCGGGATGTAAGGTGGTGGTACAATAAGGCAATTCCCTCGGACCCTAGCTGACCCTGGGCCATCTAGGGCATGATATGGTTCCCCTCGGGTGTGGTGACCATTTTACCCTAGAAAGCCCTACAAAATAAACACCAATATGTTTATTTTTCACCCGAACTAATAAACCGTAACAAAAATTGTATTATATAAGGTGTCACAAAATTAGGTCTCTGAATTTGGTGAGATGACTTGGTATAGACAAAATATGTATTTGAAACAAAAAAAAATAATATCGGGTAAAATTAAAATAAAAAATATTAAAAAAAAATTACAAAATGAAAAAAAAACACCACAAGTGAACAGTGTCACGTGACGAGACGAGCACACGTGACGCTGGTCGCGATTTAGTATCGCGGGTAGTATCCTCGCAGTATTCTCCAAGCGGATGTGTGGGAAATACCTAAATCGCGACCAGCGTCACGTGTGCTCGTCGCTGGTGGTGTTTTATTTTTCATTTCTTAATATTATTTTTATATTTTTTTTTTACTTTTTTATTTTACCCGATATTATTTTTTTTTGTTTCAAATACATATTTTGTCGATACCAAGTCATCTCACCAAATTCAGAGACCTAATTTTGTGACACCTTATAAAAATGGATTTGCATTGGACAAACATTTTTTACGATCTAATTATGATAAAATTAACCGCACTTTTTTGAATGTGTACTTTGTACTATACCTACCTACAAATACATATGCGGAACCAAAAAGTACCTAGTTCTTCTTCAGGTTATAAACTATCGCAGTGCTAAATTTTACCTAAATTGGTTCAGATTTCTTGGTGCAAAAAGATAACAGAGTTAGTTTCACATATTATTGAACTGGTTTACAGCTGTTGTGAGCTCCGCCCACGTGGAATTCTGATGTGATTTTATTTGAAATTTTCATAAAAAAAATGTATAATAAACGGAAGTTATGTGCGTATTCATTACCTACTACGAGTACATTTCAGCAATTCATTATTTAATGTTAGAACCAAAAATGTAATGAACATGCGGAATCTTGGAATACATTTTTTAAAATTCCAAATTTAACAAAAGGCGGATTAAAAAAAATGCTTGATAGATTCAAAGTTTCAAGTTTTTACATATCTGCATGTAAATAATTCAAACTTCGAATCTGTCAATCTAATGTCATAAAAGTATTGAAACAAAACTAAATACTAAAATTGAAACTAAAAATAGCTTTTGTTTATAACGGCAAAGGTGTCGCTTAGTAGTGTAATAGCATTTTATTCCGCGGTACCATAGGTATGGTTTTAATTTGATTACTGAGAACTAGTTTATATCATAGCAAAAATACAGAAGTATACAATTGTATAAGTAGACATTTTAAACCGGAAAAAACATTAACATGACACGACAGGAGTAGAAGTTGCGATAGTTAGAAAAGTAAGCATATTTATTGCTTCAGAATTCCATTCATTCTATAAGTTCTAAATAGGTATGAATATAATCCAAAATAACTAAACTTGAAATTTAATTATTTGACTTCGGTATAGGCGTCAAATTTTTACTTTATTCCAAATACCTTGATATAAATTGGATAGAAGTAAGTAATAAGTAATAAACAATGCCTAATTAGGTTAAGTTCCTTATTATTTTTATTCGTAAGGTAAGCAAATTCATAATATACGTATGAGTAATACTTCATTTAGCGAAAAATATTTCTTTGTTTTACCAAAGAAATTATAACAACGGAACGTTAAAAATTTAACAGAATAACTGAACCTGTTTGAAAGTTCAATGTAACCCTAAAGTTAGAGGAAACCAGTCCTTGTTACCTGTTTTTATATTTCGTTTTAAAAAAAGAATGAGAGAACAGGAATGACCATATAAGTTCAACCTTTTCGATGTGTGTACCTGATCCTGGACGTAATCATTACTGCGCGCCAAAATATAAGTTCTAAATTCAAATGACAAAAAAATAAAACATCTCAAGAAACAAATTTTTCACTTTCGTGAGTTTTAATTGTATGTTGTATGACATTTTCTTTACTTAATAGGGATTATTTTATTTATGTACTTTACGTTTTGTAAATAATGACCATTTAATGTTAAGCCTTACCTTTTTTTTTTTTTTTTTTTTTATCGTGCGGAAATCCCTTAAATATTAAGCCTTACCTAAGAAACATATTGCAAATTTCAAAGAAATAACATTTATTAAAAAAAAAGTGAAGTAATTAGTAGGCTAAGTCTTCCTATAGATTTAGACCGGATCGCCCAATTACTTATAATATAGGTATCGGAGAATTTATAATATCTCTGACGTATCCAGGTATTCGAACTTCAGAGAAAGGTCAGAGTATTCCCCCCGTAAGGGGTTCAATCCCCGTCCTGGACGTTCTCTTTTTCCGATCTAAATCTATAGAAATAATATTTACTTTATTTGATAGTGTGATTTTCGTTCACAACTTTAATTAATTTATAAAAAAGGTAGGGAAGTAGGAATCAGTGACAAGACTCATAAATCTATTTTGTATTCCTAATTAAAATAAATTACCTACCTTACATTAATAATGTTATTCTTTTTCACAGAAGAATTTCAGTTTTTATATTTCACACTACAATTAATGTAATGACGCAGGTTTTTTTTAGATTCAACTACCTACTTATCTGCTATCATGTAGAGGGTACTAGTATAAATTTAGTCATTTATTTTCATCTTATATTTTGTTTTAAGTTTGTAGTTATTAGATTATAATTGTAATATTTGGTGCGATAAATTGTCGATTCTCAAGTTCGTATAATTTTTTAATTGTTAATTCAATTTAAGTATATCTACTTCGTAGGTATTCAATTTTAAATGTGTCTTTCACAATAGTCCGTCAGTAGTTCTGATACGTACAAAAACAAATATACCTCATATAGATTTTAAATCAATCACACAATTTATAAAATACCTAAATGAATGACCGTTCTTAGATTTATTATTACTTAAAGTAAAATCTTAATATTTCGTTTTTTTAACATAATTTAATAACAAATATTAAAATCTCGTATTATTATACCTACATTAAAAAAAAACAAAACTTACATTTTGGCTGTCTCCCGAAGTGTCCCTTTTTCCTGCGCTCGAACAGTCGATTGATGATTGCATCTTTTCTATTGTTGAACTCCAAATCATCATTAAATTTATTGTTCAGGGCTTCGCACTCAGCAAAATTAGCCTCATAAGTTTCAATTTCCGATCTTTTAATGTGATTATTCGATAAATCTTTCAATTCATTAGTATTCGTACACCTTCTGTTAGTGAAATTATTCCAAATTTTCGCCAAGTCCTTCATGGTTGATAGAAACACGTCCTCACACCAATAAATCGATATATCTAGTAGGTAGTAACTAATCGATATATAATATGATATTAATAGCACGAATGAATCCGTAGTTTTAATTTATTTGGTTTTCAATGCCACATGTCAGCAATAAAAAAACAAACTCAAATTTAAAAACAAACAAATTGTTCTCCTTAAAAACAATCCACAAGTAATAAAAAATATAGCGTTACTTTTTTTTATAACCACAGACAGTCACATTCCAATGCGTTTTTGACGGCACAATATAATTTCGAAATTCGAAAATTTCAAAACAGTGCTATTTCTTTTCCGCGTAAACACTTGAAAAGCGCGCGCTGAGAAATAATGGTAGGCATGAATGGCGATGCAACTTATACGTGCAGTATGCTTACGTGTATCTAATAAAATTCGCGCGGTGTCCGTCCTCTTATATATAAAATATCGCAAGCACACACACTACGCCATCCACGGTGACGTATCAAGACCAGTTTTTTTTAATGATACAATTATCATGTGTATAAGGTAACCTTAAGGTGGAAATGAGTAATGGGTCATAGGCAGAGAGCTCTGTGTGTACCTGCTACTAGAAAAGTGAGACGGCGATTTTAGTCAGGTCAAACCCGACATAACCGCCCCCGCTGGCCGGCGGCGGGGTATCCGAAGGGATTTCCGCACGAAAAAAAAAAGGTAGTTCAGAACAAAAATTGTTTCAAAGTTCAAGAGTGTTGTGGGAAGTGTATAGAAGCGTGGGGGTGAAGTTATAAAAATATATAGAGATTACACATTGAAATTCTATGTATAATATAGGCAGTTTACAAAAAACTTATGTCGCAGTTTCTGGGGGCAAGCCGACGTTCTTTCAAACACAAAACATGTCCAAATTGACACATTTTAATTTTAAGATTTTTTTATAACAATTCGGACACCATCAAAAAATATTAAAGCTATTTTTATAATACACTATAAATACAAATAGCTTTAATATTGTGATGATGTCCGAATTGTTAGTAAAAAAATCTTAAAATTAAAATGTGTCAGTAAACAAATAATAAAATAATCATAAGTGTCAATTCGGAGAAGCAATTTGTGTGGACGAGACGAGACCCCGAGACGCCGTGCGGTTTTAGTCAGTTCGAGTCCGACAAAACCACCGTTTACCGTTCGGAAATCCGGGGGGATTTCCGAACGATAAAAAAAGTACCTACAGTTGAATTTTTTAATTTATACCTACATAAAAAATAATATAATTAAATATATATTTCTAAAAAGCTTTTAATTATCAATTTTTAGGGTTCCGTTGCCAAATGGCAAAAAACTAAACCCTTATAGATTCGTCATGTCTGTCTATGTGTCCGTCCGTATATCACAGCCACTTTTTTCCGAAACTATAAGAACTATGCTGTTCAAACTTGGTAAGTAGATGTATTCTGTGAACCGCATTAAGATTGTCACACAAAAAAAGAATAAAAAACAATAAATTTTGAGGGTTCCCCATACTTAGAATTGAAACTGAAAAATACCACGATACCACACCCATACGTGTGTGGTGTCTATGAATAGGTCTTCAAAAATGATATTGAGGTTTCTAATATCATTTTTTTCTAAACTTAATAGTTTGCGCGAGAGACACTTCCATAGGGGTAAAATGCGTGCCCCCCCCCCCCCTGTAACTTCTAAAAAAATAAGAGAATGATAAAACAAAAAAAAATATGATGTAAATGTAAATTACCATGTAAACTTCCAACGAAAATAGTTTTGAACGAGATCTAGTAAGTAGTTTTTATTAATACGTCATAAATCGTAAACCGTAATTTACCTTTCATTCAATCAACTCAAATATAAAAATCTAAAAATATACATTTTTATGTTACTTGCTGCTACGAAACCCTTAATGGGCGAGTCCGACTCGCACTTGGCCGCTTTATATATTTTTATGAGATCAATATTATGGATCATTCTCACTAGTTCCATCACAATTAGTTCCAAGGACAATTCAGATTTTATTTGTCTCAGTAGTTTCATTGCCAAACGCCATGGGACTACTGAGACAAAAAAAATCTCACTAGTTTCATGAAACTAATTGCGATTGAACTAGTGAGAATGATCCGATATTAGGTATACAGTGCTTGGGGTGTGTGTTGGGTAACCTCCTCGAGTGTCGCTCCGATTCCGATCCCGCTGCAGTCCGGGGGGAACGGAATCGGAGCGGCCGGTACACCCTGGGCGGCGGTCAATGGCTTCCCCTTCACCCCTTCATAGGGTTGGCATTGATCGTCGGCCAATACCCAACGTGGCGGGAACACATCGCTCTCCGTACTCCTCTGCTTTCAGAGGAGACAGGATGAGCGATGCTGTTAGTGGTGAGATGGCCCAGGGTCAGCCGGGGTGCGAGGGATATGCTCTATGGGTAACCTTACACCCCGGCGTCTGAAGACCCGAGACGGCGTGCGGTTTTAGTCGGTGCAAGCCCGACATAACCCCCCCGCTGGCCGGCGGGGGGGTATCCGAAGGGATTTCCGCACGATAAAAAAAAAAAAAAAAAAAAAGGTATACAGTGCTTAAATCTTTTTATTTTTAGGGATTTTCTTTAGAAAAGCCCTATTGCTAAGGAGTTGTCGTCGACGTCGTCGTCGTTGCCAATTTTTGTCACGGTTTTGGGTACGAAGGAGATGAGCTATCGAGTTGCTGTTTTCGGTAATAGATTCGTGCTGGGGTGAACCATTGCAAGATAAAAAAAATCGCAAAAAATCGCAAAAAAAAATTATCGCCAAATCGAAAATCCCTTGTATTCGGCTGAGCTCGTCTCAGGAATTCAACTTGTTTATTATTAATAGGCGCACGTTGGACTTCTATCTCACCTAGTGGCACGTGAGGATTTGGTCAGCGGTGAACCACGTTTACCCAGAAGGAACCTATTCACTCGAGACTTGAAGATTCCCAGGTTATAGCTTTGCATAAACATAGACTTATGCAGGGATTTCCAAGTCAAAGTCATAAATCCTTTATAATGTATAGACAATTATAAAAGTACTTAGAATAGGTAAAAAAATAGACTAATTTTTTGCAAATGGACCACCGGTTTGAAACGCGGCCCTGTCATGAGAAGACTCCGGCAAGAAATGCCGCAGTCTGTTTTTTTTTGGTCTATTTACAAACATGTTTACTTGATCTAATTACAATATTTTTTGAGTAGCATAGTGAGAGATCAAACAGTTAATATCATAATGTATGTTCCTTATCTGTGGGTATAATGAATGTGTTTCTTAATTAAGTTAGCATCTTGTATATAACATCAAATTTTAGAAAGGACTAGGCTGGGTTAGGTTAGTTGCTGGGGAATGGAAAAATTACATTGGAGTTGGGCATTAAATACTAACATAATTTACTACGAATTTTATTACTCAATAACTTTTAAAATTCGCAGAAACTCCGGCTGATAGTTAATAAGAGCAACTAGCTATTACCCGTGACTCCTCTACCGAAGCTAATCACGAGATAAAAAATTGCAGAAATTAAATTACGAGCGTAGAGAGTTTCGGGCAATCGATACCATGAAACCTTTATACCGCCTGGCCGCCCGCATTAATTGGGCCTGAAGACGGACATGACAGTCTGTTCATTTGGCCCAAACCCTACCATACTACCTGAAACAGCAAAATTCGGCTCTTTAACAGCCCGCCAAAAAAAAATTAAAACACGATACTGTACGACTTATTTCAGAAGGTCGAAAGGTTATCATAATCCATATATTGACAGGTTTAATGACAGTAGAAATGAACAGTGTAATAACAGAAGCAGATGTTTACATTTACTAATGACTCACGCACCGATATGGCAAGGTCCGACTAACTATATACGTTCTTTATATTGGCTATCTACAGGACGCGAATGGTCAAAACTTTCATAGGATGCTATTGGTCAGTATTCGACGTGGGTAGTTAGTTGGTTCCTCTCATATCGGTGCCTGTGTTACTATTATTAGATCTAGACACTTATTTACATAATGCAAATAAAACTTAAATAGTTTTTTACAGTCTTCCCACTGTACACTGCCCGATAAAACCAGTTTTAAGGAATTTAATGACCTTTTTTCTATTACTGTTGTTTTTATATATTTTTAGATATCTTTAGTTTCGTCGTTTTAAATGTCTGTGGTTTTTTTTTATGGATATAGGCTCACGTTTGACCTCTATCTCACCTGGTCGTAAGTGACGATGTGGTTTACGATGGATCACGTTTGCCTAGAAGGAACCTATTCACTCGAGACTTGAAGATTCCGAGGTTATAGCTTTTCGGAAACACAGACTCAGGCAGGCAATTCCACTCCTTAGCTGTACGCATAATAAATGTATCGCCGAAACGTTTCGTGCGTATGAGTGGAATATCCACCATGTAGCGGTGGCGCGTCGCTGTGCGTCTGGTCGTTCGTTGGTGGAAAGGGTTTGGAGGTATCAAGTTGTGCAATTCCAGCGCAAACTCTCCGAAATGCATCCGATAAAAGACCGATAGGCCTGCAACTTTGCATCGATCGATGTTCAAGGCTCTGAAGCCTTTTCTCGACGTGCATCGTTGTTAATGAGCCTCTTGGCCCGTCTATCTATTGTCTCTAGCGCTTCTAGATGGTATTTCTCTTAGCCATCACACAGATACGAGCAGTACTCCATACAGGATCGAACCATGTGGTGCATTTAGGTTTCGTCAATGGTTTGAAATACAACATCACAGAGGAGTTCTGGCGCCAACACGGGAAAAGACGCATCGAGGCAGTGTTTTATTTTCTAAAATTTTTAATGTGTAAAAATGGTGGGTTTTTAGACATAACGTCTTCGACAACATACACGAGTGTAGGAAAGTGGCGTATTTACCGTGAATTGTGATTTTTCGTGTTTTTTCCAAAACTCCAAAGAAGCCTTTAGTTAAGCCTCCACTACTTCACTAGGGCAGGACTTAGACTTGACTATGACTATGAAGGACTTTACTTGACCTTGACTAAATGACGAAAACGCTGCATTATATTGAATTCATATGCAAATTACTTGATTTATCAAATTACTTGACACTGGTATTCATTACATATTTCCCAAGTTTCTATATTTAGGATTAGGTTTAAAGCCCTATTAAAAAAACAACATGACAGTTCCTAAACTGTCGAAATATTGTGTTACTTCATCAAAACGGTTTTAGCAAAACTTACTCGGGAAAAACTTGACATTGGCGTCTTCGCCATTAATAATTTTATAAACATTTATTATATTTTGCTTGACATTGGCGAAATTGCGGTGATTCTACTGCAGAAGCCATTAATTAAAAGAATCTATCTATCTATTTAGCAAAGGAAATAAATCCAGCTTATCCTTATAAGCTGGATTTATTTCCTTTTGACTGACATAACTGATTCTGAGGCGGAACGAAGTTTGCCAGGTCAGCTAGTATATATTTAAACAAAAGCCCTATAAACCAAAACCATAAAGAAGAGTAGGAGTAACCGGACCTCGAAGGGTGAAGACCTCAGAGGAACCTGGAACAACGCTAGAATGATGATGATGACTGTCTTTTTTTTACGTGTTATTCTAGCGTTGTTCCAGGTTCCTCTGAGGTCTTCACCCTTCACCCCCACGGGCTTCACCCAATCGGTGCCAACGATAAGAGTGTAAAAGTGTTAGAATCGGACCTACTAAAACCACACGGTATCCTCCCCAACTGTCTATTGCCGGGCATCCTGAGTAAGCCCTCGGAAGGATAACTCCATACTAATATTATCAAGAGGTAAAATTTGTGAGTTTGTGAGCTTATATCCTATCTATGGATCCACTCAGCAATACTAAACGATTTTGAAAATTCTTTTACCAAAAGAAAGCTATCGGTATTCTATTCACCCCTTGATCTCTATTCATCCCATTTTACGGTACATTATTTATAAGTCTCATACTCATAGGTTATATATTATCACGCTACTACCAAAGGTATCGGAGCAGTAATCATAAATGTCAAAAAATTCGGCAGATTCCCATACATTGTAATAAAAACTAATAAATTACGGGTATATAATGGGTTAAATAGTTGCAACGGGGGCTTGACATACGCCGCAGGCGAAACCGGGGAGGGCCAGCTAGTTTGAAATAAAATATAGAATCATACGAGAGTTAATCACTTTTATCTTTTAATTAAAGACAAAATTTATCTCTTATAAGTTTTAATGTCTTTTATTTCAATTTTATTATCTTTATGATTTTTCTTGTTTTGTAAATAAGTATAATAATAATAATATAATATTCTCACGAATTTGCGTAATACCAGAATATAATCTATGGTAGGTAAGTACATATGTTATGTTTTTTGAAGCAGGTACCTTCCTTTTTTTAAATACCACTTGATGGGAATCCGTTACCATGGCCTATGGACGTGTGCAACACCAGAGGCTTGACAATTGCGTCGCCAACCCTGTTAAAAAAAACCGGCCAAGTGCGAGTCAGACTCGCATATGAAGGGTTCCGTAGCGGCAAGTAATTTTTTTATATTTGAGTTTATTGAATGAAAGGTAAATTGCGGTTTACGACTTATGACGTATTAAAAAAAACTACTTACTAAATCTCGCTCAATCCAATTGTCGGTGGTAGTTTACATGGTAATTTACATCATATATTTTTTTTAGTTTTATCATTCTCTAATTTTAGAAGTTACAGTTACATTTTACCACTTTAGAAGTGTCTCTCACGCAAACTATTCAGTTTAGAAAAAACTGATACTAGAAACCTCGATATCATTTTTGAAGACCTATCCCATATACACGTATGGGTTCGAAAAAATATTTTTTGAGTTTCAGTTCTAAGTATGGGGAGCCCCAAAATTTATTGCTTTTTTTCTATTTTTGTGTAAAAATCGGGTCGGTTACAGGTGTTGAGGTGATTTATTATTAGGTACAGCATATTTTGTCACTTGTATCGTGCAAATCTTAAATATATATAAAATAAACAATGTTACGTATTTAGGGTTCCGTAGTCAAATGGCAAAAAACGGAACCCTTATGGATTCGTCATGTCTGTCTGTCTATATGTCACAGTCACTTTTTTTACGAAATTATAAGAACTATGCTGTTGAAACTTGGTAAGTATACGTACCCAGACGGGTATCTATCGATAGGTCTTCAAAAATGATATTGAGGTTTCTAGTATCAGTTTTTTCTAAACTGAATAGTTTGCGTGAGTTTGCTTCTAAAGTGGTAAAATGTAACTGTAACTTTTAAAATAAGAGAACGATAAAACGAAAAAAAAAATATGATGTAAATTACCACCGAAAATTGGATTGAGCGAGATTCAAAAATTATATTGTGGTTTCCAATATCGCTTTTTTCTAAACTGAATATCTTGCGCGAGAGACACTTCCAAAGTGGGAAAATGTGTGTGTGCCCCCCCCCCCCTGTAACTTCTAAAATAAGAGAATGATAAAGCTGAAAAAAATATATGATAATATAAAAAATATGTGATGTACATTAACATGTAAACTTCCACCGAAAATTTGTGTGAACGAGATTTAGTAAGTATTTTTTTTTAATACGACATAAATCGTAAACCGCAATTTACCTTTCATTCAATCAACTCAAATATAAAATATAAAAAAAACATTATTATGTTACTTGCTGCTACGGGACCCTTCATGGGCAAGTCCGACTCGCAATTGGCCTGTTTTTATCCCCACAATTGAATTTAACTGTTATTTCAGAAGCTTAATTCTTAGTCATCAAAACTGTATTTTAATTTTATTATTATTATAGTTATTGTCAAGGAATTATCATAATAATCTAACGTCAAAATATATATTTTTACTCTAAAAGATAGAATAGTATTTGAAAAATTATCTTCAAATATCCATTTTTACTTGTTGTTTTACACACATCGCATTAAGGTTTCGGCCAGTTCAATATTATAAAAATAAAATATAATACTGGTATTAGGTATAGGTACCAGTTGTTGAACCGGTCGAGGAACATCTCCCAATAAAAACTGCTCGGTGCGGGGCAGTAGTCCAAATGTTACCTGAATAGGTATTATTTTATTTGTAAAATGTCAGACCAGAGATATCTTTCTCCAATATAAAGTTACAGATTAAAATATTGTATGTTTACTGCCATCGGAATATCATACAATTTTATTAAATAGCATTGCATCTTTGATGGTAGCGATTTTTTAAATATTTTATTGACTCTTTATAAAATGTCAAAATTATTAAATATCTGTATGTTTACAATGGCCGCGAAGATTTTGTGACAGTAGAGGGGGCTTTGTAATTGTTTATGGTCAAAAGGAAATAGAGGACTGTAGTTTCTGACTCTCTGCAGAAATTAAGTCGTAAACATGTCAAATATTTCACAAACATGACATCGACGCCTAAAACTTTGAATTTAATGATCTTATCTATTTATATACACACATACATATATATACCTCACGCCTTTTCCCCTCCAGGGTAGGCAGAAACAACAGCCCGCCATTTGCTTCTATCCTTACATACTTCACGGGCTTCCTCTACTGTCATTAAAACTGTATGTTCTGCAAGGTCGACCTCGGCTTGCCTGCCCACTTACATCTGCTTTATATACTTGGTGTGTCATTCGATAAGTACTCATTAGTAACCAGCAAAGATGCCTAAATTTTTGTCGCTGTCATTCTATTTCTTGCTTATACAGATAGATGTCAAAATTTAGGATCTCAGGGACACTCTTCCTAGGGTATACCTGGTTCCGCGGCCACACAGTCGATGTAACGAAACACTGTAAGGTTTTATTTGGTTCAAGTCTGACACACCGTTACCCTCGGTGAGGTTGCAGCCAGAGAAACTTCTCTACGCAAAAAAACATGGTAGGTACCCCAGCGGTCGCCGGAGGTCACTTAACGACCTCCGCCCTCCATGAGCGCAGGCCTGGGGGTGGCAGGTGAGGCCGCCTGTCACCCCAGCAGAAGCAGGCCGGGACGGCGGGGCGGCTAGCGCCCCTCCCTCAAACCGGGGCAAGACGGGGACACCGCGGTTCCCAAACCCGAGGAGGCCATCTTGAAACCGGAAATGGTCCAGAGTCAGTCGTGGTACGAGGGATATGCTCTATGAGCAACGTTACACCCCGGCGTCTTTAGACCCGAGACGGCGTGCGGTTTTAGTCGGTTCAAGCGCGACAAAATCGCCCCCGCTGGCCGTCAGGAGGCATCCGAAGGGATTTCCGCACGAAAAAAAAAAGGTACCCCAGCAGTGTACTCCCAATATAAATTTCTGTCATCATCATCAACTCAGCGTTGTTCCCGGTTGCATTCGAGGCCTTCTCCCCGGAGTCTGGAGTCTTTTACTTCTTCTCCTCCTTCGCTTGCAGATAAGGTTGGCTAGGACCTTGGACATTATGGTGCTAACAGGTCTCAAGTCAAGGTCTCAAGTGCTCAAAATCCATTACGTCATTTCATGTGTACAAGCTTATTTTACATGTCTTTGTTCTTTATCGAACAACAAATTAAAAAAGTGAATGGCTTTTACTTGGGCGAAATCCGGTAAAGATCGGAAATTTCTCTGCTCTGGCCTTCGATTAATTGTTTTCTTTCGCTTGTAAGAAAACAAAGGCTGAGGTCGTGCTCGCACTAATCGGTGTAAGTACCTAAGAAGCCTAGGTAGCTAAATGGGTAAGGAGTTCGAATCCTGGCCATTACACTATCGAAGTGAACCCACTCCTAACACAAGTAAATTAGGGTTATGTGGAATACTAGTCATTCGATTACTACTAATAAAAAAAACACTCAGACGTTTTAAATGGGATATATATATATATAATAATAAAGGTTGTATAGTGCTCTTCCAAGAAATTTGAGGCCCAAGTCAGCCTAAAAATGAAATCAAATTAATTTCAATAGAATCCGTTAAAAATAGCTTTATTTTATTTATTTTCATTTTTTTTTATCTTTAGGACACGTCAATTTGGCTTCACCTCGCCTGATGGTAAGTTGAAGGTAAAGTCTCAGGAAAGAGGGTCACCATTACATACACGTACCATGTTAACAATGGTGGCACTCAGCTTGACGGCCTCATCAAAAGAGGATTGTTGTCGCAGCATCGCGTGACACCCACCGGTCCCACTAGTGCTGCGACCACAATCCCCCTACCCGGCTATGCACTTGCTGCCCCTTGAACGCAATCAAACCGAAATTGGATTACTATGGAGGGTTTTTCGCAATCGTGCACGGTGGTACTTGGTATTTTGTGACAAATTTGTGTCATCAAATTTCTACCACCAGTCAGTCATATTTATTTATTTTAAATTTATGCACACACAATAATAACATTACAAAAATTGGATGGTGGAAAAATTACAAACATATTTAAATGAAGTTACACAAACATACATATAAACATAATATAAACTAAACATTATAAACCTAAATATATTATACATACAAACACATGCTACTAGTCAAAACCTTTCATTCGATACCCATATTGAGGATTGCGTAAAAAAATTTAATCCACCATTTTGTATCGGCAGCCATCTTAGATTTAAAATTATACTGAATATATAAAATTGTATTGTTACCCGAACTAAAAGTGTGTTCCAAATATCAGATCAATCTGTCAGCTGCAAGGGGTTCAAATTTCAATTACTATATGTGACGCAAATAAATGAAGAAACAAACAGGGTAAAATACATAAAACCGTTTAAAAATAGATCAATTTGAGGCCATGACGCCATTTGCCGATAAACTATAGAATGACACTGAAATAAGCTTTTATGGATATAATATTATTTGGTATGCTAAATTTTTGCTAAAGATTTTGGTAAATAAGGCTGAGCGCTCATTAGACACACGACACTCTACAGAAACATATAAATAAATAAATAATCAATATTCTACGACATTCTACACAGCGCTTTCTAGTCCCAAAGTAAGCATAGTTTAACTAGCTTGTGTTATGGGTTTCAGAATGCGGATAAACATACTTACATACTTTTTTTTTGTAAATACATACGTATTATACATAGAAACACCCAGACCAATTCAAATAGACATATTCATACATACAAATATTTGCATTGAGCGGGAATCAAACACGCGCCTCCTGTCGTCATCAGTTGATTGCACTACTGCTACGCCACAGAGGCAAAAACTTCGAACAAAACTGTTTCTTAAGCAATGCTGTCAAATACCTACTAGATCTGCACGGCAACAAATCTGTCTTAAGACTGTCTTGTCTCTAATCTTGAAGCATCGGTAGCTTAGTGGTTAAGGAGTCGACGCTACGATCGAGAGGTCCTGGGTTCGAATCCTGGCCATTACACTACCGACGTGAACGCACTCCTAACAAGCTATTAAGCTTAGCTGGAGGGGTTAGGGGTAATATTAGGTCGTTACATATGAAATTGCCGTTTTTCTTGAAGAAAGAGGAGGAAACCCAATTTTCAGTACTAACATTTTTCCTTTTTTTTAGGAATGACAAATCCAAATTTTATGATTATTTTTGTGTATGAATGAGACAACATTAAGCTTACAAACAACTTTTATTACATTTTCGAAAAGTGACAGCTATTAAGTAATACGCAATTTATCATCAAAATGGATAGCATTTAGGAAGTACTGTTTTTGAGATCGAATTAATTTAATAAATAATAAAAACAAAATTTAATACAGAGTTGTAAAATCTTGAAATCAACTTTCAAACAAAATATAAATAATGGAAATAGCTATTAAATTACAGGAATAACGAACTCATGAATTTGTAAGAAAATTTCGGCAATTTCATAGGTAAAGACCGATTATTAGTTATTTCGGTTACTAATATTCTTTTCAAAAAAAAATTGCGGTAGCCCTAAGACATCTTAATCATCGTCTTACCGATAATCTCGGTTGCATCCGAGACTTATACCTAGGATCCCAGGGTCCGCTTTCCTTCACCCCTTCATAGGGTTGGCATTGATCGTCGGCCAATACCCAACGTGGCGGGAACACATCGCTCTCCGTACTCCTCTGCTTTCAGAGGAGACAAGATGAGCGATGCTGTTAGTGGTGAGATGGCCCAGGGTCAGCCGGGGTGCGAGGGATATGCTCTATGGGTAACCTTACACCCCGGCGTCTGAAGACCCGAGACGGCGTGCGGTTTTAGTCGGTGCAAGCCCGACATAACCGCCCCCGCTGGCCGGCGGGGGGGTGTCCGAAGGGATTTCCGCACGATAAAAAAAAAAAAAAAAAAAAAGGGTCCGCTTTCCATGTGATTTTTTGCTTAATTTTCTTTTACGAGAGCGAATGACGTCTAACCTCATAACCTCAAGAAGACAATCTACGCCAGAGCCTCTTCCATTAAACAGTAGGTATACCATCTTGCAGGCCCCAAAGGTCTAATGGTATCCTTCATTCCTGAGACTTTTCCTTTAGCTCCCCATCCGGTGAGGTAATGTGATCATTATAAAAAACAACTGTGGCACTCCGGGAGTGCAGATAGAAGGGAAAACCCGAAAAAAATATTAACAGAGCCATCTATGTTGTTCATTATGAATCAAGAGTTGCATGATTTTTGTTCACCCAAAAAGTGCGACGCACCTAAAAAAGTTTTAACTTCAAAAACCCTACTACGTTAAGTTAATTATTGTGTTTCTATCTATGATATATATTAAATATTAGGTCGTTACAAATGAAATTGCCGTTTTTTTTGAAGAAATTGGAGGAAACCCAATTTTCAGTTCTAACATTTTCGTATTTCTAAAGATTTAGATCGGAAAAAGAGAACATCTAGGACGGGACTTGAACCCGCGACCAGTCCCTTACATTTTCGTATTTTTTTAGGAATGACAAATCCAAATTTTATGATTTTTTTTCTGTATGAATGAGACAATATTAAGCTAACAAACAGCAAGTTTTATTACATTTTTTTAAAGTAACAGCTGTTAAGTAATACGAAATTTCTTAACCAGCACAAGTATTTCCTTCTTCGTACAATCTGAAGCCTTATAAGCGGGCGTGAAAAAGCATCTGGTGATGCCGTCAAGCTAATGGCCACCATTGTTACATTATTGGTGTCTGTAATGGTGACCCCCCATTCCCATGACTTACCATTAGGCGAAGTCAAGTAATATTGACGGGACCATTAAAAAAAAAAACGTCCTACGCTCAAGGCCTTAATTCAAAAGTAAGTAAGTCTCTTTCCCTCAGTTGAACTGTATTAATTTATTGCGCAATCGCATCTAGAAGACAGCCGCCACTCTGTCTGCATCCATACACAGTAGTTCAAGTTCAGTAGCGAAGTGAGGTAACGAATTACACGCCTACTTAGGTAATGACCTTAAAAAAATTTACAACCATACATTTTACGCTATCTGGAAGCTTGTCAAAAGTTTGTTCCGCTATTATTTAAATGCTGTGATAGTCCAGTGGCGTACGTAACGGACTGCTGAGACGAGGTCTCGAGTTCGATCCCACGCACACACCTTTGACTTTTCGTAGTTATGTGTGCATTAATAAATGTTAATTCTCACTCGCTTAATAATTTTCCCGGTAGATGGCAATAGGCTCGCCCCCTATTACATTGGGACCTTAACATAACTGGCGAATCGTGGATGTGTAAAACACCTGTACCTACCCCTTCGGGGATACAGGCGTGAAGTTATGTTATGTTACGTTTTATTTAAATAAAGAAATCTAGGTCAGAAGAAAAGGTATTCTTGCCTACTGAAGAAGGCGCACCGCTTGAAGGAGTTCGCAGAACGATCTCCGTCCTCCATGAGCGCGGGCCTGGGGGTGATGGCTTATGCTAGCCGTCAGAAGACTGGCAGCATTGCCACGTTGTATAGCAATGCTTATACTCTTTGCTAAAAAATGCCAGCCGATAAAATATATTTGGGATTAAGAAATAATTAAAAAACAAGAAAGGACGTAATCGGACGAAATCGCCGACCTCTGTGGCGTAGCCGTAGAGCACTCGACTGCTAAGTAAGAGGTCGCGGGTTCGATCCCCGATCATTGCAAATATGTATATTTGCATTGGTCTGGGTGTTTACATACATACATACATAAAATCACGCCTGTTTCCCATAGGGGTAGGCAGAGATCACGGATATCCATTTGCTACGATCCTGACATACTACTCTCGCTTCATGCACTCTTATTACATTCTTCATGCATGCTCGTCAGTTTAGGGTACTCCTGACCTGCCCCGTTTTTAAAACTTCCCTGATTTGGTCCAGGTGTGTGCGCCTCCCGACGTCTGTAGACCCGAGACGGCGTGCGGTTTTAGTCGGTTCAAGCCCGATATAACCGCCCCCGCTGGCCGGCGGGGGGGTATGCGAAGGGATTGCACGGAAAAAAAAAATTATGTGCGCCCAGGTCTTCCCCTTCCGACGGTACCATCCACACTCGCCTCTCTGGGTGTTTCTATGTATAACATGTAGTTATTTACAAAAAAAGAACCATATGTCAAGCTCTGCTTAGTTTGGGTCTAGATGGCGTTGTGTAATATGTCCTTGATTTTTTTTAAATATTTAATTATCACCACTTTTTACTATTCTTTGCTTAATAAGCTCAATTAAACTAATTATTGTAATTATAGGAAATCACCCAGTTAAGAGAAGTAGGTCATGTAATTTTAACTTGCCACCATAATTATTCTCCGCGTGGAAATCTTGTACACTTCCTCGAATAACCGATTTATGCTGTTAAGGACTCTCCGATTGACGTCAAGAAAATCGAAATTTCAAGGTAATTAGCCACAAAAGCACGATGCAAATTTAATTACAAATTAAAACTCGTCCACGCAAGGCGAACTGCGAATTTATGAACTAAGGCCGGAAGCGTAATGTTCTAGCCTTGATTTTAGTTTTATTACTAACTAGCTGAAGCCCGCGGCTCCGCCGGTTATCGTTTTTAGGGTTCCGTAGCCAAATGGTTAAAAACAGAACCCTTATAGATTCGTCATGTCTGTCTGTCTGTCCGTCCGTATGTCACAGTCACTTTTTTCCGAAACTATAAGACCTGTCCTGTTGAAACTTGGTAAGTAGATGTATTCTGTGAACCGCATTAAGATTTTCACACAAAAATAGAAAAAAAATTTGGGGGTTTACTTAGAACTGAAAGTCAACAATTTTTTTTCATCAAATTCATACGTGTGCGGTATGGATAGGTCTTCAAAAATTATATTGAGGTTTGTAACAATTTTTTTTCTAAACTATTTAAATTGCGCGAGAGACACTTCCAAAGTGGTAAAATGTGTGTCCCCCCCCTGTAACTTCTAAAATAAGAGAATGATAAAACTAAAAAAATGATGTACATTACCATGTAAACTTCCACCGAATATTGGTTTGAACGAGATCTAGTAAGTAGTTTTTTTTAATACGTCATAAATCGTTAACCGTAATTTACATTTCAATCATTTCAACTAACATATAAAAATTTTACTTGCTGCCACGGAACCCTTCATGTGCGAGTCCGACTCGCACTTGGCCGGTTTTTTTATCGTATTTCCGGTTCTACTTAACTAATTGCAATCAAATATACGGCAGATTTTAAGTTTGACGAAGACCTTTCTAATAGAAAAAACCGCATCGAAATCCGTTCAGTAGACAAACAAATATACAGACAGACAGACGTACGGACGGACAAACGGACAAACTGACAAGAATTTCAAATGGTTTTTGTGTTCAAAATCGTTCATTTAACATAACCTAAGTTTTTTTTAGTCAATCAATGACCTCTATTTTACAATTTTTATAAGATGTAATATTTCTGAAGTTTAATGGAGTGTTTGAGAAATCACAGCTTTTAGGGGCCCAAGCCAACCATACCTGCTTTTTCATTCGGAATTCCATACTCTATATACATATATTTTATTTTATTTATTTATTTGGCACACAAACTGAAAACAATCAAAATCTTACAAAATATTATCATTTCAAGGTTCGGTTCCAGATTGAGTTCCAAAACATGTGTACTCAGCACGACACAATTAAAAAGCGTACATAAAGTGATACAATAAAACAAAAAATATAAACAAAACAAAACCAATAGAACAATTGTAAGATATTGGTTAATAATTTAGACATAGTACTGTTATACAATATACTATTTGTATATGTATATATACAATATACATATACAAATAATAAAATTAAAGTTTCATTAATATTAAAATAGCAGATTTTTAATGATTGCGCGTGAATGTAACACGATACATATGACAAAAATACAATTTTTAAAATTTTTGTATGTCTGTCTGTCTTTCTGTCTGTTTGAAAGAGGGAACGGCTGGATCGATTTTTACGGGACATTCACTGGCAGATAGGTAATGTTACAAGGCACAAGATAGGCTACTATGTTTTTTTTTTAGGGATCCGCACAAAAATAAAAACTCACAAAATTGTGAACAAAAGTCTTATTTACTCTGGAACGGCTGGGTCTATTTTAATGGGTTTTTCACTGGTAGATAGGTGATATTATAATACGTGACATAAGCTACTTTCATTTTAGAAAAAAAAAAGAGTTCGAAATCTCGAAATCGAAATCCAAGAGAACGAAATCGCAGGCACAGCTAGCTAATTCTATTTTTCTAATTCTATTATTTTGTTTATACCATACCTACTCTAAAAAGCTTATTTTATTCACGCAAAACAGTGAATAAAAAGGCCTTTTATTCACGGTTTTGTTTTTATTCACTATTTTGGTGTTTGAATTTGGAACACAAAAATATATCCGGTCTCTATTTCAATGCTTACACAAACTCCTTGCGCTAAGATTCGAAATTCAAAACTCTTTGGTGCAAATAAATTCTCGAGATCTGATTGGTCGATATTTGCGACAAGGAGTTTGGCATTAGATTAATAAATATTGTTTCACAAGTTGACCACTCTAATGATAATAATAAGAAAATTACGCTTAATTTCAGTCATTGCTCTAATTTTAATGTCCATTTCAATTAATGTAACAATTCTTATTTCTTGATTAAATTTCTATTTTCGCTTAAATTATGTCTTTTCTCGTAGTCATGGTATAAAGTATAGTATGCAACTCCTGAATAAAGTACGAATTTATATCGAGGGCCATGAATCACTCGCGTCGTTCAGGATTCTAACAGTTGAATCACTCGCTGCGCTCGTGATTCAATCATTAGAATCCTTCACTTGCTCGTGACTCATCTACGGCCCTCGCTTTAAATCCGTCCTTTATTCACTAGTTGCATAATATACTATTTTCTTTTACCAATTATACGTTTTGATGTTATTTTAATCTGGCATATAACATTATATTTTGTACAATTTTAATTATTCATGGTATTCTATCAATCTTAGTTTTGTGCTGGGTATTTTTAATTATTTTAAACTTGACTTCCAACGTTTTTTGTTTTATTTGCATTCTTAAATTATATTTTATTACTTTTGAAAGACAATCAGTCAATGCTGTGCATATTTGTAATTGGTGTAGCAATTACCTAATAATATCTTGCCATTGAAATTTATAAAAAAGCGGACAAGTGCGAGTCGGACTCGCCCATTAAGGGTTCCGTAGCAGCAAGTAACATAAAAATGTTTTCTTTTTAGGGTTCCAATTGGCAAAAATTTTTGCCAAATGGCAAAAAAAGGAACCCTTATAGATTCGTCATGCCTGTCTGTCTATCTGTCCGTCCGTATGTCACAGCCACTTTTTTCCTAAACTATAAGATCTATGCTGTTGAAACTTGGTAAGTAGATGTATTCTGTGAACCGCATTAAGATTTTCATACAAAAATAGAAAAAAAAAACAATAAATTTTGGGGGTCCCCATACTTAGAACTGAAACTCAAATTTTTTTTTTGTCAAACCCATACATGTGTGGTATCTATGGATAGGTCTTCAAAAATGATATTGAGGTTTCTAATATCATTTTTTTCTAAACTGAATAGTTTGCGCGAGAGACACTTCCAAAGTGATAAAATGTGTGTCCCCTCCCTGTAACTTCTAAAATAAGAGAATGATAAAACTAAAAAAAATATATGAAGTTTACATTACCATGTAAACTTCCAACGATAATTGGTTTGAACGAGATCTAGTAAGTAGTTTTTGTTTAATACGTCATAAATCGTAAACTGCAATTTACCTTTCATTCAATCAACTCAAATATAACGTGACGTAATTCAAATATGACGTCACAGAGGTCGTCAAATAAAATAAAAGACGGAAACGCTTGTGCGGGTGTTGTTGCGGGTCCAATTATTTATCGTGTGATAAATAGAGGAAGAACTGATTCATTTGGCAGAGAGGGTCGTGACCAGGTCAGCTCCGAGAGCACATTTTGCCTTGCCGCAGTCACGGTTGCCGTACAAACATCTGTGGATTGGTTACGGATAGTTGGAGCCATATTTTTTTGTTTTGATTTATTTGTTTTGAAACTTAGCAGTTATGATACATATCTCGTGGGTAAATTAAGAATAACATTGGACTCTTAGCCAGTCACAAACTTTCCCGACAAGTAAAAATTGCATGCCCCAAACCAAATAACAAACCCCCACGAGCTTCAGCTTCACCCCATCGGTACCAACGATGGGGTGGGTGTGTCGGAATCGGACCCACTAAAACCACACGGTGTCGTCCCCAAGTGTACGTTGCCGGGACTCCGGGTAAGCCCTCGAAAGGATAATCCCAGGGACCGCTTAATATACCTAGTCCAGCCATAAGTTTTGTTACAAATGAAAATGCATTTTTTTTAAATGAATTAATGTAATATTATTAAAATTTATACCTACATATTTATTAAAGTCTTGGACGTTGGTTTCGAGCCAGACTTGGGTAGTTCGTGCCTTGTGACCAGGGGCAGAGTCCTGCTGGAAAGTCCACGGTATATTTTTAAAAACGACACGCCCCACCAAATCAACACTGACGCAGGATGATGACCACGTTGTAGCTTTCTGACCACTTGAGCAGCTTCCTTAGAACTGTGAGCGTACACTTTATCATTTTGCTTATTGTAGTGTTCTTCAATCGTGAAATTTCTTTCATCTGTAAAGAGGATATTTCTGTGCCTTTCACCTGCGTATCGCGACTGAAGGCGCTTTGATCGATCCACTCTCTTTAATCGTAAAGATTTAGGGCATGTCCTGTACCTATATCGTTTGTTAAGTTTTGATGTAACAGTATTTATGGCTAGACTAGTTATAAGTAATAATCTATGTATTTATAAATATTCTTATTATATTATTCTAACTTATTCTAACAGTTCTTATACAATCTTTATTTGGACAAGTATGATAGTAACTTTTTTTTTCTTAAAAACACTTTTTGTGTGGTGGAAGATGTCAATGTCATCAAAGTTGTCATGAGAACTGCATTCTTACCGAAATTAGTGCGATGTAGAATACTGAACAGGTGGGTATGTCTAGTACGAGTTTTGGATGCATTTTAGTTGAGGTATACTGTGTGTGTAGCTTTTTTTTTTGTTGCGTCAGGGGAATGGTCCTACGGGTTACCGCGCGACGTGGGGAGGCCGCGCGGTTATGTGTGGCTCTCACACACTAAAACCCCTGCGGTGTGCCATACTCTGCAGCTTGTCGGAGGGGCATGAAACTATACAAGAATACTTCCATGGCGACCCCCCTCCCTAGCGCGTGTCCGCAGTGTGTCACGGGCACCTTCACCAAAGAACTCTCAATTAGGCGACGTGCAGGCACACCCGGACGACGCCTCTTCGCGGGTGGCTAGAACGGCAGGTGGACGGCTTCCACCCGCAGCCACACTCAGGGTGGCATGAGGCGCAAATACTCGCGTCTCCGCAGCCCGGTTCACCGGCAGTGGATCGGATCAGCAAGGAGATCTCCCTCCCTGATCCGCTCCGCGCCTTCCTTCTACGAGATGACTTCCTCGCAGAAGGTTGCGACCGCGGCGAAATTCCTGTCGCATAGATCGAATGATGGCCGCCTGCGAGAGGTCACTCCCTATGACTGCAGTGAGTACCCGGCGCTGCGTCTCCCAAGCTGGGCAGACCGCAAGCGTGTGTAGCGCCGAATCCTCACTACTGCAGTCGCAGTGGTGGCTGGCGGGACTTGATTCCTTTGTCAGTGACTTTAAACAGGTACTTTCCGAAGCAGCCGTGCCCGGAAAGCACCTGTATCAGTCGTAAGGAAAGGGTCCTGTACTGCCGCCCTGCCCACTCAACAATGGCGGTTGGAGCGCCTCCACGGCGGCAAAGCCAGCGCGTGGAGCCTCCAGCCGGGACGACAACCTGTCCATAATCTCAATGCCGACTGCCCATCCGCCCGGTATAGTGTCACGCCGGACTTTGAGGCGGAAGTGCTCACAGAAGTGTATCTTCGGTGAGCTCTTTCGCTTCCAAGTCCCACGGGGGTACGGTCCCACGGTACCTAGTGTAATAATTGATAATGATATAACTAGTGGCCCAGATAAACCATCGAACAGGGTTACTGAAGTCATATCGTACCTATGTCATCAGTTTGCTATTTACAACTAGATGGCGTTATTAGATATACCTGAAACGCGCTATAGTTTCACTGCATTAGTTGTAAACGTCTACAAATAATGTGTTTATATTTTAGTATTTATATTACGTAGTTAATCTATCTTTCTAATACCTTTAACACAAGTTTTTGTATTTATATGTCTGTATATTCAGAATCTCGGAAACAGCTCCAACGTTTATCATGATTTTTTTTCAATATCTCGGGGAAATTTTTACTAATGGTTTGTACTGACGGGAAAAAAACTGGTCACGCAGATATTAAATAATAATTTGTAGATTTGCTTCCCTCCCTTCGGATACCCCCCAGAGCCCCCCCCCCACGGCCAGCGGCGGTGGTTATGTCGGGCATGAACCGACTAAAACCGCACGGTGTTCTCCCCAAGAGTCCGTTGCCGGGCACCCCGGGTAAGCCCTCGAAAGGATAACCCCAGCTGACTTAGTAAGTATTGGCTAATTAAAAAAATATATTATAAGTTTAATTTCGCAATTCTAAATTAGGATGTGGTTTCGCTAAACTTATCACCGTACACACACCGTTACACAAAATTGTAATTAAATTAAAAATATTATTATTAAGCCTTATTATTATTTTACAATAATTTATTTCGACATTACGACAAAATTTATAATTAATTTCAGAGTCAATTAGCAAATTAATTTATAAGTACACTGAATAATTTTAAACATTCTGATTTTACAAAAGATAAAATAATTATAACAGTTAATTATTTTAATAAAGAAACAAATATAAAGCCTAAAACGCATTATGGAATTCCTCCGTATCGCCGTGGTTACCAAACCCGAGGGGGGCCATCTCGTAACCGAAGATGGCCATCTTCGGTTACGAGAGGGTCAGTCGGGGTGCGAGGGATATGCTCTATGGGCAACCTTACACGCCGGCGTCTGTCGACCCGAGACGGCGTGCGGTTTTAGTCGGTTCAAGCCCCACATAACCACCCCCGCGGACGGCGGGGGGTATCCGAAGGGATTTGCGCACGAAAAAAAAAAGAAAGACTCAGACTGAGAGCATTGCCGCAAATTTTACACTTTGGAGCCGCGGTATGCTCTCCTACGATTACGGGAGCGACTTTTTTTTTTTTACTTACGGAAATCACTTCGGGTACCCCCCCTCCGGCCAACGGGTGTGGTTATGTCGGGCATGAACCGACTACAACCGCAAGGTGTCCTCCCCAAGAGTCCGTTGCCGGGCACCCCGGGTAAGCCCTCGAAAGGATATAATAGCTGGCATATGCCAGAGCATTAATTATCATAAAAGAGCTTTATTTGTAGGATTACGTAACTCAAAAGGTAAAAAAAAACCCTTATGAGATCACTCTCTTGTCCGTCTGTTCGTCTGTCTATCTATCCATGTGTCACCACCGATTGTCTCATGAACGGGTGGACCGTGAACCGTTCACCGTGTGCAGTGTGCACGTATGCTGGCATCCTGTTTCGTGCAAATCGTATGTATTTTTACATTTGTTATACGATATTTTGATCTATATTATCTGCGGGCAACAATCGCCCGCATGGATGCACACCATATGCACACGCCCCCATGCGGACGGCCGGAGTAGTTAAGTTGTAGCAAATTCATCTTTATCACTGATCAACACTGTTTTTGTCACACGAACTTTTTGATGATTTTTGTTCATGTTGGTATACCCTGATCAACAATATACAAATTTTGTTTCAATCACGTCCAGTTTTTTTTGTGACAGCTACATATTCATTTATCATCATCTCATACTCATCTCATAAACTCACGCCTATATCCCCGAAGGGGTAGGCAGAGGTGCTAGCACCCACATTTCGCCAGTTTATGTTTAGGTCCCAATGTAATAGGTGGCGAGCCTATTGCCATTAACCGGGCACTTATAAACCTGCGGTAAATACACACATAACTTCGAAAAGCATCGAAAAGTCATTGGTGTGTGCCATGGTAAAACCTGGGATCGAACCCGAGACCTCGTCTCAGCAGTCCATTACCCATACCACTAGGCTACCGCGGCTAATTCATTTATAACCTCATATACGTGTATTTTTTTGAATAACTTCATTTAGACGACTGCATATCTATTTTATCAACTAAATTACATTTTATATACGTTTGTTACATCCTGATCATGCCACGAAAGTATTCTTACAACCCTGACAGTTTTTGTTTTGTGTGTGGAGAATTAAATTTTACATTTCAGCGTCGAAATTTCACATTTCATTGAACTATTATGGATTTCCTGTGAGGAATGAAGATAAATCCTGGGTTCCACATAAATGTTGTGTAACGTGTGAGACTGCTTTAGGTTGAGCCAAACAAGAACCCAGACATATGCCATTTGTCATACCAATGATTTGGACCGAACCAAAGGATCATGTAAGAAACCTGATGTGTAATTTTTTTTTTCATTCTCATATTATTGTTTGGTGGCCCTAGTACATTTAAAATTAGATTATAAGTTTTCATGTGACAAAAAAAATTGAAATTTTGTGTAATTATCAAATTTTAACTAAATTTGATGAGAACGTAATAAACAAGGTATAATAGAACTTTACAAACGTAATTAAGGTTTTTACATGAAAATAAGCTATTAGTGTGTTAGCAGAACTTTTTGCTACCACTACAACCTAGCTGACTTTGGGTTACGTCATGTTCACAGAGATTTTCCGTAGACACATTTTTCTATTTTGAGGGCTGTATAGAGCCGCAAGAACTTTGGGGTCAAATCAACCTGGGAGGGAGGTCAGATCGCAGTCGGTCGGGTCGGGTCCAAAAGGAGAAGAAGCAGTTAGCAGTTCACAGGTTCCGAACTGAAAGCCTCGATGACTTTTTCTATACTCGTATTGGTATAGAAAGCATTCTATCTAAAAAATTTAATCTAAAAGAGGTCTCTACCACCAAACCTTTGCGCAGTAGAGGCAGAAAAAAAATAACAGAGGGAAGCAAAGTGTACAAATGCAAAGTAAACATAAACGAAAGATAAAAATAAATCAATGGATATCATAATTTATACATTCAAAAGTAAATATAATATACTATATTAAGTAAAATAAAACTTTTAAACTTTCGCGTTCCATGATATAATAATTCAGCCAGTCAGCCTGTCAGCCTGTGACCACGGCCAGTGCAACCTGGTCGAAACGTCAGGCAAACCAGAGGTATGTAATACCTTTAAATAAGTGATCGCGTTAATCCCCGTAAATATAATTATTATAAGTAAAATAAAATATTATACATCCATACATGTATAATATTTTATTGACGAAAGTCAATGGGGGAGGCCTATGTTCAGCAGTGCACTTCCTACGGCTGATATGATGATGATGATACATGTATATTTTATACATAGTTATACATATATATAAATACGTTATATACTTTAAGATTGTGAGAGGAAATGTTCTTTAGTTCTTCTTTCAACATGTTGTTCATGTTATATTTCAACTTTTTGCATTCCCTTTTTTGGGTTCCGTTGCCAAATGGCAAAAAACAGAACCCTTATAGATTCGTCATGTCTGTCTGTCTATCCGTCCGTATGTCACAGCCACTTTTTTCCGAAACTATAAGAACTATGCTATTGAAACTTGGTATGTAGATGTATTCTGTGAACCGCATTAAGATTTTCACACAAAAATAGAAAATAACATCAAATTTTGGGGGCTCAAAAAAAAAAACTCAAACTCAAAAAAAAAATTCATCTAACCCATACGTATCTATGGATAGGGGTGTGTGTTGGGTAACCTCCTCGAGTGTCGCTCCGATTCCGATCCCGATGCAGTACGGGGGGAACGGAATCGGAGCGGCCAGTACACCCTGGGCGGCGGTCAATGGCTTCCCCTTCATAGGGTTGGCATTGATCGTCGGCCAATACCCAACGTGGCGGGAACACATCGCTCTCCGTACTCCTCTGCTTTCAGAGGAGACAGGATGAGCGATGCTGTTAGTGGTGAGATGGCCCAGGGTCAGTCGGGGTGCGAGGGATATGCTCTATGGGTAACCTTACACCCCGGCGTCTGAAGACCCGAGACGGCGCGTGCGGTTTTAGTCGGTGCAAGCCCGACATAACCGCCCCCGCTGCCCGGCGGGGGGGGGGTATCCGAAGGGATTTCCGCACGAAAAAAAAAAAGGTATCTATGGATAGGTTTTCAAAAATGATATTGAGGTTTCTAATATAATTTTTCTCTAAAGATACTTCCAAAGTGGTAAAATGTGTCCCCCCCCCTGTAACTTCTTATGTATCTGTATCTTCATTACCATGTAAACTTCCACCGAAAATTGGTTTGAACAAGATCTAGTAAGTAGTTTTTTTTTAATACGTTATAAATCGTAAAACGTAATTTAAGTACCTTTTTTTTTTTTTAAAAACAAAGCATTATTATGTTACTTACTGCTACGGAACCCTTCATGAGCGAGTCTGAGTCGCACTTGGCCGCTTTTTGTTTTATAAACAGGTAAGGAAATTTTACTGAGAAATGAGTAAAAACATGTTGATGTAACAATTATTGAAGTTTTTACTATAGACGTTATTGATTTTATACAGTGGCCATTTTTTACTGATCTAAGATTGAATCCAATAATAATTAATAATATATAATAAGTTAAGATGATACGATAAAACGGAACAAGTGAATGAAAATTCCTAGCTTCATTGGTTTTCAATAGAAGTTAATTACACAATAATATTATTACATTGTATATGTAACTATTCTAATATTAATATAAAGCTGAAGCAAACACAGAAATAATAGGTCTTTACTTATGAAATTGCCGAAATTTTCTTACAAATTCATGAGTTCGTTATTCCAGTAATTTAATATGTAGCTATTTCCATTATTTATATTTTGTTTGAAAGTTGATTTCAAGATTTTACAACTCTGTGTTAATTTTTGTTTTTATTGGCCGCTTGATAAATTAATTCGATCTTCAAAAACAGTACTTCCTAAATGCTATCCATTTTGATGATAAATGTCGTATTACTTAACAGCTGTCACTTCAAAAATGTAATAAAAGTTGATGTTTGTTTGCTTATTGTTGTCTCATTCATACACAAAAAAAAACATAAAATTTGAATTTGTCACTCCTAAAAAAAATGCAAAAATGTTAGTACTGAAAATTGGGTCTCCTCCAATTTCTTCAAGAAAAACGGCAATTTCATATGTAACGACCTAATATTTTCAAACTTAAATACAGACTTTTTTGACTTAAAATATGCCGTTTCTTTGATTCCAATTGGTTAAATAGACCCGGACATATGATCATAAAACGAAATCCGCGCGGGCATCAGGTAGTTTTTAAAATAATGCTACATAATGCCAACATACCTACGTTAATAAATTATTGTGTTGATAAAACATCTTAGTACCACAGATTGCTTAATAGCTTGCATCTACGTCAATTCCATAGGTGCATAATTACTGGTCTAATTATAAATAAATATGCAGGTGTGTAAGAAAAACGACCAAGATTGAAAATGGGTAAGTACTTCCATCCCTTCTTTTATACCACTTAGGTGGCAAACAAGCACACGGCTCAGCTGATGAGAAGTGGTTATCGCGGCTTATGGACGTGTGTAACACCAGGGGCGTCACACTCGCGCTGCCGACCCTGGAAAAATCTTCTAATGCATTTCTTGAAGAACCCCATATAGTAGTCACTTGGGAAAACCACAGTTACCACATCATGCTACAGTGTGCGCGTAATTAAGCTGCTTTCATACCTTTTTTTTTCGTGCGGAAATCCCTTCGGATACCCCGCCACCGACCAGCGGGGGTGGTTATGTCGGGCTTGAACCGACTAAAACCGCACGCCGTCTCGGGTCTATAGACACCGGGGTGTAAGGTTACCCATAGAGCATATCCCTTGCACCCTGACTGACCCTCTCGGGTTTGGGAACCGTTCCTTTCATATGTCACTGTGTGTATGCGAGGTGCGCACAGTGGGCTGAATTCCCTGTCCGTGGCAACCGGTGCGATGGTAGAATGTCCCTGTAGAAATCATCTTTGTGATCAATCAACAGAAAAAAAAAGTTGACTTCTGTCGGCACTCCAGGAGTGCCACAGTTGTTGGCCGCAGATAGCCTCTACAACCTTACCCGGGCTATTAATGAGTGCTGAAGGCTCTCAACTCTCCACGAATTTTAGGTGTGTTTTAATTAGTTTTTCTTTTTATTTTGTTTTTTTTTTATATTCTCCTGTATGTTACATGTGTTAAATTATTTGATTTTGTTTTCCCTTTTCTAGTTGTTTTTTTTAGTATCATTTGTTAAATAAAAAATAGTAATTGTGTATAATAATAATAAGTAATTATGTCAATCTTTGTGTACTTGTGCACACGTGCGTGGAGTCGCGTCGTTATCGATACAAAGGCGCCATCGGAAGATCAGCGCTGCTCATCATATGTTGATGGGCAGCATTTATGCTGAGATGGCGACCTGTTGAGGCTCGCACACCTATATATCTATATGTGTATAAATATATTTTTGTTGTAACTTATTTGTAACTACGTGTCTTCAATAAATGTATTTTCTTTCTTTCTTTCTTTCTTTCTTTCTTTCTTTCTTTCTTTCTCAACCGTAAAACTTTAAGCAACTTCGCCTTATGGTACCATATGTATCTGGGGCCTATCTCATAGGTGCGACAAACAAATACGCTACAATTTTTTTTTTTTTATATTTATGACACGTCAATTTGACTTCACCTCGCCTGATGGTAAGCTGAAGGTAAAGTCTCAAGAAAAAGGGTCATCATTACATACACGTACCATGTTAACAATGGTGGCACTCAGCTTAACGGCCTCATCAGAAGAGGATTGTCGCGTGACACCCACCGGTCCCACTAGTGCTGCGACCACAATCCCTCTGCCCGGTTATGCACCTACTGACCCCTGAACGCAATCAAACCGAAATTGGATTATGGGGGGTTTTTCGCAATCGTACACGGTGGTATCCACTCGGCCGAATTTGTGACAAATTTGTGTCATCAAATTTCTACCACCAGTGAATATGGGGTCGGACATAGGCTTGGGTTGTTCATGAAGAAAACTGGGGTATCCCAGACCTATCTCGCCAGTCTCGGCCTTCGCCCGTCTCAGGAATTCAACTTGTTTTTTATTAATTTCCAGTATATTTGGACTATTTGGAGGGTTAGCATTCCCGCAACGGGGTGTGATTAAATTATTTATTATTTTTCTTTTTTAAGAATTGAGAGTATAAGGACCGTAGGAAGGTCCCGCAAGGTGGACCGACGACCTAGCAAAGAGCGCAGGGCCTCGGTGGGTACAGGCCGCTACAGACCGGTCGAAATGGAAGTCGATGGGGGAGGCCTATGTTCAGCAGTGGACTTTCGACGGCTGATATTATGAGAGTACAAGGATTTTTTCTTATTCATTACCGAAATATTTGAATACTTGTATTCATGGAATGCAATATAAAATATTCAAATAAATATCGCAAAATTTGTTTTCATGTCTCCATTTAAAAAAAAAATCCGGACAAGTGCGAGTCGAAATCGCGTGGAGAGGGTTTTAAAACATGCCAAGAACAAATTAAACATTGTAGTTGAAAAACTTGTTCTCCGGTATAGTAATTTCGAAGATAAAATTGGGAAGAAAAACTTTAGAGACATATTTAAATTTCGAAGATAAAATTGGGAAGAAAAGCTTCATAATCATAATCAGAATAATCATAATCATAATCATAATCATAATATTTTTATTTTGTGGATCATAGGTTAGTTATAAAGGTCTTATAATTTATGTTACCACCTACCACATATGTGGTGTACATAATAACATGCATCAAAATTAAATATATTTCACAATCATGTTTCACAGTCGAAATATTCAATTAATAGTAAGTATAAATAAAATAAAATATCAATCAACTACAAAACAATTAAACGATTAGTTTTAAGTCTAGTATGTCAGAATTTCCTTATATTAATTATTTAAATGTGAAAATTTATAAGTATTTATACTTATAAATTTTCACATTTAAATAATTAATATAAGGAAATTCGAGTAAAATAGTATTTGTCAATCAATATAATATGTCAATCAATAATAAATGTCAATCAACACTAAATAGATGTCAATCAATATTATTATCATTTAAAAAAATCACAATCGAGTAATATGTTTTTTTTTTAAATTATAATAGGGCTTTCGCGCAACGCCTTCAGCCTAATCCTAAACATGAAACACTTCTTGCCCTAGTAAAGTAGTGGGAGCTTTACTAAAGGCTTTACATGGAAAATCAGAATTCACGGTAAATATGACACTTTCCTACACTCGTGTATGTTGTCGAAGACGTTAAGTCTGAAAACCCACCATTTTTATACATAAAATCTCGAAATTACACAAATTTTAGAAAATGAAACACTGCCTCGATGCGTCTTTTCCCGTGTTGGCACCAAAACTCCCGAGTAATTCTTATTCACCAAAAATACTGATAGTTCTTTTTAAAATATATTCAAAAACATAAATTTCAATCATTTTTAAATTTTTAATCTGGGTCCCAAAAGTATGTTCAAAATCAATTAATTGAGCGCCTGTATTTGTGTCATAAAAACTATATAATAATATATACCTATACCAAATTTGCATTTCATCTACCTAGTAGATTCAAAAGACAGACGGATAAACCTCTAGACACACGACTAAAACTCGACAACAGTACCAAGTTGCCCCGCATTATTTTAATTTTTTTTTCTTTCTTCAACTCGGCACTGATGTAAAGTACAATCGATAAAGTACTGTTTAGTACCGTACCTTTTTTTTTCGTGCGGAAGTCCCTTCGGATACCCCCCCGCCGGCCAGCGGGGGTGGTTATGTCGGGCTTGAACCGACTAAAACCGCACGCTGTCTCGGGTCTTAAGACGCCGGGGTGTATCTATCGGATTTCGTTTTTCTTTCGGACGTACGAAAACTTAAAAACATTCGCTGACGATTTCGTTCAGGAAGTTATTTTTCGTTACACCTTGAATGATTTAGTTTGTAGTATCAACTAAAATAAATATTATGTATAAATAATATAATTAGTGTTACTTTTGAATTGGTCATGGCCGTAACTGTGTTGAGATATTTTCATATTTTCAATTTTTGAAACGTAAAATCTTGTCCTACGAATATTAGAAATGTAAAAGTTTGGAAAGATGTTTGAATGTTTGTTACTCAATCACGTTCAAGCGGCTAAACCGATCTGGCTGAAATTTGATATAGAAATAGATTATAATATATATTTTTTTTGCTTTTCAGTTTGATCTTGTCTTGGCTTTCATGCCTGTTTTTTAGTTTTTAGGGTTCCATATCTCAAAAGATAGAAAAGAAACCTTTATAAGATCACTTTCTTTGTCTCGATTGTCTCAGGAATAGGTGGATCTAGCAAGTTGAAATTTATACTAGATAGAGCTCCTATTAAGTGTATAAAAATCAAGGTCCTGAGTCAAAACGATAAAATGATGTGGGCAAATTTAGATTTTCACGATAAATGTTAAGTACCAAAATTTACCTTATTTTTCAACTTTTGGATTTTTCGGAATTTACCCTTTACTCATTTCCTTGCTTTTAAACGAAATTTACAAGTTTTCGCGAAAATCAAAATCACCCATATCTTTACACCATATCTTACAACTTGGCAACCGATAACAATGATACCAATTATATTTTAGCGGTATAATAGGTAGGTACGGAACTCTCGGGGTGCGACTGGTTGGATCACCTCCAAGTTTGGTGCACCATGGGCAACGTGGGCGATGACGCATCATTGATTGCTCCTCTGGAGTAGCTGGCGTCAACGTCAACGGCCAAGAGTCTGACCAACTGACCCTTTTCAGGGCCAGCTGACCCCATTGCACGAGGGGGTCGGGGTATGGCGGGTCTGCAAGGTCCGCGGGGGGGGCATGGGGGTGGTCGCTCTAGGTACCCCTCTGCTCTTATCAGAGGGGACACTACGAATGGCCCAGGGTCAGTCGGAGTGCGAGGGATATGCTCTATGAGTAACCTTACACCCCGGCGTCTGTAGACCCGAGATGGCGTGCGGTTTTAGTCGGTTCAAGCCCGACATAACCGCCCCCGCTGGCCGGGGGGTATCCGAAGGAATTTCCGCACAAAAAAAAAAGTACGGAACTCTCGGCGCAAGAGTTCGACTCGCACTTGACCGGTTTTTTATTCTATTATTTATTTTGGATTGCCTCGTTTTTTTATTTAATTATTGTTTTGTCATTGGTCCTTGATAAGTTTGCGAAATTTCAAATTAATCCATCGTTTTGAAGGGCTCAAAAATCGAGTTCAAAGATTCCGTAACATACTAACATACACACTTACATAGTAGAATAGAATAGAATAGAAATAAACTTTATTGTACACCAATCAGAGTATGCATAGGTACTTGGAATACACAGTCAAAATATGTACAAATGGCGGCCTTATCGCTAAAAGCAATTTATTACAGGCGACCTTTGGATGGACACGAATTGGAACATTTATGGGTAGTTATTGGTGTGGTTAATAGGAAAAAATAAATAAAACACAAAATAAATAAATAAAAATATTGTTCATTCATATAAAATAAATATCAATGTCATATACATGCATAAACATACATAAATACATAAGAAATATACGATACACAATAAGAAACTAAGAAGCCAGGTAGTGATCCTTAACCATCTTTTTAAAGGTGGCCAGAGATTGGGCGCGCCTGATGTTTAAAGGCAGTGCATTCCACAGCCGTACCGCTTGTACAGTAAAAGATTTATCATAAAAGTTTGTGGAATGCTTGGGTACTGCCAATTCCAATGATACTGATGACCTCAAGGACCTTGAATGTGTGTCATTAAGAAACACAAAACGTTCTTTTAGGTAACTAGGAGTAAAGGGATGAAAAGTATGCCGCGGTAGCCTAGTGGTATGGGTAATGGACTGCTAAGACGAGGTCTCGGGTTCGATCCCAGGTTTTACCATGGCACACACCAATGACTTTTCGATGCTTTTCGAAGTTATGTGTGTATTTATCGCAGGTTTATAAGTGCCCGGTTAATGGCAATAGGGTCGCCACCTATTACATTGGGACCTAAACATAAACTGGCGAAATGTGGGTGCTAGCACCTCTGCCTACCCCCCTTCGGGGATATAGGTGTGAGTTTATGTTATGTTATGTTATGGAAAGAATATGAGCATTCCGGCGAAGTCGAATTGGGAGCCACTTGAGCAAGTTGCGAAACTCGGAAACGTGATCATATTTGCGGAGAGCAAATATAAATCTAATACAAAAATTTTGAAGGCGCTCAAGCTTATATAGTTGCTCCTCAGTGAGATCAAGATAGCTGACATCGGCTTATTCAAGTAGAGGAAGAAGAAGAGATTCTGCAAGTCTTTTCATATTATACAAAGTGTTCAAGAATTAATCTAAGTTAAATTAATAAGTACAAATAATTGTTTGGTAAGTGTGCAGGGGTGATTTTAATTTTTCCGCAATTTCGTAAGAATATGATTGTTGTATGTGTGTGAGGGTGTGTCTGTGTGTATGTGTGTGAGATAAAGATAAAGAGTTTATGTATGTTACGTGTAATGGTGTGTATGGTACGTGCATATATAACAGTGTTGCAACCATAGGCATTGGAGGAATTAAGACAAACAACTGTCAAGAAGGTTTTTGGTGCAAGTATAGTTAAGTGTTTTCAGCCACTCCGATACACTCACTTTTACTTTACTGAAATTCAGTGAGTAGACACCGATACTTTTTTGGACATTATTGTAAAGTCGTGCGTTTAAAACATAATGTTGGCGGCTCGCAGATGTTGTTATATGTTTAACTACATCACACACTGCAAGTTTCCTGCGTTTATCCTCCAGAAATTCAGGTATATATATAAGAGTCTTATGTTTTTTTAAGACTGTACGAAGGACGTAAAGTTGCCTCACTGTGAGAACTTGGCACTCATTATAGAGATCAGAAGTTGGATGCCTAAATGGATTCGAAGTCATTACCTTTAAAACTGCCTTTTGGGCTCTTTCAAGTTCCAGGAATACAGTTTTTTTTGCTCCTCCCCATACTACAATACTGTATGATAGGAGAGATTGACAAAGAGCATAATAAATCAATTTTAGCGTATCTATATTTACAGATTGACGAAGTTTTTTAAAAATAAAGATAAGTTTTCTTATTCTAGAAGTAAGCGAAGGTATATGTGTGTGCCAAGATAGACGCTGATCTATTTGAACACCTAAGTATTTAATTTCAGTGGTTCTAGAGAGAGTTGTGCATGAGCAGTTGTTGCCGAGAGGCAAGAAGTGACAAGTATATGCCTTTAAAGATAGGTTTTGCAATGGACTATAAGATGTTACATTTGTGAAAGTTATGTATTTGGTTTTTGCAAGGTTATAACACTTGTTTCTCACTAGTGTTATTCACCGGCTGGTCCAGGTGAGCAACAGAGTTTCCTAATCCCAGGGCGCCTTTCACAGAGGTTCTAGGTGGTGCACAGGTCAGCTGATCTCCAATGAAACTCAACACACAGTTGTACATACATATATTTACTTACAAAGAAAACACAGAGTCACAGATGGTTACACAGAAGTATTACACATGAATTAGAGACATATACAGATAACAATTTTCAACACTCATAACAGATCTTCTCCACAAGGCAGCATCACCTAGTTATTGGCACGGTTAGATATATATAATGTTGGCACACTTAGATGTTTAATACACCACAATATAATAATTATAGGAACGGATACATGACCTTGTTCAGTTCAGGTAATCTTGTGACCGTCGGTGGTTGGGGACCGGCAAAGTAGATTCCGGAGCCTCCCTAGTGATCTGCGTTCTCAAGGTCTCGGCCTCCAAGTCACCACGATTGACATCTCAGAGTATCTGTCCTTTTAAATTGTATAAGGGGTTTCTCCCAGAACTAACGACCCAGATCAAATCTGGGACCACACACAAATTATAAACTTCAAACTGAAGATGAGTTTAGATTCACAGTACGTACTTCAGACAATAAATTTTCAGAGTAGAGGACTAATGACCTCTTAAACAACAAAAAAAAATCGTGTCACTGCGATCACTCTTATATACACAAATATTTCTAGTCCTTTTGAGAACAATACAGGTGATGAACTTCTAACTGGAATATTCTATAAAAATGACCTAAAGAAAACAATGAAATTCGATCGCATAACATACGCCCTCTGACGGGGAGGTTCTACAGAGCGCCACATCGATTGCAACCACCGTAGTGCGACCGTGTCCTACAGATGGCGCTAACCACAATTAATTCTAAATAACAATTACTTCTGTATATTTAGTAATAATCGTTACAAGGTTGACTGTGAGAAGGTTTGCGTGGAGCCACTCCATGACCGCCTTCAAACCACTCTCAGCTGAGCTTTTAGTTTCTTTCCAATCTGCACCAGATATTATTAACGCAGTGTCATCAGCATATGCTATTATCTCACAGTTCGGTAATTTTAACTGACAGAGATGATTTACGTATATTTGGAAGAGTGTAGGCCCCAAAATACTTCCTTGTGGTACGTCGTATAAGAGCGATAGATCTTCGCTAATATAGTCACCTATCTTACCACACTGTGTCCGCCCAGTCAGATAGTCTCTGAAAATTTCCAACGTTATGCCCCTAACTCCTACCTTTTCCAGCTTTGATAAAAGAATAGGCACATGTACTGTGTCGAACGCTTATGATAAATCTAAAAAGATCCCAATACACTTGCGCTTATTATCCATGTTCCTAACAATAGAGTTAGTTAGACTTATCATGGCATCGTCCGTGGAAATTCCCGAACGAAAGCCAAATTGATTGTCCGCAAGAATATTGTGGTGCTGCAAGAAATCAACTAATCTATTATTCAGCACTCTTTCGAGGATTTTAGAAAGCGCGGAGAGTACCGAAATCTGCCTGTAGTTATTTACACTATCTCTGCTTCCACTCTTGTACACGGGAGTAACAATTGCTTTCTTGAGAGCTGAGGGAAAGATGCCAGTACTTATTGATAGATTGCAGATATTATAGGTAATGAGTGGCACCAAAGTAGCATGTGAAGCCTTTAGTATTTTAGATGAAATTGCATCCCATCCCACTGCACAATTCTCACGAAGATTACCTATTATATACTCTATTTCCGTCTCATCAACATGCAGTATGACTAAGGAGTTAGCTGGCGGTGATTTCTCTTCAAATGTTACGGATTGATTATTAGTGAGGTTAGATGTTATTTTAGAAGCCAAGACAGCCCCAATACCAGCAAAGAATGAGTTCACATAATCTACTGACTGTTCGGGACTATGGCTGATTTCAAGCGAACTGCTTGAAATCAGCCATAGTCCCGGTAGCAATTTTTTTGTCATGTTGTGTGTTTGTTATTCTACGAATTACTATCCGTAGAATAACAATGGTCCCAGGTCACCTTTAGGATTGTTTTTAGCCTTTGCAAATTCAGATTGCTGGTATGCCACCTTAAGTTTACGCAACAGTCCATTGCAGAAATTCCAATAGCGCACATATGTAGTTTTAAGAATTATATTATTTGGATCCTTACGAAGTCTGCTGTGCATCTGTGGGCCTACCGCCCAAGTGTCGTCGATATCACAGTCGTCGAAATGTTGCGCTGGTCAAGGTCGACGGCCATTTCGTACCGCCCCATTGATAATCGATGCCGGCGCGGCGTAAGAATGAATGAAACGCTGTTTCTGACAGTTAAATAGCTGCCGCCTAAAAAAATTTAAATCTACGGCGTCTACCTCATGAGGTGCCGTAATGAAATGACACTTCGCACAATGAGCTGTCGTTTTGAATATTATTTTCTTTTCCGACGGTTGATTACGATGCCGATTGCACCTAACACTGGGCTACTATGGCTTTTATGGGGGCGACTGCCGACGAGTGGGTTCTGCCCTCCTATTGCACCTAACAATGGGCTACTATGGCTTTTATGGGGGTGACTGGGTTCTGCCCTCCTATTGTACCTAACACTGGGCTACTATGGCTTTTATGGGGGCGACTGCCGACGAGTGAGTTCTGCCCTCCTATTGTACCTAACACTGGGCTACTATGGCTTTTATGGGGGCGACTGGGTTCTGCCCTCCTATCGTACCTAACACTGGGCTACTATGGCTTTTATGGGAGCGACTGGATTCTGCCCTCCTATTGTACCTAACACTGGGCTACTATGGCTTTTATGGGGGCGACTGGGTTCTGCCCTCCTATTGCACCTAACACTGGGCTACTATGGCTTTTATGGGGGTGACTGGGTTCTGCTCTCCTATTGCACCTAACACTGGGCTACTATGGCATTAATGGGTGCGACTGAGTTCTGCTCTCCTATTGCACCTAACACTGGGCTACTATGGCTTTTATGGGGGCGACTGGGTTCTGCCCTCCTATTGCACCTAACACTGGGCTACTATGGTTTTTATGGGGGCGACTGGGTTCTGCCCTCCTATTGTACCTGCGACTAATTAAAACACTCTTTAATCTTTACCTTACCTACTTAAACGTTTATGGTGTGTTGTTTGTTGTTTTCGTTTATTTCAGAAGGAAGAAATAAGCGAAGGAGTTGGAGGACGAAATTCCATCGTCGGTAGTCGCCCCTATAAAAGCCATAGTAGCCCAATGTTAGTTGCAATAGAAGGGCAGAACCCAGTCGCCCCCATAAAAGCCATAGTAGCCCAGTGTTAGGTACAATAGGAGGGCAGAATCCACTCGTCGGCAGTCGCCCCCATAAAAGTCATAGTAGCCCAGTGTTAGGTACAATAGGAAGGCAGAACCCAGTCGCCCCCATAAAAGCCATAGTAGCCCAGTGTTAGGTGCAATAGGAGGGCAGAATCCACTCGTTGGCAGTCACCCACATAAAAGCCATAGTAGGCCAGTGTTAGGTGCAGTAGGACGGCAGAACCCACTCGTCGGCAGTCGCCCCCATAAAATCCATAGTAGCCCAGTGTTAGGTGCAATAGGACGGCAGAACCCACTCGTGGCCAGTCGCCCCCATAAAAGCCATAGTAGCCCAGTGTTGGGTGCAATCGGCATCGTAATCAACCGTCGGAAAATAAAATAATATTCAAAACGACAGCTCATGAGACGCGGCCGATTTGAATTTTTTAGGCGGCAGCTATTTAACGGTCAAAAACAGCGTTTCATTCATTCTTACGCCGCGCCGGCATCGATTATCAATGGGGCGGTACAAAATGGCCGTCGACCTTGACCAGCGCAACATTTCGACGGCTGTGATATCGACGACACTTGCGCGGTAGGCCCACTGATCCCGATTACGTATACAACGCAGCAGACCTTCTGTAATCCAAGGCTTCAGAATACAACACCTTGAAGAAGCTTCCCGAGATCTGGTATTAAGTTTTATTATAGTTGAAAGAATGTTTATAAATGTATTACACGCGTGGTTTGCGTCGGTAGATGACAATACCTGCCTAAAATCCGCACTTTCTATAGCATTTTTTATTTCAGTGTAATCGACAGATGTAGTAAAAGCGCTAGGTTTTTGATGGCATTTGTCGAGATGTAGATACAAAGTCACGGCACAATGGTCTGTTACACATGTGTCACCACTATTGTCGTAGCTTTATTTTTAGTTTTAAGCAAGACATGGTCATAGCACTTGTCCAACCGTGTCCTACTAAGGATACAAATGCGTGGGCTAAAGACAATGGGTAGCGGCTAATGTTAGGTATTCGTTGGATTGTCGGATATTAGAGTTGTCAGTCTTACTTAGAATATACTTAGAATACTAACCGAATCATAAAAAGGGACCAGGGCCCCTCTGAGCCCGTCAGTGGTTTTGAAGAAAGGGACTAGAGTCCCTTTGAGCCTGTCAGCGGATACACTATGAAAAATTTCAAATTTAAGATGGGCGCCACTACAAAATGGCGAATCACCTTTATTTTTTTCACTACTTCCTCAATATGGGTATCAGATGAAAGGGCTTGAACACTAGAATAAACTAACTGTCCCCCTCGGCTTCGCCCGTGACATATTTCAATCCCCCTAGCACCGAAATTTTTTTGAGCACTTAAATGGTCAAAATCCGGACTATAACTCATCACGCTATACCTAAAAGGTAATGTAAAAGCAGTAAAATGTAAAATCTTAAAACTCCACAGAGTTACCCACGTATAAAAGATAGTTGATCAGACACGCATAAACATTTCATAATAAATATTATGTCGTTACATATGAAATTGCGGTTTTTCTTGAAGAAATTGAAGGAAACCCAATTTTCAGTACTAACATTTTTGCATTTATTTTAGGAAAGACAAATTTTAGGATTTTTTTTGTGTATGAATGAGACAACACTAAGCTAACAAACAGTAACTTTTATAACATTTTTGAAAAGTGACAGCTGTTAAGTAATACGAAATGTATCATCAAAATGGATAGCATTTAGGAAGTACTGTTTTTGAAGATCGAATTAATTTATCAAGCGGCCAATTTAATACAGAGTTGTAAAATCTTGAAATCAACTTTCAAACAAAATATAAATAATTCACATAGCTATTAAGTTACCGGAATAACGAACTCATGAATTTGTAAGAAAATTTCGGCAATTTCATAGGTAAAGACCTATTATCATCCCGTTATTATATTAAGGAATCAGGTAGCATTGATTTCGATGTTACATATTTCTCTATCTATTTCCAACGAATTGTCAATGTAAAACGAGTGCACCGCATCACCTCATCCGGCCCGTTAAATAAAATAACTTAATATTTACGTGTTAATGTTGTGGAGGAACGGAGTGTGATGTTCCTCCAACACAATGGGAGGATCCTCCGACCAGGCAAGGTGATCACGCCTGGCGGGCCGCGGCCCAACGGTTGTCGTTGGGATGTTGTATATATGCTATACCAGCGCGCGAACTTCACTTTCGCGATTCAGGATTGGTATTGATGTAGTAGTATCCAAGTAGTTCACCTTGTTGTCGCTAGATGGCGCTGGGTATATGTGGTATCGCCACAAGGTCAGTCGGGGTGCGAGGGATATGCTCTATGGGCAACCTTACACCCCGGCGTCTGTAGACCCGAGACGGTGTGCGATTTTAGTCGGTTCTAGCCCCGACATAACTGTCCCCGCTGGCCGGCGTGGGGGTATCCGAAGGCATTTCCGCACGAGGAATTTTCTTATTCCTATTATTCTTATTCAGGTGAACCCGAATACAAGGGCTTTGACTTTCATCATTCCTGTTGCATCCGAGGCTTTCAGAGGCTTTTATGGGAGCAACTGCCGTCTCACCTCCCAACCCGGGTATCCGAGGGGATTTCCGCACGAAAAAAAGAAGTATCGAGTCTGAGAAATAAACATACCTTGATCTATTTCAAACTTAACGCGTACCAAGTCGCGGACTACAGATAGTTGTTAATATAGCTGAAACCGCACTAACAGCCTTCTGGAAAACCAGCCTCGTGCTGTCCTATTCACTCTGTAGTACTTTCGAATATGACAGAGCGAGAGAGTGTGCTGAGTCATGGATTTAATATATTCTCTGGTTTCCGATAATGGTCTTATGAATAAATTTTATGACTCAAAGCCTTCGTGTATATATATTTAAGGACATTTTCTTCGTAAGGTTTAACATAATACGTAAGTACCTTTTTTTTTCGTGCGGAAATCCCTTCGGATACGCCGGCCAGCGGGGGTGGTTATGTCGGGCTTGAACCGACTAAAACCGCACACCGTCTCGGGCACCCTATAACATTGGGACCTTAACATAACTGGCGAATCGTGGGTGTGTAATACACCTCTGCCTACCCCTTCGGGGATACAGGTGTGAAGTTATGTATGTATACTATATCTATGGATTATTTTGTGGGAGGCATTGATATTTATATGACATAGTCGGTGCCAATAAGTGCATTGCTTCCGAAGATTATTATCCCAAATATATAAACAAAGTCACAAAATTCGACATCTCTATCTATATGTTTGGGGTATAGGTATTTAAACTATCATGGTCACTAACATAAGTATTAGAGTTAACGGGATATTTACCATGTGTTTCTAAGAATGTCCGATATTTCGGCACTGTTGCAAGCGCCATGATCACGGAGGAACTGAAGAGGCGGTTAACGGTGAACGAGTTTAAGAGTAAATATATCGATCTACCCTCTTTCGTACTCGTCTCTGACGCGCAACACCACTACCACTGGTCTCACTACACACTCGAACTCGATCACGATCGCGACACACGACGCTTACCGTATCTTTTTTTTTTTTTTTTTTTTTCGTGCGGAAATCCCTTCGGATACCCCCCCGCGTGCCAGCGGGGGCGGTTATGTCGGGCTTGAACCGACTAAAACCGCACGCCGTCTCGGGTCTACAGACGCCGGGGTGTAAGGTTGCCCATAGAGCATATCCCTCGCACCCCGACTGACCCTGGGCCATCTCCGGTTTCGAGATGGCCCCCTCGGGTTTGGGAACCACGGTGTCCCCGTCTTGCCCCGGTTTGGCGGAGGGGCGCTAGTCGCCCCACCGTCCCGGCCTGCTTCTGCTGGGGTGACAGGTGGCCTCACCCGCCACCCCCAGGCCTGCGCTCATGGAGGACGGAGGTCGTTAAGCGACCTCCGGCGCCTGAGTTGCCTGCGACGCGCGGCGAGCAAGTTGCGGGCTCGGCGGACCGGGAGAGTTCTAAGTCTCTCCCGGGCGCGCTCCGCCACCTCCTTCGCGAGCATTACATGCTCGCAGAAGGAGACGCTTACCGTATCTACTCGCGAATTTGTTTTGACTTGTTCCCGGTTATTATTGCACAGACGGACCACTGGATGCCAGACGTTCGGCAATTGAAACCCATCCTCGCGATTGAAATTTCTATGCTTTTTGATTTCTATCGCTTCCCTAACCAATCTTGGTATGTAGTGGCGTTCTGTCGAGAGCATCTGAGGGTTATGTAACTCGATCCAGTGGTAGGTACCGAACTCCAATAGGTGTTCAGCGATTGCAGATTTTTGCGGTTCATTATTTTTGACTGCCCTGATGTGTTCTTTGATTCGGCACGTGACTGTTCTTTTGGTTTGTCCTATATAAGAACTGCCGCAGCTACAGTCAATCTTGTACACTCCCGGCCTGTCCAGTGGAAAACTATCCTTGGGTGTGCGTAGATATTGTGACAGTTTTTTAAAAGGAGTGAAGATAGTTTTGACGGAAACCTTCTTCAGGATGTTAGCGACCTTATCTGTCACTCCTTTGATGTAGGGTAAAAAGCTGGATGTCTTTCCACCTTATAGTCAGGGAGCTTGTTCGAGCGTCTGGGTGGTCTGATCCGTCCATTGTACCCATTCTTCTTTAGAACGCCGCTTATGTGGTTCAACTCCTTGTCTATATGTTCCTGGTCACATAGGTTATATGCGCGGTCAGTAAGCGACGTCACCACCGAGTTCAATTGGCGCGGATGATGATGTGAGTCGGCATGTAGATAGCTGAGCTAGAGTGGCTACATGAACCGTCTTTTCGAACACTGATCTTCACATCCAGGAAAGCGAGGGTTCTTTCTTTTTCCATCTTATACATAAAACTCATTTTGCTATGGATATTGTTGAATTGAGCCACGTAGTGTTGTACAACATTTTCACTCCCTTCCAGTATACAGAAAATATCATCGACATACCGTTTCCAGATTTTGATGCTAGTAATGATGGTAGTAATGGCTAAGGCTTCAAAATGCTCCATCCATATGTTTGCTACAATTGGAGCTACCGGACTGCCCATTGCTACTCCATCTATCTATAGGTAGTACTCGTTCCTGTACACGAAGTAATTTGTGGTCAAACAATGTTGCACAAGGTCGGCATATTCCATAGCAATCCCGTTTTCCGTAATTTTGCGTTTTATGACCTCCATACAGTCAGTAACAGGAACATTTGTGAAGAGTGATTCGACGTCATAACTGACCATCACTTCTTGTTCGTGCACGGTTGTTTGACGCAACATTTCGTACAAATTTTGCTGCGGCAGTTCTTATATAGGACAAACCAAAAGAACGGTCACGTGCCGAATCAAAGAACACATCAGGGCAGTCAAAAACAATGAACCGCAAAAATCTGCAATCGCTGAACACCTATTGGAGTCCGGTACCAACCACTGGATCGAGTTACATAACCCTCAGATGCTCTCAACAGAACGCCACTACATACCAAGATTGGTTAGGGAAGCGATAGAAATCAAAAAGCATAGAAATTTCAATCGTGAGGATGGGTTTCAATTGCCGAACGTCTGGCATCCAGTGGTCCGTCTGTGCAAAAATAACCGGGAACAAGCCACAACAAATTCGCGAGTAGATACGGTAAGCGTCGTGTGTCGCGATCGTGATCGAGTTCGAGTGTGTAGTGAGACCAGTGGTAGTGGTGTTGCGCATCAGAGACGAATACGAAAGAGGGTAGATCGATATATTTACTCTTAAACTCGTTCACCGTTAACCGCCTCTTCAGTTCCTCCGTGATCATGGCGCTTGCAACAGTGCCGAAATATCGGACATTCTTAGAAACACATGGTAAATATCCCGTTAACTCTAATACTTATGTTTGGGGTAATCTTCAGAAATACTTAGAAAGAAAAAAAAGAAAAAAAAAAGAAAAAAACTTATTGGAAAAAATGTTTCACTGTTTGAAAGGTACACTAGACTGGGGTGCTTGGTTCGGGACCTCCACGCGGTGCACTCTGGGCAACGGAGACAGCAGCGCCTCTCTCCTAGGGCGGGGGAGACGCTGCCGCCTACGGCCAACTCCGACCGAGGCGAGGCGACGGCCCTATTGAGGGCTGGTCGGAAGCTTTCCACGTGTCCCTCTGATTAGCAGATGGCACAGTGGAGAGCAAGTAAGGGGGCCATCTCGAAACCGGAGATGGCCCAGGGTCAGTCGGGGTGCGAGGGATATGCTCTATGGGTAACCTTACACCCCGGCGTATTAAGACCCGAGACGGCGTGCGGTTTTAGTCGGTTCAAGCCCGACATAACTGCCCCCACTGAACGGCGGGGGGGGTATCCGAAGGGATTTCCGCACGGAAAAAAAAAAGGTACACTACACTATATAATTTGTGTAACTTGTTGGGAAGCGAGCACGGGTTGCCAGTACCAAATATTAGTACACATATTGCAAGAATTTGAGTAGTTTGTGGTGTACGCTAAAATATAACAATTTAAGTTAACTATTTATCTCTAATATCAAATTTAGAACAAGAAAAAGTAAAAATAGATAAAAATAATATATTATTGTTCAGTAAACTGTTATAAGAAACCTTTTAATCATATGGTAGGTTTAAAACCTTGAAGAACTGTATTATTGTGACAGTTTATAGAAGATTCCGAACTTTCTCAATTGACATTGAATCAGATATTAAAATAAATAGCTTCTTCTTATGTAAACTCTTGCAATCGCAAACTAAGTAATAAGTAAACAAGATTTAATTTAAAAGTTATTTACATAAATTATCTCACAGGGAAGTACAAAGTCTTTCTCATTTTAATGATTTTTTTTAGCAAATACCTAGTAAGTTAATTAAATTAAATTTTTAAGCATTTTGTCTGCTTACTTTTCCTATAGATTTAGATCGGAAAAAGAGAACATCTAGGACGGGACTTGAACCCGCTCCAGCGTTGCCTCACTAAGACGTATGTTTAAAATATATCGGAGAATTTCGAATATCTTCGACGTGTCTAGGTGGTTCAGTTAGTCAGAGCGTTCCCCCTATAAGGAACTGGTCGCGGGTTTAAGTTCCGTCCTAGATGTTCTCTTTTTCCGATCTAAATCTATAGGAAATAGTAAGTTAATTTTACTATAAATTAAAATCAGAAAAATCAACATCCAGGACAGGACTTGCACCAGTCCCTTACAGTGCTACAATACTCTGAACAACTGACTACCTGGACACGTCCTAGATATTCCAAATTCTCCAATACATACCGACGTTAGAAACTTCAAATGTCGTATGTGATAATTTGTTTTACTACAAAAATGTCCCTTATGACATTTGTCGTTAAGGGTCATTTTTCGTAAGGTAAAATGTCCCTTAAGACATTTTAAATTTCCATGGTCGACATGACTTGGGGCGATGCAAGATACCTACTATGATACATTTTATATAAAAACATACACAATACTATAGTGTTTCTATGTATACATATATCCATGGTCATCATGCTCATACCGATTTTGTTTTAGTTTGCATTTATAACCCGAGGTTCGCTTATTGTTTCAATTTCTATACATCAAAGTAGAGGGGCAGAATGATGCAAAAAAGTTATTTGATTAAAATCTGTATATTATTTATACCTAATCACTTTTAGTGGCTATTTCATATCCAAAATAATAACTAACATGTTAGTTAATGCATACGGCTAAATAAATCTTCAAATTTAATATGATGCTTTTCGTCAGTGAAAAGTGTAAAGTGTGAAAAGTGTATTGTTGTGCATCAATATGCCCCCTATGTCGGCTGCCCTCTGACCTCCCAGTCCTGAGAGGATAGCCTGTGCTAGAGCCTAGCCCGTTGTTTAGCAGCTGCAGCAACTTGCAGACGAGCTTGGCTTGCACCTTCAATATGTTGGTAGAGCCATCTACACCCCTTCATCAATGCAAATGGACATATTCATAAAAATAAATATTTGACACTGTCGGAAGTTATTTTTTTATTTAGGACACGTCAATTTGACTTCACCTCGCCTGATGGTAAGCTGAAGGTAAAGTCTCAGGAAAGAGGGTCACCATTACATACACGTACCATGTTAACAATGGTGGCACTCAGCTAAGTTTAGGTTATTTTGAAATAAAACTATTTTTTAACGGATTCTATCGCGATTTATTTGATGTTACTTTATATTTAACATTGATCCGGACGTTTCGGTTGCTTTTCAGCAGCCATCTCCCCGTGACCATAGCTGCAAATAACATCAAATAAATCGCGATAGAGTCCGTTAAAAAATTGTTTTATTTCAAAATAAATATTTACAATGAGCGGTAGTCGAGTCCGCGACGTAACAGTCCAACACTCAGCCGCCATGTCACAGAGGTCCTTATTTAATGTCCGTCCCATCTTTCCAGGCTTTTCCCAACTCAGTAAGGGTGGGTCAGCTGTCAGTCTAATTGCTAAGCAGCTGAGCTTCGATATTTCGTCTCACGTTTTTCGTTTCTAAAAGATACGGATGCATAATTTTTGTTGTTCAATTGCGCCATGTAGGTTATTTTAATTCAACATTATTTTTTACTGTTTTAGAAACGTGTTAATTTTAAAACATGATTTAATTTCAGACAATTAGGTATATCCAGTTTTTTAGCGTGAAATTTATGTGTGTGAATATTTTCGTACCAGCCTTTTTTGTTGATTGCATTGTCTTTTATTATCTGTTTTGTTTTAATTTCATGTACAGTCAACGACAAAAGTGACTTAACAAATCTTAAGCCTTTCATAAAATTAAATATTATAAAACATTCAGTCATTATTAGGTTCATGTATTCCAATGTAAAAACATTTGTAAATTTTGGAGTGTTAATCCACTTTTGTCGTTGATTGCACCTACCTATCGCACTCTTCTGTATGTTGTAAGGTATCACAAGAAATAAAGATGGAAATATGTTTAAAAAACATAATATTCCACCCCAGGCCTATTGGAATAAAATGTCAGTAGGTATTCCGAAGGGATTTCCGCACGATAAAAAAAAAAAAAAAAAAAAGGTATTCTACAGAAATTGATGACTTATCGGACATTGAGGAACGTTTTATTTGCAGAGTAGTTACCCTACATGGACATGGACTATACAAAAATGAAATTGACATTATCATGACCAACAAGCCCAAGAACTTTCAAGACGTATCGGTTATACACAACTTAAATTTCCATTCGGACCACAAAACGGTACGCGCCCAACTAACAGGTGCACCTATAAAGAATAATAGGAAATTTTACGACAGGAAAACAGCCATAGCATGCACCGGTAACAGTGACCAACTCATTACTAACTTACAAGCTACAGTAAGAAATGAAGAAGAAAGTACACAACCAATCCAGGCAAGGTATGTCAAACTCATAAACTTGTTAGCAACAGAAACAAAGAAAATAAACTCAGAGAAGAATAAGATGATCTCTAATGAGACATTTCAACTGCTACAGGAAAGAAAAGAACTATTACGAAGAAAGGAAAATAAAGATAACCGCTCTAAAATATCTGCCATCAGCAAAAAGATTAATGTAAATATGAGGAAAGATAAGAAAATAAAAAGGCAATAGATATTGAAAAACACATTGATAAAACAGGCGGAATTAAAAAGGCATTAAAACAATTAAACATCAAAAAAGATTGGATGCTACAAGCTAAGAATCAAGACGGAAAGTATACAAACAAAAGACATGAGATAATAAAAGTAGCTTCAGACTATTACCAAAACCTATACCAAAGCAAGAAACTCAAATTAAGTACTAGCCAAAGTATCGAAACAGATAATGAGCTAGTACCAAAAATACTACTTCAAGAAACAATAGGAGCAATCAATACCCAAAAAAGAGGTAAGACATCTGGAACCGATCAGATAACTAACGAAATACTAATAGCGACCGCACAGATGATTGCTCCCATATTAACGGACTTATTTAATGACATTATAGAGACTGAAAGTATCCCGGTCGATTGGACCACATCCACAATAATACTGTTGCATAAAAAGGGAGATAAAGGGGAAATAGACCAATCAGTCTGATGTCCAATATTTATAAAGTTTTTTCAAAAATAATATTGTCTCGAATCACACCAACACTTGACTTCAATCAACCAAAAGAGCAAGCTGGCTTCCGAAGCAAATATTCAAGCGTAGATCATATACATGTACTGAGACAAATTCTACAAAAATACAAAGAATACAATAAAATCTATTATCTAGGATTTGTTGATTGCAACAAGGCTTTTGACTCATTGGAACATGATTCTATCTGGGAAGCACTACATATGCAGGGAATAGAAAGAAAATATATACAATATAGGTATTTAAACTATCATGGTCACTAACATAAGTATTAGAGTTAACGGGATATTTACCATGTGGTTCTAAGAATGTCCGATATTTCGGCACTGTTGCAAGCGCCATGATCACGGAGGAACTGAAGAGGCGGTTAACGGTGAACGAGTTTAAGAGTAAATATATCGATCTACCCTCTTTCGTGCTCGTCTCTGACGCGCAACACCACTACCACTGGTCTCACTACACACTCGAACTCGATCACGATCGCGACACACGACGCTTACCGTATCTACTCGCGAATTGGTTTTGGCTTGTTCCCGGTTATTTTTGCACAGACGGACCACTGGATGCCAGACGTTCGGCAATTGAAACCCATCCTCACGATTGAAATTTCTGTGCTTTTTGATTTCTATCGCTTCCCTAACCAATCTTGGTATGTAGTGGCGTTCTGTCGAGAGCATCTGAGGGTTATGTAACTCGATCCAGTGATCGGTACCGGACTCCAATAGGTGTTCAGCGATTGCAGATTTTTGCGGTTCATTGTTTTTGACTGCCCTGATGTGTTCTTTGATTCGGCAGTGGACCGTTCTTTTGGTTTGTCCTATATAAGAACTGCCGCAGCTACAGTCAATCTTGTACACTCCCGGCCTGTCCAGTGGAAAACTATCCTTGGGTGTGCGTAGATATTGTGACAGCTTTTTAAAAGGAGTGAAGATAGTTTTGACGGAAACCTTCTTCAGGATGTTAGCGACCTTATCTGTCACTCCTTTGATGTAGGGTAAAAAGCTGGATGTCTTTCCACCTTATAGTCAGGGAGCTTGTTCGAGCGTCTGGGTGGTCTGATCCGTCCATTGTACCCATTCTTCTTTAGAACGCCGCTTATGTGGTTCAACTCCTTGTCTATATGTTCCTGGTCACATAGGTTATATGCGCGGTCAGTAAGCGACGTCACCACCGAGTTCAATTGGCGCGGATGATGATGTGAGTCGGCATGTAGATAGCGGTCAGTGTGAGTGGGTTTCCTGTACACAGAGTGGCTACATGAACCGTCTTTTCGAACACTGATCTTCACATCCAGGAAAGCGAGGGTTCTTTCTTTTTCCATCTCATACGTAAAACTCATTTTGCTATGGATATTGTTGAATTGAGCCACGTAGTGTTGTACAACATTTTCACTCCCTTCCAGTATACAGAAAATATCATCGACATACCGTTTCCAGATTTTGATGCTAGGGGCGGTAGTAATGGCTAAGGCTTCAAAATGCTCCATCCATATGTTTGCTACAATTGGAGCTACCGGACTGCCCATTGCTACTCCATCTATCTGTAGGTAGTACTCGTTCCTGTACACGAAGTAATTTGTGGTCAAACAATGTTGCACAAGGTCGGCATATTCCATAGCAATCCCGTTTTCCGTAATTTTGCGTTTTATGACCTCCATACAGTCAGTAACAGGAACATTTGTGAAGAGTGATTCGACGTCAAAACTGACCATCACTTCTTGTTCTTGCACGGTTGTTTGACGCAAAATTTGTACGAAATGTTTTGAGTCCTTCACATAAGATGTCGTTCTCCCTACTAAAGGCTGTAAGATGCCAGCCACATGTTTGGCAAGTTCATAAGTTGGTGAGTCTATTTGACTCACGATGGGCCTTAAAGGTATGTTTGGCTTGTGAACTTTTGGCAGACCATATAGTTTGGGTGGTTGAAGGTTTCTAGGCCGTAACAGGTATATCGTTGCCTCTTCGCCGATCGCCTGTTTGTGTTCCTTAATTAGTTGAACAGTGTTACGGTTCGTCCTAGCGGTTGGATTGTAGTTGACTTTTTTGTACGTATTTTCGTCACTTAATAAGTGCCGAATTTTTTCATCGTATTCAGTGACGTTCATAACTACCGTGGCGTTCCCTTTGTCTGCCTTTAAGACTAAAACCCTCTCATCATCCCGTAGGTCACGAAGTGCGCAGCGTTCTTCGGGAGTCATGTTCGACTGTGGGAGCTTTGCCCGACGCAACGTGATTGCAACCTCTTGCCTAAGTACCTCAGCGTCATCAGCTGGTATCTTGTTTCGTCGGACAACCTCCTCAATCGTGCCTATCACTTTTTCATAGGGAATACGCATAGGTGTGGGTGCAAAGTTCAACCCTTTCTCCAGTGAGCTGAGTGCAGCTTTGGTCAGTACTTTGTCAGAGAGATTAATAATGGTCCGTGAGTTATCATGGTAAGGGACCTTTGGCTTCTGTTTGTTTAAGAGGGATTGAAACTTACGGGACTGTTTCAAAGCACTCATTTCCCTCGAACGTTGTGCTTGTAGGTAAGTTATTCGGTCACACTTATCAAAATCATTCCGTGACAACACGACACTGCACTTCAGATGAATACTATACAACTCACACTGACTTTTGTCTAGTTTATATCGGGTGTTGCTGATCATTTTCCGTAGTAATTTCACACTCGCGTTACGTAAGATGTTTGCGGAACCGTGAATATCCTTGCGAGGTTTTATTCGCACACATACAGGAATAATGTCCGCGTCCCGACACTTCACCAAAAAGGATAAAGACTCACTCAAACACTCACTCTTTTTCCGCGCGCGTTCGAGTTGTTTTATTAATTTAACACAATCCGGCCCGTACCGGTGCACAATATAGGTATTTAAACTATCATGGTCACTAACATAAGTATTAGAGTTAACGGGATATTTACCATGTGGTTCTAAGAATGTCCGATATTTCGGCACTGTTGCAAGCGCCATGATCACGGAGGAACTGAAGAGGCGGTTAACGGTGAACGAGTTTAAGAGTAAATATATCGATCTACCCTCTTTCGTGCTCGTCTCTGACGCGCAACACCACTACCACTGGTCTCACTACACACTCGAACTCGATCACGATCGCGACACACGACGCTTACCGTATCTACTCGCGAATTGGTTTTGGCTTGTTCCCGGTTATTTTTGCACAGACGGACCACTGGATGCCAGACGTTCGGCAATTGTAGCTCCAATTGTAGCAAACATATGGATGGAGCATTTTGAAGCCTTAGCCATTACTACCGCCCCTAGCATCAAAATCTGGAAACGGTATGTCGATGATATTTTCTGTATACTGGAAGGGAGTGAAAATGTTGTACAACACTACGTGGCTCAATTCAACAATATCCATAGCAAAATGAGTTTTACGTATGAGATGGAAAAAGAAAGAACCCTCGCTTTCCTGGATGTGAAGATCAGTGTTCGAAAAGACGGTTCATGTAGCCACTCTGTGTACAGGAAACCCACTCACACTGACCGCTATCTACATGCCGACTCACATCATCATCCGCGCCAATTGAACTCGGTGGTGACGTCGCTTACTGACCGCGCATATAACCTATGTGACCAGGAACATATAGACAAGGAGTTGAACCACATAAGCGGCGTTCTAAAGAAGAATGGGTACAATGGACGGATCAGACCACCCAGACGCTCGAACAAGCTCCCTGACTATAAGGTGGAAAGACATCCAGCTTTTTTACCCTACATCAAAGGAGTGACGGATAAGGTCGCTAACATCCTGAAGAAGGTTTCCGTCAAAACTATCTTCACTCCTTTTAAAAAGCTGTCACAATATCTACGCACACCCAAGGATAGTTTTCCACTGGACAGGCCGGGAGTGTACAAGATTGACTGTAGCTGCGGCAGTTCTTATATAGGACAAACCAAAAGAACGGTCACGTGCCGAATCAAAGAACACATCAGGGCAGTCAAAAACAATGAACCGCAAAAATCTGCAATCGCTGAACACCTATTGGAGTCCGGTACCGACCACTGGATCGAGTTACATAACCCTCAGATGCTCTCGACAGAACGCCACTACATACCAAGATTGGTTAGGGAAGCGATAGAAATCAAAAAGCACAGAAATTTCAATCGTGAGGATGGGTTTCAATTGCCGAACGTCTGGCATCCAGTGGTCCGTCTGTGCAAAAATAACCGGGAACAAGCCAAAACCAATTCGCGAGTAGATACGGTAAGCGTCGTGTGTCGCGATCGTGATCGAGTTCGAGTGTGTAGTGAGACCAGTGGTAGTGGTGTTGCGCGTCAGAGACGAGCACGAAAGAGGGTAGATCGATATATTTACTCTTAAACTCGTTCACCGTTAACCGCCTCTTCAGTTCCTCCGTGATCATGGCGCTTGCAACAGTGCCGAAATATCGGACATTCTTAGAACCACATGGTAAATATCCCGTTAACTCTAATACTTAAATATATACAAATACTTAAAAATATTTATTCAAACAGCAAAGCACAAATCAGGCTGGAAACAACTCGAGAGGAGTTTAACATTGAGAGAGGTGTCCGGCAAGGTGACCCCGTCCCACCCAAACTGTTTTCAGCAACCCTGGAAAAGATATTTAGAAATCTGGATTGGGACAAAAATGGATTCAATATAAACGGTGAAACTTTAAGCCACCTGCGTTTTGCAGATGACCTAATCCTATTTTCTGAGTGCTCGAAAATACTAGAGCAAATGTTACAACAATTATCCGATGAAAGTGCGAAGGCAGGACTGTCAATGAACACAAATAAAACAAAAATTATGACTAACGGTTCACAAACCTATAACATCAGAGTTAACATGGAGGAAATAAATTATGTAGACGAATACCTATATCTCGGACAGTTAATAGCACCAAGTGATACTATGCAAAAGGAAATCGATAGAAGGATAGCCAATACTTGGAAAAGATATTGGTCTCTAAGTGAAATTATGAAAAATCAAGACACGCCAATAAAAGAAAAAAGAAAAGTATACAACATGTGCATTTTGCCAGGTTTAACCTATGGATGCCAAACATGGGTATTAACGGAAAAACTAACAAAGAAAATAAATGCATGCCAAAACGGAATAGAGAGAAGTGTAGTTGGAGTTAAAAGACGAGATAAGGTAAGATTAGAAAATATTAAAAACAAGTTGAATTCCTGAGACGAGCTCAGCCGAATACGAGGGATTTTCGATTTTGCGTTTTTTTTGCGATTTTTGCGATTTTTTTTTATCTTGCAATGGTTCACCCCAGCACGAATCTATTACCGAAGACAGCAACTCGATAGCTCATCTCCTTCATACCCAAAATCGTGACAGAAAATTGGCAACGACGACGTCGACGACAACTCCATAGCAATAGGGCTTTTCTAAAGAAAATCCCTAAAAATAACTAAATTTAAAGATGCAGGTAAAATATGTAAAACATTAAAATGGCAATGGGCAGGACATATGTAAAGAGAGAGGAATGGAAAATGGACAAAAATAATACAAGAATGGTACCCCAGAGATGGGAAAAGGAGAAAAGGGCGACAACCAAAACGCTGGGAAGATGATTTAAAGAGAACTGCTGGTCCAAAATGGATGAGAATTGCGAGTGACAGGGATAAGTGGAAATCTTTAGAGGAGGCCTATGTCGACGGACAAGCTGGGGAAAAAGGACCGAAGTAAAGTAATAGTTAAGAATTATATATGTTATATACTATTGTAAACTCAGCAATAAAGGCTTATTTTATTTACAATCAGTGAGTAAACAATCAATCATCTCCTGTTTTATTTTATAATAAAAATCCAGGGTTGGTTTTTTTTTTCAAATTTATATGGGACCAACTTCAAAATCAGACTACTCTGTAAAAAGTTAAGTTAGTGGCGCCGACTCAAGATTACTTAGCCATACTTACATTAGTTTAAGAACTTAGTTATTAAGGTTAATAAAAAACTCAACTATTTACAAAAATATATACTTAGATATAGTTTCATTACTTTAAGAAGTTAGTTATTAAGATTAAATAAAAAAGGTTTATTATTTTTTGCTTTTCAGTTTTTTCGGCAGTTTAATTTTTTGTTAAAAACATATAATATAATTTCGGGGTGCGAGGGATATGCTCTATGGGCAACCTTACACTCCGGCGTCTTAAGACCCGAGACGGCGTGTGGTTTTAGTCAGTTCTAGCCCGACAACCGCCCCCGTTGGCCGGCGGGGGGGTATCCCAAGGAATTTCTGCACGAGAAAAAAAAATGGACATATATATTTATTTGTCCCGACTGACTGAACCGGACTAAACCGCTAGACCTAGAAACTTGAAATTTCGGCATGAGATGTTTTTTATATAGTAGGCATCCCTTAAAAAATAATTTTTGTAAGTGGTAATATAATTGGCCGCTAATTATAACCGCTGTAGCCTAGTGGTATGGGTAAAGGACTGCTGAGACGAGGTCTCGGGTTCGATCCCAGGTATTACCATGGCACACACCAATGACTTTTCGATGCTTTTTGAAGTTATGTGTGTATTTATCGCAGGTTATAAGTGCCCGGTTAATGGCAATAGGCTCGCCACCTATTACATTGGGACCTAAAACATAAACTGGCGAAACGTGGGTGCTAGCACCTCTGCCTACCCCTTCGGGGATATGGGCGTGAGTTTATGTTATGTTATGTTATGTTATGTAATATAATTGGTGAACGTTTGTATTGTAGTCCGTCATTTTAAAAGTTAAACGTACGACACACGTGTATCAGCGTTTTTTAAAATGTGCCCCCTAAAAGGTTTAAATTGGGATTGAAAGTTTATATGGACGTTCGTCACTTTTGAATATAGAAGCATGAAGGTTCATATACCTTTTTTTTGTACGGAAATCCCTTCGGATACCCCCCGCCAGCCAGCGGGGGCGGTTATGTCGGGCTTGAACCGACTAAAACCGCACGCCGTCTTGGGTCTACAGACGCCGGGGTGTAAGGTTACCCATAGAGCATATCCCTCGGACTCCGACTGACCCTGGGCCATTCGCAGTGTCCCCTCTGATAACAGCAGAGGGGTACCTGGAGCGGCCCCCACGCCCGCGGGCCTTACAGGCCCGCCATGCCCCGACCCCCTCGTGCAATGGGATCAGCTGGCCCTGAAAAGGGCCAGTTGGTCAGATTCTTGGCCGTTGACGTTGACGCCAGCTACTCCAGAGGAGCAATCAATGATGCGTCATCGCCCACGTTGCCCAGGGTGCACCAAACTTGGAGGTGATCCAACCAGTCGCACCCCAAGGTTCTTATACCTATTTCTGGTTAGGAATTTACGTACGTTTATCAGCCTTTTTGGAAAAATTCACTATTTTTAATTCAATATTAAAGCTTATTTTTGTTTGTATTTACAATTGGATTCGGTAGGTGGCGGTGCTATCGGGTTACAGGATTTTTTTACTAATTTATTCCCGGGTGAAGCCGGATCCCTGGTCACTAGCATCCAATAGAATGTGACTTTGTCTAGGCCCCCAGGGCCTCTTGACAAAGTGAAATTCAATTTGCGATCCAGTGAAAACTTTCAGTACCTAATTTATGAGATTGGCATAATCATTAACGTGACTGCAAAAATTCATTCAAAAATCATTTATTTTGCAGAAACCACTGTTACAATGGTGTTGTCAAAATATATATGAATATTTCGACCTTAGAATAGGCATGCAAAATTTTGTAAATAAGATACAATTGTGTTTTGTATTAATATGTATTAAAATGTAGTTGAGTCTTTATAACTAGAAATAAATGATTTAAGTATTATTTCCTTTATTAAACTTTAAATATTATTCTTATAATTACCGAAATATCACATGATTCATAGATATCTCATATTGGAAACCAGGTTTTCATCAATATTTTTAATCACAATGCAACCGGAAACAGCGCTAAGAAAAAACATAAAAAACGTGTTTTCCTATATTGTTTTTTTTGTCTAATTATACTATACCTGCAATGTTTACCAGTGTTAAATTAATTACCCATGGTCACCCATCCTATGATTGACCTGGCCATCATTGCTTAACCTTGCAATGTTCTAATCTATTCAGTTACCACTTAACCACGTTTTGAAAGATTGTAGGTATTGTTGAATGAAATTCATTCAACAATACCTACAATCTTTAAAAACGTATTCATGACGGAATCTTTTTGTGTGAAAATACGTCTCACTCAGTAATTGTACCATGCGGTTCGTGTACGGGTTTTCCGAATATAATTATAATACTAAGGCGGCGTTCGGACTGGATATCAAAATAAGGCTGCATTTCGACCAGAGATATGCGAGGATTAGGTACCCAAACTGTTCGCAGGCGACTCAGGCGCCGGAGGTCGTTTAACGACCTCCGTCCTCCATGAGCGCAGGCCTGGGGGTGGCAGGTGAGGCCGCCTGTCACCCCAGCAGAAGCAGGCCGGGATGGTTGGGCGACTAGCGCCCCTCCCCCAAACCGGGGCAAGACGGGGACTCCGTGGTTCTCAAACCCCAGGGGGCCATCTCGAAACCGGAGATGGCCCAGGGTCAGTCGGGGTGCGGGGTGCGAGGGATATGCTCTATGGGCAACATTACACACCGGCGTCTGTAGAAGCGAGACGGCGTGCGGGTTTAGTCGGTTCAAGCCCGACATAACCGCCCCCGCTGGCCGGCGAGGGGGGGGGAGGGGTATCCGAAAGGATATTCGCACGAAAAAAAAGGGATCCAAACTGTAACCCTAATAAAGTGTTTTAACACTGTTTTTTGAAACTGTTTTAGAAGAAACCCATTCATAAATGTAACAGATACGAAAGTGCACATCTTATTCAAAGTGGTACGTTTTATATGTGTTAATAAGTGTAACAGAAATAACGTCCTGAAGTACATGGGGGGGTACAAAATACCTTTATTTAAAAATTTACATTATAAATATAATAGGATAGTAAATTTGGCATCGTAGCATTTCAGTTAACACTTATTAACACTGTTAACAGATTAATATATGTTACATATATATAACGGTTACACAATTGAAAGGGGTAACGATTAACAGATTCAATACCACATCTATTAGTGTAACACTTTCATTTTGTAACCTTTTCAAAGTGTAACCCATATAATTATGTAACCTTTTTGAATGTGTTTTTAAGTCCCTGGCGAGGATGCGTAACTAGGACTGTGTTCTTAAGAACCAACCAAATCAACCGGGCAGGGGGTTGTGGTCGCAGCACTAGTGGGACCGGCGGGTGGCACACGGTGCTGCGACGACAATCCTCTTCCGATGAGGCCGTCAAGCTGAGTGCCACCATTGTTAACATGGTACGTGTATGTAATGGTGACCCTCTTTCCTGAGACTTTACCTTCAGCTTACCATCAAGCGAGGTGAAGTCAAATTGACGTGTCCTAAATATATGAAAAAAAAAAATACCTAGCATCGCTCAGCACAACGCTAGTGGAAACAGCTTAGCGAATCGAGAGAGCCAATTCTTGTAACAAAAAGATGTTCAAAATTCAGTCTCAATCTAGTCTCGATCTCATGTCAATCTCCCAAATGTCAAAAAAGGTGTTACATAAACATAACATAACATAAACTCACGCCTATATCCCCGAAGGGGTAGGCAGAGGTGCTAGCACCCACGTTTCGCCAGTTTATGTTTTAGGTCCCAATGTAATAGGTGGCGAGCCTATTGCCATTAACCGGGCACTTATAAACCTGCGATAAATACACACATAACTTCGAAAAGCATCGAAAAGTCATTGGTGTGTGCCATGGTAATACCTGGGATCGAACCCGAGACCTCGGCTCAGCAGTCCTTTACCCATACCACTAGGCTACCGCGGTTTTCTCGTGACAAAAAGTTGAAAATGTTGAAAATTTTGTTAAGAGAACATCTTTTGACATTTGGCCGAATTATACTTACGAGAATTGGCCCTGAAGTTCTTGTACATGCAAAACAAGAAGAATGTGTGCTATAGATACGTTGCGAATGATGTGTGCGCTCCGCTCCCACCACACCTCGCCCCGCTCGGAACAGAAACAATCCCACTACCCAATCTGGCCCCGCTCATCCGCATACCGTTTCACAGCGCCGTCGCTACGAAACCTCACAGACCTCACATGCTTCGCATATCTCTGGTGGAAACGCCTGAGATCTACTTACAACTACGCCAGAAGCCACAATAGAAACATACCTTTGCATTTATTACCATACAACATTCTCGAAACAGTGGAATCGTACTCTGATCAATGATGTGGATGCACCTTGACGGGTTAGGAACGTAAATATGTAGTAAACATTATATAATATTGCACTGTTTTGATACTATATGATCAGTGACGTTGTCAAGCGGTTCTAATGGCGCAGCTCCTCCAGTAACTACATCTGAGACTTCAGGGCACCCAAGGTTTTTCATAATGAGACCTTTAAATTCAGTGAAATTCCAAGAAATGCTTACTACACTCTTATGGATTGTTCACTCTCCCCTAATATTCTTTAAAGGCTCTTTCAAAGTGGTTGACAGCTCCTCCATGCGGTTAAATAAGTTTGTTTATAGTATGTAACAAAATTAGTGTCCGATCATTAAGGGGCAGATAGGTATTCTTTGTTTCGTGATTCGGATTCATAGCGACTAAAACCACACGCCGTCTCGGGTTTTGAGACGCCGGGGTGTAAGGTGGAACATAAGGCATTAGCCTCGTATCACAACTGGAGCACATAGGTATCCTAAATAGTCTAAATGGATTACTAATGTTTGACCAAAAAATAATTGACAAATGGTCATTCGACAAACAACGTTTCACCAAATGTTCATTTGGCAAATGAGACATTTTACAAAAGTATCATCTTACAAAAACTCACTTAGCAAATGATCCATTAACAAACACTATTCTTGCCAAGTGTATTAAATATTAAAATGTCAATTGACCTTTCTTCATTTAACCAAATAATATGTTTCGCAAATTGAGCATTTATCCAAATATCATTTAACAAAATGTTATTTCATAAAAGTAGGTACTTCTTTTTTCCGAAGTACTTCTTTTTTCACGAAGGCTAACGCCTTAGCCTTCTAACCTAACCTATCCGAGTCGGGGTACTCTGAGTTGGGGTGTTAACCATAATGACGTTTTTTATATATAGGTATTAAACGTTAGACCTAATGATGTGTGATGATAATGATGTGAATACTTATTTCACATAAACATTGATTACACTAGTGTATTAATATCTTAATAAATAATAAATAAGTAATTATTTTCCAAATAATGTGTATTAATTTGATCCATACCATATCATTATTAGATTTAATAATAAACGAAACACTTGTCACTTAATACATTATATCAAGCGTTTTTAGACCAATAGTAGTTTTATCAGATAACTCAGTTGCTAAATGTTCATTGTGTAAAATAATTATTTATTAAATGTATATTTATGCGTTGATCATTTGGAAAAGTGAGTCATAGGTAAAATGATAAGTAGTAAAATGATCAGTCGGTTCAAGCCTGACATAACCGCCCCCGCTGGCCGGCGGGGGGGGGGGGGGGTATCCGAAGGGATTTCCGCACGAAAAAAAAGAGGTACCTTAATGTTACTATTTAAGCAGACATTCAAAACTGAACGGTATTAATTAATGCCATTTTGCCGTAAATATTTGCACATCAAATTGAATACCACTTACATAGTACAGGTTATATAAATAAGGTTTTATGATAATACTAATTGAACCAAAGGCTAAACTAATTTCAAAGGTAATCACCATAAAAGTTATATCGTCATCACCATTAGAACTATATATAAATACAAATAATCGCAAAAATGTATGGTATTATGTACAATGCAACAGTGTTTTACTAGATTATCTGGCCCTCCCCGGTTTCATCTGTAGCGTATTTCGAATTAGTTATTGAAATTCGAATTGGATATGACAGAATTTTTTAACATTCTCCCAAAATAATGTGGTTCCGGCGCTTCGCAGGCCGCTGCATGCTGCGGCACGCTCGCTTCGCTCGCTCGGCTCGCGCTCTGCTGGGGTCACAGTTCTAAGCTAACCTAACCCAGAAGCTATATTGAATATACTGCACCAAATGGTTCTAAAACAAGCTAAACTTGTACTGTGGATATGACAACGGTTTTGGGAGAATGTTAAAAAAATCTGTCAAACTAGTGGTCATTCGAAGATGTGTCTTGTCTAAGTATTGTCTGTCGAATAATCGTCTGTCGAAGTAGTGGTAATTCGAAGGTGTGTGTTGTCTAATAATTGTCTGTCGAAGCAATGACATGTCGATCTATGTGTTTTCGAAGTACATGTCGAAGTATTGTACTGTCTAAATCCAGTCCGTAAGTGACCGAAACGTCGAGATCAATGTAAAATATAAGATAACATCAATTCAATCGCGATAGAATCCTTTAAAAATAGTTTTATTTCAATGTATGACATTCGCGTAAACTTCCGACAATATCATTAGTACAGATGATTTAAAAAATAAAAATATACAAAAGAAGAGAAACGGACTGTCGTGAGGTCAGTAAGGGGCTTCATCATCAATCATCAATTCAATCTTCAGGGCCCAAGCCAACCTCACCTGCAAGCCGGTGAAAGCCTCACATGCTTATGAAAGGACGAGGCTGTGGCGCAGACCTGAAGGGTATACGCCAGGATTATAGCAAGGGGAAACAGGTGGTCTCTTCCTATGCCATTGGGAAAGAGCCGTAACTGTATGAATGTAATTTAAATTGAATACAACAGGTAGGTAGGTAGAGATTAAAATAGAAATAAATAAAGATCGTTTAAGATTAAAAATAAAATAGGTACAATGTATTTTTCGTGGCAGCCATCGGGGTGGGAGTCCTCTCGCTCAGCAGTATGATTGCGGCAATGGCCGCCTCCTTCTGCGAGCATGTAATGCTCGAGAAGGAGATGGCGGACCGCACCCGGGAGAGATTTAGAAATCTCCCGGCCCGCCGAGCCCACAACATGCTCGCCGCGCGTCGCAGGCAACTCAGGCGCCGGAGGTCACTTAACGACCTCGGTCCTCCATGAGCCCAGGCCTGGGGGTGGCAGGTAACGCCGCCTGTCACCCCAGCAGAAGCAGGCCGGGATGATGGGGCGATTAGCGCCCCTCTTCCAAACCGGGGCAAGACGGGGACACCGTGGTTCCCAAACCCGAGGGGGTATCTCGAAAACGGAAACTATTATTTTCGTCGACTGTACGTCGGCAAGGGATCAAACCCACACCCGTGTCACAAGTTTCGGAATCTACTCAGCTATTGTCCGCGGCACCTCCCGCATGAAATACTGACCCCGTTCCCGCCAACCACATGCACCTATTCCCGGGATAAAAAGCATCTTATGTGCTATTCTAGACTATAATCTGTTTTTGTGCCTTAATTCATCTAGATCTGTTCAGCGGTTCTGGCGTATATGAGTCAACTACAAAAACTACTAAAAAAACTTACATCTACCCATCCATATTAGTGCTACGTTAACGACGGTGATTAAGAGTTGACTGGCTTTGGATTTTGGCTGATGGCTGATGGCTGTTAGGATGAGACGTTACATCATCTCCTTCTTAAATGGTGGCCTACGCTCTATAACCCCTGGCAGGCCTTACCTCCACCCATCGACCCCTAACTACACCACTACAACTTTACCGGGAGCTCAATGATTTTATAATAGGCACTGACCAAATGAAGTAGAGTTACCTGTTTAATTAGAATAAGATTTAAATATACTTCTTATTCAAATTCTTTATTTGCGGAAATGTAGTAGTACAAGATGTCACATTATTTTCGTTCACCACACTTAACATTTCATTTTATGGCATGCAAACATTAATAATAGGTCTTTACCTATGAAATTGCCGAAATTTTCTTACAAATTCATGAGTTCGTCATTCCTGTAATTTAATAGCTATTTCCATTATTAAAAACATTATTAAAAACCGCGGTAGCCTAGTGGTATGGGTAATGGACTGCTGAGACGAGGTCTCGGGTTCGATCCCAGGTTTTACCATGGCACACACCAATGACTTTTCGATGCTTTTCGAAGTTATGTGTGTATTTATCGCAGGTTTATAAGTGCCCGGTTAATGGCAATAGGCTCGCCACCTATTACATTGGGACCTAAACATAAACTGGCGAAATGTGGGTGCTAGCACCTCTGCCTACCCCTTCGGGGATATAGGCGTGAGTTTATGTTATGTTATGTTTATTATTTATGTTTTTTGTTTGAAAGTTCATTGCAGGATTTTACAACTCTGTATTAAATTTTGTTTTTATTGGCCGCTTAATAAATTAATTCGGTCTTCAAAAACAGTACTTCCTAAATGCTATCCATTTTGATGATAAATGTCGTATTACTTAACAACTGTCACTTTTCAAAAATTTAATAAAAGTTGCTGTTTGTTAGCTTAATGTTGTCTCATCTATACACAAAAAAATCATAAAATTTGGATTTGTCATTCCTAAAAAAAATGCCAAAATGTTAGTACTGAAAATTGGGTTTCCTCCAATTTCTTCAAGAAAAACGGCAATTTTGATATATAACGACCTAATATTAAACAATATATTATATTAACCCATTATCCCGCATGAAATACTGACCCCGTTCCCGCCAACCACATGCACCTATTCCCGGGATAAAAAGCATCTTATGTGCTATTCTAGACTATAATCTGTTTTTGTGCCTTAATTCATCTAGATCTGTTCAGCGGTTCTGGCGTATATGAGTCAACTACAAAAACTACTAAAAAAACTTACATCTACCCATCCATATTAGTGCTACGTTAACGACGGTGATTAAGAGTTGACTGGCTTTGGATTTTGGCTGATGGCTGATGGCTGTTAGGATGAGACGTTACATCATCTCCTTCTTAAATGGTGGCCTACGCTCTATAACCCCTGGCAGGCCTTACCTCCACCCATCGACCCCTAACTACACCACTACAACTTTACCGGGAGCTCAATGATTTTATAATAGGCACTGACCAAATGAAGTAGAGTTACCTGTTTAATTAGAATAAGATTTAAATATACTTCTTATTCAAATTCTTTATTTGCGGAAATGTAGTAGTACAAGATGTCACATTATTTTCGTTCACCACACTTAACATTTCATTTTATGGCATGCAAACATTAATAATAGGTCTTTACCTATGAAATTGCCGAAATTTTCTTACAAATTCATGAGTTCGTCATTCCTGTAATTTAATAGCTATTTCCATTATTAAAAACATTATTAAAAACCGCGGTAGCCTAGTGGTATGGGTAATGGACTGCTGAGACGAGGTCTCGGGTTCGATCCCAGGTTTTACCATGGCACACACCAATGACTTTTCGATGCTTTTCGAAGTTATGTGTGTATTTATCGCAGGTTTATAAGTGCCCGGTTAATGGCAATAGGCTCGCCACCTATTACATTGGGACCTAAACATAAACTGGCGAAATGTGGGTGCTAGCACCTCTGCCTACCCCTTCGGGGATATAGGCGTGAGTTTATGTTATGTTATGTTTATTATTTATGTTTTTTGTTTGAAAGTTCATTGCAGGATTTTACAACTCTGTATTAAATTTTGTTTTTATTGGCCGCTTAATAAATTAATTCGGTCTTCAAAAACAGTACTTCCTAAATGCTATCCATTTTGATGATAAATGTCGTATTACTTAACAACTGTCACTTTTCAAAAATTTAATAAAAGTTGCTGTTTGTTAGCTTAATGTTGTCTCATCTATACACAAAAAAATCATAAAATTTGGATTTGTCATTCCTAAAAAAAATGCCAAAATGTTAGTACTGAAAATTGGGTTTCCTCCAATTTCTTCAAGAAAAACGGCAATTTTGATATATAACGACCTAATATTAAACAATATATTATATTAACCCATTAAACACTTTTCTTATGAAAATTGACCCATCTGAACTCAACCTAAATCATTATAAATTGGAATGATTAAATAACGTCATGGTTTTTCTTAATTGGAAATAGAAATAAGAATTAAATTAGTAATCGTTAATAAACGAGATTTAATGTGATGAATGTGATGATGCTTTTGGGGACGTGGGTATAGAATCTTCAGGGCCCAAGACAACGTCACCTGCAAGCCGGTAAGCTGATTGACGGTCGAGAAATGAAAAGGTGGAGGGCAGACCTCGGGCTCCAAATTGCAAGGAATGACGTTTTTAAACGTACCTACGAAAATCATTATACATTGGAATGATTAAATAACGTCATGGTTTTTCTTAATTGGAAATAGAAATAAGAATTAAATTAGTAATCGTTAATAAACGAGATTTAATGTGATGAATGTGATGATGCTTTTGGGGACATGGGTATAGAATCTTCAGGGCCCAAGACAACGTCACCTGCAAGCCGGTAAGCTGATTGACGGTCGAGAAATGAAAAGGTGGAGGGTAGACCTCGGGCTCCAAATTGCAAGGAATGACGTTTTTAAACGTACCTACGAAAATCATTATAAATTGGAATGATTAAATAACGTCATGGTTTTTCTTAATTGGAAATAGAAATAAGAATTAAATTAGTAATCGTTAATAAACGAGATTTAATGTGATGAATGTGATGATGCTTTTGGGGACGTGGGTATAGAATCTTCAGGGCCCAAGACAACGTCACCTGCAAGCCGGTAAGCTGATTGACGGTCGAGAAATGAAAAGGTGGAGGGCAGACCTCGGGCTCCAAATTGCAAGGAATGACGTTTTTAAACGTACCTACGAAAATCATTATAAATTGGAATGATTAAATAACGTCATGGTTTTTCTTAATTGGAAATAGAAATAAGAATTAAATTAGTAATCGTTAATAAACGAGATTTAATGTGATGAATGTGATGATGCTTTTGGGGACGTGGGTATAGAATCTTCAGGGCCCAAGACAACGTCACCTGCAAGCCGGTAAGCTGATTGACGGTCGAGAAATGAAAAGGTGGAGGGCAGACCTCGGGCTCCAAATTGCAAGGAATGACGTTTTTAAACGTACCTACGAAACCTTATACGTGGCATAGCCGTTTGTTGGTGGCTGAACTCCGCGCGCGCGATCTTACACCAAATTTACCACGGTGATAGTGTGGACACTGAGGAGTGTTTTGAAGCGAGATGGTTCATGTCTGATGTACCATTGAGGAACAATCACCGAAAAACAGTTTCACGATCGCGCGGCCTTAGCTAAGCGCGCGACCGTAGTAATATGTCTTATTTTCAAGTAAGAGTCCTGCTCGCTCAGCTCAATTTATTTCAGTCGCACCCTGCACTGAAATCCTAGTAAAATTAAAGTTTCAGTAACTAATGTTAAACGAAGCTAACTATGAGAGATCGAAGTTTAATAACCTCACGAGAACGTGGGAAGTTTTCCGAGCACTAACTTATTTTAGCTGTCATAGAGATGGCATTTCAAAAAGTTGCACTATTTAAATAGGTGTCAAAATTCATTAATTCAGTTATCTAGTTTGTGCGTCCTCCAAATTCGAAATTCAAAATATATTCCCGCCTCACCATGACACAATTTTAACTAGACTGCGGTGCACGCGTGCACGCTTCCGTAGTGAGGTTATGTGTTTGCCTGTCTATGACGTTCTATCATCTAGAACGGGACTTGTACCCGCGACCAGTCCCTTACAGGGGGAATTCTCTGACCAACTGAGCCACCTAGACAAGTCCCAGATATTCGAAATTCTCCGATATATTATATACGTCTGAAGGCGACACTGGAGCCATCTACCGTAATTCTTGCGAACTATGGAAACGATGAATGACTTTACAGTCATTTTTAAACATTGTTTTTTTGATGACTCCGCCTAATTAATTCAATTATTTTTTTAAGTAATTTGTATGCTTACTTTTCCTATAGATTTAGATCGGAAAAAGAGAACATCTAGAACGGGACTTGAACCCTACTACTAGCGCCATCTATCGGTGGAGAGCTGGAACTATATTTTACTATTAAAAAAAAACTCTTTCACTATATTTTTAACCGTATCTGATTACACTTTTTTAAACTTTGTACTTATTATTCTAGATTTAGTTAGAAGTTTTAGTATAAGATGTATCAAATTGGAGAGGTCATGTGGTGGTATGATTGTGTTCGTATTTTATACCCTACAATATGTCAGAGTTGCCAACGTTTGCCGCCAATGCCGGGGCCTCAGGAATATCCTACCTAGGGTGTACCGGTTCCCCGACAAGACAGGAATTACCCACCTTATCATTAGTTCCCATGAAGACTACTGGGTTTTCCACACATAACTATAAAAAGAAAACGGATCAGATAATGGCTAGAGTAAAAAATATAGTTTGAGTGAGATGGTATCTGACAATACGATTCATTGGTAATACCCATTAGGACCAATTTAAACTGACCTCTAGCTGTACGGAAACCTCTTAAACCAAAGGTCTAATTAATTTAGCATGAAGTATATTTAAATACCATGTGTCACAACTAATTAAATTTAAAAGGATTTAAAAATTCAAAAGTTCTAAGTATACCGGTAATTAAACGGTACATATATATGTCCATCATAACCTGGCCCGTATATCGACCCTTTTAGGTTTTACCATTTAATTGAGCCAATATATCTTGATCACCGAACTCAAATTTTTTTTTTGTATTATAGCGTAGAGATATACCTATGTCTGCCCCCCCCCCCATGAGATCGGTCTTCGATATCAATAGGTGAAATGATAAAGGCAGAATTTTATAAGTATCCTACTAATATTATAAACGCGATAGTTTGTGAGTGGGTATGTATGTTTGTTGCTCTTTCACGCAAAAACGGCTGAACGGATCTGGCTGAAATTATGTACAGGAATAGACTACAGTCCGGAATAACACATAGGCTGATTTTCATCCCGGGAATAGGTTCCCATGGGTAGCGGGAACGGGATCAGAATTCCACGCGGGCGGAGCCGCGGGCAACAGCTAGTTTATAAATAAATAACTATTACAATGAGACCTGGCAGAAATTTTTGGGTAGGTGTTTGAGGTTAATCTGAAAAGTTGTCAGATGCCTCTCGCATACCTGGCTGGAGGGAAGCGGTCATTTTGCAACCTATACTATCAAACATTTTAATTATAATTTCAAAAAAAATTAGCTTTGAGGCAATTTAAATTTCTTATCAAATTAAACTTAAATATTGAAAATAAAGAAACTAATTAAGCCAGGTCATTAACAAGGGATGTAACCTAGCAAGATGCTTGCAAAACTATTTTGTAAATAAATACAAAAAATATGCTTCAGGCAAATTATTCTCGCGTATACATACCTAAAAGCACGTTTTATAATTTTTTTAATAATGTCGGGTAACTAAGGATTGTGTTTCATTTGTGGTGAAGATCAACAAAAAAAATAATGATCGCTACCCTCCACTCAGGTCTGTATTAAGACAGGTATCGACAACACCTACTCAAAAATGTATTCTATAAATATTTAAATTTAAAAAAATATTAACAAGGTTACCATAGACAGATTCTTTGGCGCCAATTTTATACATCGACCAGCGACATTGTCGTGCTCTGTAGTGATACATACCAAAACAATTTGCTACCTATTTAAATAATTTACTTGGCTTTTATTTAACTTCTTGTTAATTTCATAAAAGGTTGAATTTTATTCAAAAATCAATAATGATTGAACCAGAGGAACAACAAGTTGAAATCTGTTTGCTAAAATCTAATTTAGAAGAAATCGAAAATGATTTGGTTTTGCAAGTAAGTACTTATTTATTTATTTAAATAATATTTACATCACACATTATATAGTAAGGTATATATATATATATAAATATGCTCGCCTATTTATCCCTAAAAGTATAGGCAGAGGTGTATTTACAACACCCACGTTTCGTAACATGTTTTTCGGTACCTGTTAATTAGGGGCGAGCTGGGTGAGCCTATTGCCATAAACCGTACACTTAAGTTACATCGATCCTGTAGGATGGATTATCAATCTTTCAGCGTAGTCTCCTAGTATTTATCCGTGAGAAAAAATGGAGTGGCCCTTTTATAATGAGCGGCAAAATTTTTGACAATATACTCTCGCTGCGCAGAACGTGTATTTAGGCCTCTTTGGTGATAAGCGCGGGCGCGATGGCGTCGGTGCGCCAATCAAGCAATCATAGATTATATTAAACCACAACAAAGGGCTCACGTTATTGGTTGATCTTTTTTTTTATGAATGATAGGCTCACGTTTGACCTCTATCTCACCTGGTCGTAATGTGACGATGTGGTCTACGATGGATCACGTTACCTATTTACTCGGGACTTGAAGATTCCGAGGTTATAGGTTTCCGGAAACACAGACCCAGGCAGGGAATTCCACTCCTTAGCTGTACGCGGAATAAATGTGTCGCCGAAACGTTTCGTGCGTATGAGTGGAATATCCACCATGTAGAGGTGTCGTGTCGCTGTGCGTCTGGTCGTTCGTTGGTGGAAAGGGCTTGGAGGAATCAAGTTGTGCAATTCCAGCGCACACTCTGCGTCTCAATCAGTCGTTTTAATGGTTTTTTCGGTCCGTATACTTTACATGTGTGAATTTTCCGACTTTTGTTCAAGATTTTTGCTATGACAAGACATATTTATATAAATTGTTAATTACTTATACATTGATTATCGCTCGCTTAGTAATGTGCCCGGTAGATCGCAATAGGCTCGCCCCCTATTACATTGGGACCTAAACATAACTGGCGAATCGTGGGTGTGTAATACACCTCTGCCTACCCCTTCGGGGATACAGGCGTGAAGTTATGTTATGTTACAACGATTAAGTTCACCAGTATCATCCGAGTTTCAAACCCAGTTGCATCCAAAGCTTGCCTTTTGGAGCCCGGGGTCTACTCGTCTACTCATTCATACTTTACTTACTTGACTTTTATGGTGGCAAATACCATGTGACTCCTTATAAAACTAACTGTAAACTATATTTTACAAATGAGTCAAATAAACTTATGGATAGATAATAACTATAAAATCGTTTTCCTGGTTGCTTCAGCGTGCCGCGTTGCCAGCTTTAGATGCAGAAAATGAACAAAAATATAATGAAGCCATGATAGCATTCAAAGTTGCCCAGTCATTGAACATTGAAAATGAAAGATTGAAACTTGAAAACGGTATGCAACTTTAATCTTTTGAACGATTGTTTACAAAATGTTAAATTGGTTTGTGTACGCTTCAAAAGCTCAAAAACTTCTGGATCGATTGAGCTTAAATGACACCGCTTCAAAGATGATTTTTATATATTTTATTCTGATCAAAAAGGTCGAATGTTCTGTTATTGTAATTTGAAAAAGTTTCATTTTTTTTGCCACTTTGTTTTACCGCGCCGGTATCAATATATTGATTAGTTTATTACCAGACTACGGCGCGGCGCACGAGTCTCCTCGTCCGTAGTAAGGTTATGTGTTTGCCTGTCTATGTGCTCGTAGAGTATTTACGTTTGTTCCACTACCACGTGGAGGATACTAATGCCAGCGGTAAAAGAAAGTGATAAAAAAACATAATGAACAGGTAGGTACTTAAGGTACTAGGTAGGTACTAAAAAGGTCAATTTCAACATCGACCTTTATGATCAAATTAATGAAAATTGCTAAAAAAACATTTTTGATTGAAAATATGAACATGAATAAAAAATTACTGAAATTATTTTTTGCGAAAGCGATAAAGGATATCATCTTGGGCCTCCAAATTGCCAGGAGTGGCAATTGTAAGAAATGCAATAAAAAGTAATCAATTTATCGAATTATCACAATTAGGTGAAGAATGTTTAAAAGTCTTTCGGATCATAGATAACGTAACCTACAATAAATATTTCAAAAGGCAACACTAAATATAAATTTTAAAAAATATCAGAAAAAATTGCCTACCATTTTCTTGGGATTACTCTAAAAATCTATAAAAAATTATAGCCAGATATACACATTTCCCCTATTTTAGAAGATAGTTTTTAAAAACACCATTTAAATAATAATAATTGGAAATTACGAAATATGACAATTATGACTTGAGGTGTGAAGGTTCTTAATACTCGTTCATAACATTAGTTGATTGAAAAAGAAACTGCATCATTATTGCAGCCCGATTAACAGCAAAACGTATGCAACTGCAACGACAAAGTGACGATATATCAAAAAATATAGAAAAAGCTCGCGCGAATCGAATTGAACTAACAAAATTGTTGAAGCAAGAAGAAGAGGACACGGAGCTCCAAACGTACGTAAAAAACACTCAAAAACTTATGAGACTAGTTTTACTTCAATCTCTGATGACCTCTATGGTTGCCATGGAGCGTTCGACTTCTAAGTCAGAGTAGTAACTATTTATTAATCTGTGGTCAGAGTTCGCGGGTTCGATGCCCGCTCATTGCGATTATTTGTATGCATATGAATATGAATGTTTACATTTGTTTGAATGTTTCTAGGTATAATATGTATGTATTTATTAAAGAAATGTATCTTAGTATGTGTATTCGCATTCTAGAACCCATTACACAAGCTAAATTAAGCTATGCTTACCTGCTTCAAGGCGAGGCCGCGGTGGCGGCCAAAGTCCGCCGGCAACCCTGGGGTTATCCTTTCGAGGGCTTACCCGGGGTACCCGGCAACGGACACTTGGGGAGGACACCGTGCGGTTTTAGTCGAGAGACGACATAACCACCCTCGCTGGCCGGCGGGGGGGTATCCGGAGGGATTTCCGCACGTAAAAAAAAATACTTACTTCAGGTTGTGGAATGTCTTAGAATATTAATTTGTATTTAATCAATTGGCTTATGGCAGTCCACTACTGGACATAGGCCTCTTCCAATCCAGTCCACATCCAGTTTTGCTTATTAGATGGCAGACAAGCACCCAGCCCACCTGATGGGAAGCGGTTACCGCGGCCCATGGACGTGTACAACACCAAGGGCGTCACACTCGCGCTGCCGACTCTGTACAAACCTTCGAATGCCCTTCTTAAACCCCATAATATATTTTAGTCGCTTGGGAAAACCACAGCAGTGAGATCCTTCGATCCAGATCTACTAGCTAAGATTTGGCAGTTATTATGTCAAACTGCAGAGATATCAAACTCTGAGTTTAATTTTAAATGTGTAAAGTTAAATTTTATAGTAAGTAATAACGTTTAATTATTCTGCTGTTTGGGGTTCAACCATATTATTAACAAACTAACTTAAACTTGTAGATTATTGTACGTTGTGGGTTGAACCCAACAAGAGAATAATTAAATCTTTTAATAATGTCATTAGGTACTATACACTACCCGAGGGGACATCTCGAAACCGGAGATGGCCCAGGGCCAGTCGGGGTGCGAGGGATATGCTCTATGGGCAACCTTACACCCCGGCGTCTGCAGACCCGAGACGGCGTGCGGTTTTAATCGGTTCAAGCCCGACATAACCGCCCCCGCTGGCCGGCGGGGGGTATCCGAGGGGATTTCCGCACGAAAAAAAAAAAAAAGGTACTATACACTCTAACCTGAGGGGGCCATCTCGAAACCGGAGATGGCCCAGGGTCAGTCTGGGTGTAAGGGTAATGCTTTAAGGGCCACCTTACACCCATCTGAAGACCCGAGACGGCGTGCGGTTTTTATTCGGTTCAAGTCCGACATAACCTCCCAATCCTCAGGGGTATCCGAGGGGATTTAGGGATTTCCGCACGAAAAAAAAAGATACTATACACTCTGAGAGCGCTCTAAATTATCTACTAAAAATAAAAGATTTCCATTATTGTGCGCTGTACATATTACCGTCCTTATGCCAGATGAATAATACCATATTTTGCCAAACGAAATAAAACATTATAATTACAGTCGTCGATATGAAGATTCACTGGAAGAAATAGCTGACAAATTTAGAAGTACACGTGATTGTTACGTATGTATTCTCAGTTTAATCATTCAATCAGTCTATTGCAGTTCACTCCTAGACATAGGCCTCTCTCAATGTACACCATAGCACCCGATCCTCTGCCTTTCGCATCCAGTCTATCCCAGCTACTATTTTCAGGTCGTCAGTCCATCTGGCTGGTGGACATTCCAACTTCTGTTTCCAGACTTGCGGTCTTCACTCTAGGACTCATTTGCTCCAATGGCCACCATGTGCATTTAACTCCATATAATCCATATACAAAACTGTATCAATAATAATTTTTGTGCAATTAGAAATGATTTGTGTTTAAACGCCCACCAGAAATTCTCCTAAAATAGATAAATACTCACAAAAATGGATAAATACTCACCAACATGTGTTACAGGCTTTTGCTTTGTAGAACTTCTATTTCTGGGTGGTTATAAAAAAAAAGCGGCCAAGTGCAAGTCGGACTCGCCCATTAAGGGTTCCGTAGCAGCAAGTAACATGGTAATGTTTCCGTAGCAGCAAGTAACATGGTAATGTTTTTTTTTTAATTTTTATATTTGAGTTGATTGAATGAAAGGTAAATTGCAGTTTACGATTTATGACGTATTAAAAAAAACTACTTACTAGATCTCGTTCAAACCAATTATCGTTGGAAGTTTACATGGTAATGTACATCATATATTGTTTTTAGTTTTATCATTCTCCTATTTTAGAAGTTACAGGGGGGGGGGGGGGACACATTTTACCACTTTGGAAGTGTCTCACGCGCAAACTATTCAGTTTAGAAAAAAATGATATTAGAAACCTCAATATCATTTTTGAAGACCTACACATGTATGGGTTTGATGAAAAAAAAATTTTTGAGTTTCAGTTCCAAGTATGGGGACCCCCAAAATTATAGGTTTTTTTTCATTTTTGTATGAAAATCTTAATGCGGTTCACAGAATACATCTACTTACTAAGTTTCAACAGAATAGATCTTATAGTTTAGGAAAAAAGTGGCTGTGACATACGGACGGACAGACAGACAGACATGACGAATCTATAAGGGTTCCGTTTTTTGCCATTTGGCAACGGAACCCTAAAAACCATTAAGGTTAAGGTGGGACTCCGCAACGCTCCCGCCTTAACTATCTAACCTAATCTATTCAAGTCTATTTAGTCTGCCCCAGTAGCACAATATTTAGTGAGCATTCATTCATTTTGGTGAGCATTTATCCATTTTGTTGGCCGTTTAAATTGCTGCCGTAAGAAATTATGTAACCATCTATCTATTCACATGATTTAATTAATTGTTTTCCTATGAATACCTAGAATGAAGACACAATTACTATTGAAACTGAAAGGGTAAATACGGTAAATATAGAACTGGCAAACGAAATACGAAAGCGTCAGAGTATGGTGGACGAATTGGTACAAGAATTCAACAACTTGGAGCCAGATATACCAGAAGATCTCTTACTAATTATGTAAGTAGTAAACGCAATAATAATGCTTTCGTTTTGTTCATACGTCAAGTATAAATATGGATAGTATAACCAGCTGGAATGTATCTATAGTATATGAATACTATAGATACATTCCAGCTGGTTATACTATCCATATACATAAATGATTATTCAGTATGTAACAAATCTCTGTCAATAAGGTCATAGAGGTATCCAAAATACATAAATAAATCTTTATATATAAAAATGAATTGCTGTTCGTTAGTCTCGCTAAAACTCGAGAACGACTGTACCGATTTGGCTAATTTTGGTCTTGAATTATTTGTGCAGGTCCAGAGAAGGTTTAAAAGGTGAATAAATATGGAAGTTGTTATCGATTGAGGCAGTACGAAGTCTGCCGGGTCAGATAGTATGACATAAAAAGTCTTTTCAACGAAAATTAACGTTTTATGGGAATTTAAAATATAATTTCCTAGTATCACAGTTACCCACTATCGGTCCAAAATTTAAGAATGTGACGACACTACAAAATAATATTTCTTTATATATAAAAGCGCCGCCTTTCCTCCTTGAATTTAATTTTATTGAAGTTTTATGGGGTTAATTTTTTTCAACTTATTTTCTAAAAAACATTATGATATACCTGAATACTCCTTCACTTATCTGACACAGGTTTTGTTACGTATTGTAATATCATATGTTATGAAATTTAAGAAAAGCAAACATACGATTCGAATTTAAATAGTTTGGTCAGATCAAAACAAAAATAATACAAATAGCATCATTTTCAGTGGAAAAGAAAATTTAGACAGTCAAATGAAACAGCTAACAGAAAATTGTGAGGCTTTACTTCAAAAACGCAATTTCATTCTTGAGAAGAAGAATACTTAAATATATGAAACACAAAAATAATTTGTATGTATTCAACATCAATTTGATAATAACTTTGTCAATCATTCTTTAATTTCTTGTTAATTTGTCCAAACAAATGTACCAGAAAGAAGCGTCGGTAGCTTAGTGGTTAAGGAGTCGACCCTACGATCGAGAGGTCCCGGGTTCGAATCCTGGCCATTACACTACCGAGGTGAACCGACTCCTAACACAAGCAATTAAGCTTAGCTGGAGGGGTTAGGGAGAATATTAGTAATTTCGGTTACTAATAATATTCTTTTCTAAAAAAAGATTCATTTCTTGTTCATGTTTATTCAATAAAACTTTAGTGAAAATGAAAATGTATTAATTTTTATTCATGATGCATAGATCCTGTAACGAAATTTCTAAATGAAGATACCATACACTTCAATTCTAAGGACTTTTCGTGTATTGTATACGAAATATACTGCCTGTCTGTGTGTTACGCTTTCACGCCTAAACCACTAAACAGATTTTGATGAAATTATGCACAAAGATGGACTAGAGCTTGGGAACGGTATATATGGTACCGTTTATTGCGAAAAGGGTTGAAGGGGTTCAAATTGGGTATGAAATTTTGTCATTTTCCAAGATATCATGAAACTTTGGATTATTATAGGCACTCGATAATAAATAGATTAGCTGAAGAGCGTTTTTTAATTTCCAGCCTGTACCCTATACATGAAATAGGAGATGATGCTATATTTGGTCATGGTAGCCGACATTCATGTGGATGGAGCCGCGAGTAACAGCTAGTACTTAATATTTGTCCCATGGTGGTGGTACTTGTCTCAAGGTTCATAATGTGATTACAGTGAGCACCGACTTCAACAGAAAAGTCTTATGCGCATTTTTGTGTACTTGTCTCAGGGTTCATAATGTGATTACAGTGAGCACCGACTTCAACAGAAAAGTCTTATGCGCATTTTGTCTTTAATATTAAATATTTAACTCGGTCAGTTCTTGAAGGCGGTTCAATTTTTTTTATTCAAAAGGTTGTGTTTTTTGAGCTGAGTGAGACGAAGTCGAGCGAAAGCTCCTCATACCAGACTTCAGGATTTTCTTTGTCACAGGTCTCCTCCTAACTACTAATCCAATCAGAACCAAATTTGGCATGATTAAAGAGGTCAATCAGAGGAAGGTTTATGGATATATTTTGAAAAAATTAATGCTACCACAGAGGAATGATCACCGTTAAAAAAATTCCAGATGGAATTACATAATAACCGCTCGAGACACTGTGACCAAACTTTACACGCTCAGAAAGCATGTCCAGAGTTGTGACTTTCAAAAAGAATTTTCAAAATCGGACTTGCCACGGAGGAATGATCACTGTTCAAAATTTTCACAATCTGATTCACGATGTCTCACTCAGCTCAACATTGCAAGCAGCGATTCACCTTGCAGACCTAGTAATAATTATTATAGAAACTTTAATTTTATTCATTTGTATATATATGTGTAAATAGATAGCTCATTTTGATTATAATTCGCTGTAGACCAATAAGAAAAAGGTAAATAGACACGGAAGGCCTTGAATTGATAAAGAATTTATAATTATAATAATTTCTGAACGTTTCCAAACTACTTGTCAAACTTGTTTTCGAACTATAAATAGATTTTATTTATACCTATATTTTAAGGGCAACAAATGTTGGAGGGAATCTCAAATTCTATTTTGGACTGAGTTTTACAGATTTTATTTATAGTTAACGTCTCGGGGCTTGGAAGTCAGGTGGCAGTTGCTCCCGTAAAAGTCAAGATAAACCAATAAGGCGGAGTAAACCCCCACTAAACTCCGCCCCATCGGTGCCAACGATGAGATGAGTATATCGGAATCAAACCACCTAAAACCACACGGTGTCCATTGCCACACCACACAGTAATAATATCTGCAGGTGATTCAGGAGCCGGAGGTCGCTTAACGAGCTCCGTCCCCCATGAGCGCAGGTCTGGGGGTCGCAGGTGAGGTGCCTGACACCCCAGCAGAAACAGGCCGGGACGGCGGCGGGGCGACTAGCGCCCCTCCCCCAAACTGGGGCAAGACGGGGTCACCGTGGTTTCCAAACCCGAGGGGGCCATCTCGAAATAATTGTCCATTGCCATTTGCCAAGTGTCCATTGCCGGGCACCCCGGGTAAACCCTCGAAAGGATAACCCCAGGGCTACCGGCGGACCTTGACCGCCAGTGCGGCCTCGCCTGGTGGGGTCGGGTTTTATCCCGCATCGGTGAGTCTTATTTATCTTACAAAAGTATTTAAAAAATACATAGAGTTAAATCTTATCGCCCCCTTGGCAGCCATTTGTCTTATACATCCCGTTATTTATCAGTTCTACAATACTGTATGGTAATTTGCCGGATTTGTTGACATTTATGATTACTGCTCCGCTCTCCTAGGTAGTAGCGTAATGGTATGTAGCCTATAACCTTCCTCGATACATGAGCTATCCAAGACAAAAATATTATTTTTATTCGAATCAGAAGATCCTGAGATTAGCGCGATCAATCTGTACGGGCCACGTACATTATAAAAATGCTGGCCTTAGCAAATTTCGGAAACGGCGCGGTCGGACCGTTTGCCATATATTAGGTCGTTACATATGAAATTGCCGTTTTTCTTGAAGAAATTGGAGGAAACCCAATTTTCAGTACTAACATTTTTGCATTATTTTTAGGAATGACAAATCCAAATTTTATGATTTCTTTTTGTGTATGAATAAGACATTAAGCTAACAAACAGCAACTTTTATAACATTTTTGAAAAGTGACAGCTGGTAAGTAATTCGAAATTTATCATCAAAATGGATAGCATTTAGGAAGTACTGTTTTTGAAGATCGAATTAATTTATCAAGCGGCCAATAAAAACAAAATTTAATACAGAGTTGTAAAATCTTGAAATCAACTTTCAAACAAAATTTAAATAATGGAAATAGCTATTAAATTACAGGAATAACGAACTCATGAATTTGTAAGAAAATTTCGGCCATTTCATAGGTAAAGACCTATTAATTAAACAGTTCAACCTAAGATCTTACGAGAATCGGGCGCTACCAAACCGTAGACTCGCGGCATAACGTGTATTACCTATTATCATTTGTGATCTATGATTACATTTTCTACCTAAAAACTTATCTTTTATTTGTCGGTAATTCGACCCCCCTACACAACCAAACGAACAGACTCTTCAACTTCATAATATTAGTATACATTGGACTGTAAAGCAAGATTAACCAGGTCAGTTTTAGGACGGATGACTATTCTTAACACATTGAGACCCTCCATGCCCCGGAGAGCACGTTAACCATCGGCCTCGGATGCCATACAAACATCTATAATGTAAGTCGTTACGGGTAGTATGAGCCCTAAAAAGTCCGACATGCCCGATAAATATCAACCGTGCCATCTTTCTGGATATATATCCGATAGTTGTTCGTCATTACAGCTTCATCAGTAATTGCACAGATTCTAGATTCCAAAGAGATTTCCAAATTGTAGCCAGGAAACAGATGCTGTTAAATCTACATCGGGCCCATATAAAGCACGATAAAAACGTCCATTTAGCTCTTTGCTTTTTCACAAGTCAATGCTATCAGTAATGCTAAGTATTGTACCTTTTTGTTTTGTTTTGTGCGGAAATCCCTTTGGATACCCCCCCGCCGGGCAGCGGGGGCGGTTATGTCGGGCTTGAACCGACTAACACCGCACGCCGTCTCGGGTCTACAGACGCCGGAGTGTAAGGTTACCCATCCGTAACCTTACACACCCGTCGTACCCCGACTGACCCTGGGCCATCTCCGGTTTCGAGATGGCCCCCTCGGGTTTGGGAACCACGGTGTCCCCGTCTTGCCCCTGTTTGGGGGAGGGGCGCTAGTCGCCCCACTGTCCCGGCCTGCTTCTGCTGGGGTGCAGGCGGCCTCACTTGCCACCCCCAGGCCTGCGCTCATGGAGGACGGAGGCCTTTTTTTTTTCTTTAATATTTAGGACACGTCAATTTGACTTCACCTCGCCTGATGGTAAGCTGAAGGTAAAGTCTCAGGAAAGAGGGTCACCATTACATACACGTACCATGTTAACAATGGTGGCACTCAGCTTGACGGCCTCATCAGAAGAGGATTGTCGTCGCAGCACCGTGTGACACCCGCCGGTCCCACTAGTGCTGCGACCACAATCCCCCTGCCCGGCTATGCACTTGCTGACCCCTGAACGCAATCAAACTGAAATTGGATTACTATGGAGGGTTTTTCGCAATCGTGCATGGTGGTACCTACCCGGCCGAATTTTGTAACAAATTTGTGTCATCAAATTTCTACCACCAGTCGTTAAGCGACCTCCGGCTAAGTATTGTACCTACAACTACAGAACTTCTATATCGCCAGTGGGTTTGTTGAGGTCAGATGGCGTTTCACGGAAAATAGCGAAGTTCGGTCGCTCATTAGTTAATCTAAAAGAGTCGAGTTCAATCGAGTTGAGAAAAGGCTCGGAGCATGTTGAGGAGGATTATATCTTGTACGATGATACGGAACCCAACGCGTGGGAGTCCAATTCGCACTTCCTCGACCGCTTTTACAGTTATAAGGTCATTAACACCAAATATTCACTTGAATGCAGTGAGCAATGACTCCATAATTTGTATTACATTATACTCTCCAAAATAAATTAACCCACAATACAATTACCTTTTAGTTGCGATAGGGATCAAGAATATTTGGTTTATGCATCAAGAAACGTATTACATCAAACTCTTGGAAGTTCCATCATAAAATGACCCCTCAAACAAAGGTGTTTAGTTCATGGCAGAGCTCAATCACACTGGTTTAAAAGATTACAGCTGAACCAAATATAAATTGACCTTCATCTTCATATAAAATACTTTATAACCGAGTTTATTAAAATTGGATGATTCTAGAACATTTTAATTTGCGATGAAGTGGAGATATCTAGTATATTTTGAGCCGGCGTTGTGTACAATATCTTAAGTTTCAAGGTTCATTAAGACTGGTGATATCTAATGGATTATGGTCGGATATATTGTAAAAACGGTGATTACCCTAAATTACCCTAAGTCATAAATTTTCCATAGATTTCTTGCGTCATAATTACTTAGACGGTTCTTATACACTCGCTATTATGACTATGCAGGTTTTTAATTATAGGTAGGTACTAAAAGAGAACAAACAATACCGTGCAACTTATACAGGGTGTATGGAAAGTGCTCCCGAGTTTATGAGGCGCTTCCGAAAACGCAGACAAGACAGAATTGACGTTAAAAAAATTTGCGCGATTTTTTTTTGGAACGGTTTGATTTTTTTTATTAATACTTAAAAAATATATATTAGCTTCATTGTAATACCCATCGTGTTAGTACACCTAAATGAAACGACAATTTCATTAAAAAAAATGCATCAGTTAACCAAAAAAAATGAATGCCGCTATGAATATCGGTATGACATCGAAAGGCGTTTCATTTAGCTGTACTAACACGATGGAGTGCGTATAATGCAAACACGATGGAACATAACAGAAACATTAACATAAACTCACGCCTATATCCCCGAAGGGGTAGGCAGAGGTGCTAGCACCCACATTTCGCCAGTTTATGTTTAGGTCCCAATGTAATAAACAAACAAACGTAAAAATATCGCTTGCAAAATAAGCTCGTCTTTGTTTTCAGGAGCGTTTCTCTAACACCCAGTATAGAGGCCCTTATACGGTCTCATTCCCGCTCAGTGAAAATATTTGTATGCATGAATATGTCTATTTGCATTGGTCTGGGTGTTTCTATGTATAATATGTATGTATTTACAAAAAAAAGTATATAAGTATGTTTATCCGCATTCAGGAACCCATAACACAAGCTAGTTAAACTATGCTTACCTTGGGTGTAGAAAGCGCTGTGTAGAATGTCGTAGAATATTTATATTTATTAATTTATTATACCAGTCCCTTGGGCCCCTATAGGTACCGGGGCTAGTCGGTACACCTACTGATAAACGGACGAGGCTCTGTCGCAGGCATTCCTCTTGGGGCTGGAGTGCGCAAAAACCAAGATAAGCACGTGTTCCCTTCTGCCTACAATCCTGGGCTCTTTAAGCGGGGCGTGAAAAAATCTGTTGATGCCATCTAGATAGGGGCCACCATAACATTCTAGGGACAATCTCTGGAAATGGTGGCCACTACTTTTTGGACTTCACCTCAGCTTACCATCAGGCGGGGTGCAGTCAATTTGACGGACTAAATATAAAAAAAAAGAAAAAGGGAAATAGTACGAGAGCGGTCCCTAGGCTCTAAAGTAGAAACTAAATCGAATCCAATCGAATAAACTTAATTAAATGCCCCGTTACCGTCAGTGCGGAGACATAATTCGGTTATTTTCCATTAATAACTGTACAATTTATTTCTTATTATATAAGTGGATTTCCCGCTCCGGCACGAACGTAATATGCACCGTCGAGACGTACAAAAAAACCGCTCAAGTGCATATCGGAATAGGTATGAGGGTTCCGTACTTAATTGGATTATTTGCAAACTTAAAGTAATCTTTATAACCATCAGCAAACTGAAGTGATAATGGGCTGGCCACATCTGTCGAAGACTCTAGTTCCACTAACGAGTCCTAGAGTGGAGACCCCGCATCGGTAAACAGGTGATAAGTATCCCCTAGCCAGATAAACTCGCCATCAACCTCATAGCGATTTCCTAGGAGCGTCCAAAGTATGCACTTTGAAACTCAGGGTATGTCGACTTTTCCGCGCTCGATTGCCGTCCAAACTTCTAACCCTGGGAGTAAATCCTGCGCCAGAGCATCGTCCGTTGATTACCAGGAGCACCGAATTGCAAGAGATGTTGGTTTTTGCCTCAAGGATGTTTGTAGGGCCCTGTACAACCAAGACTCAGACTACGAATCAGTACACAGACGCCGGGACGCCCCCCCAGCCAGATAAACTGACCTGAAATAGGTAGCTGCTGGATGCTGAAGGCGAAGGATTAGGTGATGTGATGCAGTCCTATCTCCAACAGTAGTTTGTAATAAGCTAAAATTAATTGATTGCAATAAGTTTTAATCGGATTTTTCATAAAATAATTTTTGTTAATATTAATTTTAACATAATAGCCTACGTGAAAAATAGATAGTCAGACTGATAGGCATACAAACAGACAGACAGACAAACGTACAACAAAGTAAACTTAGTATTCCGATTCTTTTCCTTCTGAGGTACGGTACCCTAAAAAGGCATAATAATTAAGACGGCGTTGTGTGCATGCGGAAAAAAATTGTATGCGGGTGAATCAATGACAATGAGGTGAATAAACCGTCCGGAACTTTCCGTCTCCGTTCCGGTTATGGAAACCTTTCTTTGTTTCGGGAACCCTCCTTTTGTTAGAAACAGGTCTTTTGGGAAGTTTATATGAGGATGTAGGTTCAACGCGCCCATAACTACGAAAAGTCAGAGGTGTGCGCCCGGGGCGACTGGGGCTCGAACTCGAGACCTCGTCTCGGCAGTCCGTTATGTACGCCACTGTGCTATCGCCGCTAAATAATTAATTAATAAAAGTTAACAAACATAATTTTAAATTTAGAAGTCAATATATTTTAATTATCTAAATCTATAGGAAAAGTAAGCATCCTAATTGTTTAAAAACATAATTATTAAAAAAAAAGTGTTTGTTTGGTTGAACGTGCTAATCTCAGAAACTACTGATTCGAATTGAAAAGCTTCTTTTTGTGTTAGATAGCCCATTTATCGAGTAAACCTAGAGCAGAGCAGTAACCATGAATTTCAACAAATCGGGCAAATTTCCATACCTACATTATTGTAAACATAACATAACATAAACTCACGCCTATATCCCCGAAGGGGTATGCAGAGGTGCTAGCACCCACATTTCGCCAGTTTATGTTTATAGGTAGGTAACGAGCCTATTGCCATTAACCGGGCACTTATAAGCCTGCGATAAATGCACACATAACTTCGAAAAGCATCGAAAAGTCATTGGTGTGTGCCATGGTAAAACCTGGGATCGAACCCGAGACCTCGTCTCAGCACTCCATTACCCATACCACTAGGCTACATTATTGTAGGACTAATAAATTACGGCCATGTTTGGGATAAATGGGTGTCACGGGGGCGAAATATGCTAAGGGAATATGGTGGAAAACCCATACCACAGAAAAGAAAATAATCGTCAAATGAAACATAAGGCATAAATTTATCGGAGAGAGAGCGGTAGAGAGGGGTGCTTGGTTGGGGACCTCCACGCGGTGCACCCTGGGCAACGGAGACAGTAGCGCCTCTCTCCTAGGGTGGGAGAGACGCTGCCGCCTACGGCCAACTCCGACCGAGGCGAGGACAGCCCTGTTGAGGGCTGTGCGGAAGCTTTCCACGTGTCCCTCTGATTAGCAGATGGCAAAGTGGAGAGCAAGTAAGGGGGCCATCTCGAAACCGGAGATGGCCCAGGGTCAGTCGGGGTGCGAGGGATATACTCTATGGGTAACCTTAAACCCCGACGTCTGTAGACCCGAGACGTCGTGCGGTTTTAGTCGGTTCAAGCCCGACATAACCGCCCCCGCTGACCGGCGGGGGGGAATCCGAAGGGATTTCCGCACAAAAAAAAAGGGAGCGGTAGAGAGGGGTGCTTGGTTGGGGACCTCCACGCGGTGCACCCTGGGCAACGGAGACGGCGCGCCTCTCTCCTAGGGTGGGAGAGGCGCTGCCGCCTACGGCCAACTCCGACCGAGGCGAGGACGGCCCTGTTGAGGGCTGTTCGGAAGCTTTCCACCTGTCCCTCTGATTAGCAGATGGCACAGTGGAGAGCAAGTAAGGGGGCCATCTCGAAACCGGAGATGGCCCAGGGTCAGTCGGGGTGCGAGGGATATGCTCTATGGGTAACCTTACAACCCGGCGTCTTAAGACCCGAGACGGCGTGCGGTTTTAGTCGGTGCAAGCCCGACATAACCGCCCCCGCTATCCGAAGGGATTTCCGCACGAAAAAAAAAAAAGAAAGGGGAGCGGTAGAGAACCCTGCCCCCCGAGGCCCCGAGTTCCGCAGTCTGCGGTGAGGACGCCGCAAACTCGTCTACGCCCAGGACTACCGACCTCCATGATCGGGGCCTGAGGACGGCAGTTGGCCGACTCGCCGTCCTTACAGAAGCAGGCCGTGGTGGAGGCGTGTCGTGTGTGTCCTCACGCCTGCCAACTCACCGACGCGGGATAAAACCCGACCCCACCAGGCGAGGTCAAAGTCCGCCCTGGGATTATCCTTTCGAGGGCTTACCCGGGGTGCGCCGCAATGGACACTTGGGCAGGACACCGTGCGGTTTTAGTCGATGCACGACATAACCGCCTCCGCTGGCCAGCGGGGAGTTATCCAAAGGGATTTCCGCAGGAAAAAAAAGGCATAAATTTATTTTAATATTTTATTTATTTATAAAGAAACTATGTACTTACAATTATAATTATTATTTTCCGTCTATCAGAGTAATTATAATAAAATGTAAATATATGTTAATACATACTTTACAATGTAGATACAAACTGTGTAAATATACATATATTTGACCATGAACTTTGATTTATTTTCGCACTAGCTGTTACACGCGGTTTCGTTCGCGTGGAATTCTGATCCCGTTCCCGCTATTCATGTGAACCTATTCCAGGGATAAAAAGTAGCCTATATGTTATGCCAGACTATAATCCTTGTACGAAATTTCAGCCAGATCCGTTCAGCCGTTAAAGTGTGAGCATCCAAACATCTTCACAAACTTTCACATTAAATTTATAATATATATACAACTAGATGATGCCCGCGGCTCCACCCGCGCGGAGGTCGGTATCTTATTTTTGGACATATCTCTGATTCTACTAAACCAATTGTAATTAAACATGCGGCAGATTTTAAGTCTGACCAAGGCCTTTCTAACGTTCAGGGTCAAAATGTCCAATTCTCAAAAAGTCCAATTCCCAGAATGTCCAATCTTTTAGAATGTGGTAAATTTGTTCAATAACACATCACAGCGCTTTAATAATACTTATGAAAAACAATAAATACATAATACTGATAGAATCAAAATAACTACTATAATAATTATATTGAAGAATTGATTTGTATAATCAATTCTGGCGCTTCGCCGGCCGCTGCCGCGACACGCTCGCTACGCTCGCTCGGCTCGCGCTCTGTTGGGGTCACCGTTCTAACCTAACCTAACCCACAAGTAATTTCTGAGAAAGGGACATTTTGCTACCTGTAGTCCATTCTCAAAGATTGGACATTCTGGGAATTGGACATTTTGAGAATTGGACATTCTGGGAATTGGTCATTCTGGGAATTGGTCATTTTGGGATTTGGACATTTTGACACCGTTGGACATTTTGAGAATTGGACATTTTGACCCTGAAGCCTTTCCAATTGAAAGAACCGCATCAAAATCCGTTCAGTAGTTTACGCATCCATCGCGAACAAACTCACAAACAGACAAGAATTACAAAAAATATATTGATGGACTCAAAAACGTTCATTTTTTTTAAAGAATTTCTTATGTACAGACAAATTATTTACAATTTAATAATAGCATAGATTAATTATAAACAAATTTATTTATTTCTTTCTTTCACACTTACTACCTTTATAGGATGAACCCCAATGCAATAGTCAACATTTTTTTAATAACAAATACTTAGCTAAATTCTGAAAAAAAAAGATATAAATCTATAAAAATAAATAAAATTGGAGTGTCTGTTTGTAATATTGAAATAACCGTTTTTTACTACATGCTTTTTTTTTTATATCTAGGACACGTCAATTTGACTTCACTTCGCCTGATGGGAAGCTGAAGGTAAAGTCTCAGGAAAGAGGGTCACCATTTCATACACGTACCATGTTAACAATGATGGCACTCAGCTTGACGGCCTCAGCAGAAGAGGATTGTCGTCGCAGCACCGCATGTCACCCACCGGTCCCACTAGTGCTGCGACCACAATCCCCCTGCCCGGCTATGCACTTGCTGACCCCTGAACGCAATCAAACCGAAATTGGATTACTATGGAGGGTTTTTCGCAATCGTGCACGGTGGTACCCACCCGGCCGAATTTTGTGACAAATTTGTGTCATCAAATTTCTAAGGTACATATACATTATACGGTACATACACCAAAATAACATTTTTTACAATTTTTGACTGTCTGTCTGTCTGTTTGTGCCGGCTAATCTCTGAAATGGCTGGCTTTTGACGGGACTTTCACTGGCAGATAGGTAATGTTACAAGGCGTAACATAAGGTACTTTAATTTTAGAAAAAAAATAGGGTTCCGCGCAAAAGAACAAAAACCATAAAAATTTAAATCCACGCGGACGAAGTAGCGGGCACAGCTAGTTATATATAAGTAAAGCTGTCGTCGTGAATTCATTCGAACTAGGTCTGTGTCCCTAGCAATGAGGTTGGGTGTGCGTAAAGCGCGCCTCAGAGCCGCCTTACTCCAAAAGTTTGACCGGGCCCTTGATATCCGCATAATGTATCCTTCACTTAGAGGAAGAATACATTATGCGGAATAAATACAAAGTGATTGCGAGATCCCTCCTGACACTCTGTTCGTTATAACCCACCATACCCAGGGTATACCCCATGTAACCGAAGATACCATATAATAATAATGTTCATCAAAACCATACTTCAATTTATCTCTGCATCACCCCAAGGTAGACTGGTAGAAAATGCCTTTGGCATTAAGTCCGCCTTTGTACATCCCCATGTGCATAAAGTTTTAAATAAAAAAAAAAGTGCTGAAATCCCCTCGGATACCCCCCCCCCCCGCCAGCCGGGGCGGTTATGTCGGGCTTGAACCGGGGTTTACAGACGCCGGGGTGTAAGGTTAAAAGCCATTTGGTACGTTACCAGTCGACATTGGTGGGGAGGAATTCTTTGACACCTAAACTTTTTACTTTGTACATACTCTTTTTTAGGATGTAAATATTTTCGTTTAAAATTATAAATTATTTTATCAAATGTAATTAACCTGTAATTTTAATTGTATCAGTACCTTTTTCTTTTTTTTTTTTTTTCGTGCGGAGATCCCCTCGGATACCCCCCCGCCGACCAGCGGGGGCGGTTATGTCGGCCTTGAACCGACTAAAACCGCACTCCGTCTCGTGTCTGCAGACGCCGGGGTGTAAGGTTGCCCATAGAGCATATCCCTCGCACCCCGACTGACCCTGGGCCATCTCCGGTTTCGAGATGGCCCCCTCGGGTTTTGGAACCACGGTGTCCCCGTCTTGCCCCGGTTTGGGGGAGGGGCGCTAGTCGCCCCACCGTCCCGGCCTGCTTCTGCTGGGGTGACAGGCGGCCTCACCTGCCACCCCCAGGCCTGCGCTCATGGAGGACGGAGGTCGTTGAGTGACCTCCAGCGCCTGAGTCGCCTGCGACGCGCGGCGAGCATGTTGCGGGCTCGGCGGGCCGGGAGAGTTCTGAGCCTCTCCCGGGCGCGCTCCGCCATCTCCTTCGCGAGCATCACATGCTCGCAGAAGGAGGTGGCGGCGGCCCACGCGCTCGCGCTCCGCACCATTGCCGCAATCATGCTGCCGAGCGAGAGGACTCCCACCCTGATGGCTGCCACGAGGTCACGCCTCGGCGCCTCCCACGCCGGGCAGTCCGCCAGCGTGTGCAGCCCTGAGTCCTCGCTCGCGTCGCAGTGATGACACTCAGGCGTTGGCTCCTTCCTGATCCGATGCAGGTGGTCCCCGAAGCTCCCCTCCCCGGAGATCACCTGCGTCAGTCGGTACGAGAGGCTTCCGTGTCGCCTCTCTAGCCAATCCTCCATGATGGGCCTTACCGCCGCTAATTGTATCAGTAGCTAACCAGACTATTTCAGTGTAAGTAATAATTATATCTGGGATTCGATCCTGCATTTTTTTTTAAAGCAAGCCACTGTCACTGTAAAAAAAAAACATTTTGTTTTAGACGTTATCGATATACGTTTAAAGTCTAAAATTAAATGAAGAGAGTTCATTATACATTTACTCTAAAAAATACTTTACTTTTTTTTGACTTTATGTTTATGGTATTGAAGTCTAAAATTAAATGGCATTTTCCAGAGTGTCAGTGGAATGACAAGGGCTTGCTTAAACAAACAATAGCAGAATTATGGCCAAGGTTAGATACCTTTTTTTTTTTCGTGCGGAAATCCCTTCGGATACCCACGCCGGTCAGCGGGGGCGTTTATGTCGGGCTTGAACCGACTAAAACCGCACGCCGTCTCGGGTCTACAGACGCCGGGGTGTAAGGTTGCCCATAGAGCATATCCCTCGCACACCGACTGACCCTGGGCCATCTCCAGTTGCGAGATGGCCCCCTCGGATTTGGGAACCATGGTGTCCCCGTCTTGCCCCGGTTTAGGGGAGGGGCGCTAGTCGCCCCACCGTCCCGTACTGCTTCTGCTGGGGTGACAGGCGGCCTCACCTGCCACCCCCCGGCCTGCGCTCATGGAGGACGGAGGTCGTTAAACGCGCGGCGAGCATGTTGCGGCCTCGGCGGGCCGGGAGAGTTCTAAATCTCTCCCGGGCGCGCTCCGCCATCTCCTTCGCGAGCATTACATGCTCGTAGAAGGAGCTGACGGCGGCCCACGCGCTTGCGCTCCGCACAAGGTTAGATACCTACTTGAAAATTTTAATAAGAAATTAATCAAAAAAATCTAATGACCATTTCATACCTATCCAGCCCTCAATGCCTATTCACCCCATTTTTTTACCCGTCTTACCCGGGGTGCCCGGCAACGGACACTTGGGGAGGACACCATGCGGTTTTAGTCGATACACGACATAACCACCCCCGCTGGCCGGCGGAGGCGTATCCGAAGGGCTTTCCGCACGTAAAAAAAAAACCCCATTTTTCTCGGAACCTTATTAAATTATTTCTTATTGATTTTTTTTTTTTATCATAAAGAACAGTAATTCAATGAATTTTTGAAGCAATTAGTAAACTAACTTGTCCTATAGGTTTAGATCGGACACAGAGAAGATCTAAAACGGGACTTGAACCCGCGATCAGTCCCTTACAGGAGGAATACTCTGACCAAATCTGAGCTACCTTGAAGACCAACGCAAGAATTACGGTGGATGGCTCCAGCGTCGCCCCGAGACGTATATAACTAGGACGGTTACCAGCTTCGCAATCAACCCAAACTTAAGCGTAGCGAGATTTGCCTATCCAACAATAGGTCAACGTGACCGGTCGACTTTTTCCATTGATTTGGTTTTTCGGTGATTATTCCTCGATGGTAAGACCGATCTGGACATTCGACCACTTACGACACTCAGTAATGTCTACTTGATCACTGTGGCAAATTTGGTTGAGATCGGTCAAACGGTCTCGGAGGAATATCATTTGTTTGAAATGCAACTTTGAAACCAAAGACGCTTCGCTCGCCTTCGGCTCGGCCTTAATTACTGTAATTCATAGTTGCGAAGTTCAATATCGCGATGTACGTTACAGCGAAAGTTCACTCTTGTGACGGAAGTTGTTGCGAAAGTTCATTATCGCGATGTACGTTACAGCGAAAGTTTACTACTGCGACAGACGTTGTCGCGAAAGTTCTATACTGCGATGTACATTACAGCGAAAGTTTACTATTGCGATGTACGTTATCGCGAAAACTGCTGGGGTTAGGTTAGGTTAGAACTGTGACCACAACAAGACAACATGATAACAAATATGATATTTCCGCTACCACCGAAGCCTGCAACACGCTACCTAATATATATGTCATATATAGGATATCTATAGGAAAATAAAGAAGAAACTATATTCGGTTACCTACTACTGAGTAGGTAATCAAATATACCTGAATATAACATAAAATAACATAAACTAACGCCTATATCCCCAAAGGAGTAGGCAGAGGTGCTAGCACCCACATTTCGCCAGTTTATGTTTAGGTCCCAATGTAATAGGTGGCGAGCCTATTGCCATTAACCGGGCACTTATAAACCTGCGATAAATACACACATAACTTCGAAAAGCATCGAAAAGTCATTGGTGTGTGCTATGGTAAAACCTGGGATCGAATCCGAGACCTCGTCTCAGCAGTCCATTACCCATACCACTAGGCTACCGCGATCACTACCTGAATATACCTGAATATACTTGGAGAAAATTACTTAAAAAATATTAAATAGGTACTTACGGTTGGGGTGTGTGTTGGGTAACCTCCTCGAGTGTCGCTCCGATTCCGATCCCGCTGCAGTCCGGGGGGAACGGAATCGGAGCGGCCGGTACACCCTGGGCGGCGGTCAATGGCTTCCCCTTCACCCCTTCATAGGGTTGGCATTGATCGTCGGCCAATACCCAACGTGGCGGGAACACATCGCTCTCCGTACTCCTCTGCTTTCAGAGGAGACAGGATGAGCGATGCTGTTAGTGGTGAGATGGCCCAGGGTCAGCCGGGGTGCGAGGGATATGCTCTATGAGTAACCTTACACCCCGGCGTCTGAAGACCCGAGACGGCGTGCGGTTTTAGTCGGTGCAAGCCCGACATAACCGCCCCCGCTGGCCGGCGGGGGGCTATCCGAAGGGATTTCCGCACGATAAAAAAAAAAATAAAAATAAAATGTACTTACGGTTGAGTGAAAACATCTCGAATCTTCTTCCTTTTGTAAACTTTTTAATTTTAACAAAATAACTAAATGAATAAAAAAAGAGATAAACAAACGAAACTATAATATTCTGTCGTGCTTGGTACTTGGCTATATAATTTTGTTTAACTTTTCATGTGTTAACATTAAATGTCTTGATACTTGGAACACAGCACTTCATGCACCTGTAACAAGAAAAAGATTTATTTAAATAAGATTTTTATGTATCTATCTAATAAAGGTAGCTGGGATAGACTGGATGCGCAAGGCGGAGGATCGGGTGCTATGGCGTACAATGGCAGAGGCCTATGTCCAGCAGTGGACTGCAATAGGCTGATTGATTGATTGATTGAATAAAGTGACGGGGGGGTTCGTGGAGAAGTGGCAACTGAGTAGGTTAACAACTTATAAATAACAAAGTGATTAGTAATTCAATTAAATATTTAAGCAATTGGTATGCTTAATTTTTCTATTTAGATCGGAAAAAGAGAACATCTTGGACGGGACTTGAACCCACGACCCCCTTACGACGCGAGTCCCTTACAGGGGGAATAATAATAATAATAAAAAATAAATATTCTACGACATTCTACACAGCGCTTTCTAAACCCAAAGTAAGCATAGTTAAACTAACTTGTGTTATGGGTTCCAGATTGCGGATAAACATACTTATATACTTTTTTTTTTGTAAATACATACATATTATACATAGAAACACCCAGACCAATGCAAATAGACATATTCATGCATACAAATATTTGCACTGAGCGGGAATCGAACCCGCGCCCCCTGTCGTAGCAGTCGAATGCACTACCGCTACGCCACAGAGGAATGCTCTGACCAACTGAGCCACCTAGACACGTCCCAGATATTCGAAATTCTCCGATATATTACATACATCTCAAGGCGATGCTGGAGCCATCTACCGTAAAAGGTGCCACAAAATTAGGTCTCTGAATTTGGTGAGATGACTTGGTATCGACAAAATATGTATTTGAAACAAAAAAAAATCGGGTAAAATAAAAAAAATATAAAAAAAAAACACCACGGGCTCTCTCAAAAGCACAAGGAGCTCTTGCACCCGCAGAAAGTGGTAGGCGTGCAGTCCTTCTCCTCGCAGTATTCTCCAAGCGGATGCGTGGGAAATACCTGCGACCAGCATCACGTGTGCTCGTCGCGTAGGAATCGAACCCGCGCCCTGTCGTAACAGTCGAATGCACTGCCGCTACGCCACAGAGGCCATCAATTTATTCTTATATCTACTGTATCTACTGCAAATCAATAAAATTTATTGAAGTGTCTGTTTGTAATATTAAAATTACAACTTTTTAATGATTACATATGAACGAATACACGGTTGATACATTCTTATTAAAAAAATACAATTTCTTAAAATTTTATCTGCCTGCCTTTCTGTCTGTTTATGATAATCTCCGAAGTTATTCTGCCGATTTTGCCGGGCTTTTAACTGCTGATAGCTAATGTTATAAGGCCCAAATTATTATTAACGAAAAATATTATTTTCGAAAAATAATTAGGGTTCCGCGCATGAAATTAAAACCGTTGTCGTCGACGTCGTCGTCGTTTCCAATTTTCAGTCACGGTTTTGGGTATGAAGGAGATGAGCTATCGAGTTGCTGTTTTCGGTAATAGATTCGTGCTGGGGTGAACCATTGCAAGATAAAAAAAAAACGCAAAAAATTGCAAAAAAAAAAAAAAACGCAAAATCGAAAATCCCTTGTATTCGGCTGAGCTCGTCTCAGGAATTCAACTTGTTATTTATTTATTGTTTACGCGGATAAAGTCGCGGGCACAGCTAGTAGATAATATTGTGAAATAAGCAAGTTTGAGTATAAGTCTTAAGATAGGCATAGCACGATCCTGTGCCTATTTCTGGTGTGATAAGAGGTCGTAGCTCAGTACATTAAGTTTGATGATAATTCTGCTCATAAAATGAAACTACGCAGTATTCAAGTACTATAAGTAGTATTAAGTATAAGTATAACATAAACATAACATAACATAAACTCACGCCTATATCCCCGAAGGGGTAGGCAGAGGTGCTAGCACCCACATATCGCCAGTTTATGTTTAGGTCCCAATGTAATAGGTGGCGAGCCTATTGCCATTAACCGGGCACTTATAAACCTGCGATAAATACACACATAACTTCGAAAAGCTTCGAAAAGTCATTGGTGTGTGCCATGGTAAAACCTGGGATCGAACCCGAGACCTCGTCTCAGCAGTCCATTACCCATACCACTAGGCTACCGCGGCCTAAGTATAAGTAAGTAGTATTTAGAGTGGTAGAGTCAAGCAACAGTCATTTTGGCCGTTGCATGAATGGGCCGACTCGACCGGGGAAGCACCACCCTCTCACAGAATATCGACGCCAAGTAACAGTATTGGAACTGTTGCGTTGTGTTTGGTAAGTGAGAGTGCCGGAGCCCAAACTACTTTCCCATCCCTTCCCAAACTCCTTTCCTTTACAGGGTCGGCAGCGCGAGTGTGACGCCACTGGTGTTGCACACGTCCATCGGCCGCGGTAACCGCTTCCCATCAGGTGGGCCGTGAGCTTGTCTGCCACCTTAGTGGTATAAAAAATAAAAAATAAAAAGCTATGGTAACTTTCCTCGTTTAAGTACCGGCCTGAGTGTAGAATTTTTCTAATTTAAATTTACAAGTGAAATATTGTAAGTGGAGTAGTGGAAAAGGTCCTAGGTATTTGCCCAGGTATTGGTTATAATAGCGTCGGTAGTTAAAGAGTCGACCCTACGATCGAGAGGTCCCGGGTTCGAATCCTGGCCATTACACTACCGAGGTGAACCCACTCCTAAAACAAGCAATTTAGCTTAGCTGGAGGGGTTAGGGGGAATATTAGTAATTTCGGTTACTAATATTCTATAAAAAAAAAATTGTACCAACTACAGTGCTTTTTTTTGTATAGACCACTAATACGGAACTTACAAAACGTCAAAAAAATTTAAACCAATGTTTGGCAAATGGACCACCGGTTCGAAACGCGGCCCTGTCCTGAGAAGACTCCGGCAAGAAACTCAGCGGACTGTTTTTTTTGGTCTATTTACAAACATGTTTACTTAACCTAATTACATCTAGACTCGATATAACTATAACTTAACTAGCTTATTATATGGAATCCAGAATGTGAATAGACGTACTTAACTAGGTAATTTAAATACAAGTATACCTTTTTTTTCATGCGGAAATCCCTTCGGATACCCCCCGCCGGCCAGCGGGGGCGATTATGTTGGAGGCGAGGACGGCCGACGGCCGACCGAGGCGAGGACGGCCCTGTTGAGGGCTGTTCGGAAGCTTTCCACGTGTCCCTCTGATTAGCAGATGGCACAGTGGAGAGCAAGTAAGGGGGCCATCTCGAAACCGGAGATGGCCCAGGGTCAGTCGGGGTGCGAAGGATATGCACTATGGACAACCTTACGCCCCGGCGTCTTAAGACCCGAGACGGCGTGCGGTTTCAGTTGGTTCAAGTCCGACATAAGCGCCCCCGCTGATCAGCGGTATCCGCGGGAATTTCCGCACGAATATAAAAAGGGTGGTAGTAGTCGTAAGTTTCGTCACGTCACATTTTAGTTATATTATATAGCAACAGCGGTTGAGACTCTGCCTTGATGAATCAGTCACGCAGTCGCGACTGGTAATTATATATAGGTATAGATTATCTTGAGATAAGCTATACCTTTTTTTTTTTTTTTTATCGTGCGGAAATCCCTTCGGATACCCCCCCGCCGGCCAGCGGGGGTGGTTATGTCGGGCTTGCACCGACTAAAACCGCACGCCGTCTCGGGTCTTCAGACGCCGGGGTGTAAGGTTACCCATAGAGCATATCCCTCGCACCCCGACTGACCCAGTGCCATCTCCGGTTTCGAGATGGCCCCCTCGGGTTTGGGAACCACGGTGTCGCCGTCTTGCCCCGGTTTGGGGGAGGGGCGCTAGTCGCCCCACCGTCCCGGCCTGCTTCTGCTGGGGTGACAGGCGGCCTCACCTGCCACCCCCAGGCCTGCGCTCATGGAGGACGGAGGTCGTTGAGCGACCTCCGGCGCCTGAGTCGCCTGCGACGCGCGGCGAGCATGTTGCGGGCTCGGCGGGCCGGGAGAGTTCTGAACCTCTCCCGGGCGCGCTCCGCCATCTCCTTCGCGAGCATCACATGCTCGCAGAAGGAGGTGGCGGCGGCCCACGCGCTCGCGCTCCGCAAGATAAGCTGTACCTGCGACTTCTTCCGCATGGACTTGGATACGGGTTTTAATTTTTTTTACGCGAATCACTAATTAGTTTCTAAAATAAAAGTATCCCTAGTTATATCTTGTAGCATCAGGTATTTGCCAGTAAAAATCCCGTCTAAATGGGAATCAGCCGTTCCAGAGATTAGCCAAGTCAAACTGACAGTCAATTTGATGTGAGTACAGTGCAAACATTCATATGCATTTATTGAGAAGCTAATATTTTAACGTCACAAGCAGACATCTCAATTTTATTCATTTGAATACGAGTCGGAATTCCACGGAACTACCGATTCAATAAAAGCGTTATATTTTTTGTGGATCAAACTTCAGACAATTGAAAACTCATTAAGTATAATAATATGTTTATTATTTATTCGATGATGTAATATGTTGCAAACGGATCTAAATCCCCCTCTCTCTCCCCCTAACACGTGCCTCAAATAATATATAGGTAATCAATCATCATTAATAATAGGGCATCACTTTTAATGATAGATGAATGAATGTTTGTTACTCAATCGCGTCAGAACGGCTGAACGAATCTGAATGATATTTGGCACAGAGATAGATTATAGTCTGGAATAGCACAAAAGCTTTAAATTCCAAGGATATATTTATATCAGTGGCTGGAAAGGTAGTGGACAAAGTTGATAATAAAATAAGCAAGTTTCCCGAGCGTCTGTAAAGTTATTAATCAAGATAATTTATACAAACTTAATTTAAAGGTTTAGTTTTGATTAAAAATCAAGTCTACCGATGTCATATTTATGAGTTAGCGCGAGTCACGTTTATGAGATTAACAAAGTATGGTTTGTTTACGATTGGGTGCCGATTTAATAACATTTCTATTAGATTAACTACATCATGAATCGTCTAAGCTAAGCGATGGTTTCTCAAACTTGTAGTTCAATGGACCCCTATTAGACTGCACACTGACTTGTGCTACAGAACATAATATAATGCTAGCAGCCCACCGTCCCAGTCTGCTTCTGCTGGGGTGACAGGCGGCCTCACCTGTTACCCCCAGGCCTGCGCTCATAGAGGATGGAGGTCGTTAAGCGACCTCCGGTACGCGCTTGGCGGGCCGGGAAAGTGCTAAATCTCTCCTGGGCGCGGTACGGAACAAAAATGAATTGGCATCAAGAAAGACCACTAATCGACCACCAAAAACACGCAACTTTTTGTAGCTGTCAACAGATGACGTTAAAAAAGCACACTATACACATATTAACGCATCTGTCTAGTCTCTGTATCCCGTATCCCTCTTCCATTCCCGCCTCACCCCCAGAACCATCGTACGAATTTTGTTCTAATCAGCCTGTCTAATATATATATAAAACACACAACTCGTGAAAAGGTAGCACAAAAGTATTAAAACACTTATTTTGTGACAAATTAAATGAGCCCAAACATGACCGATTATTCCGAACCTGACCCGAAAGTCTGACCCGGTCGCGGGTTAGGTTAGAAACTTGAAAAACAATGTAATATTTGTTCCGAACGTAACCCTCTTCCTAACCTGACCCGACGTCTCGTTCCTATCATAACCCGAATTGCGCAGATTGGTCATTCTCTCTAATATTTCTCATTATAAAAAGTACATATGTGTCAAATCAGTATCTAATATTTAGTATCCGACTTGGATATAGGTTAGGTTAGAAGAGTTCGAGTAAGATTAGAGTTCGTGTTTATTTTTTTTATAACCATGCAGAAATAAGTCATTATCTATATAAGCTGTTTGATTAAATAGCTAGGCAAGTAATTAAACGTATCTGCGCAATTCGGGTTATGATAGGAACGAGACGTCGAGTCAGGTTAGGAAGAGGGTTACGTTCGGAACAAATATTCCCTTTTTTTTTTCAAGTTTCTAACCTAACCTGCGACCGGGTCAGGCATTCGGGTCAGGTTCGGAATAATCGAACATGATGCGTATATCATGTTTAGTTCAGGAGTTCCTATGAACATCTGCCGACTCCATCATCAGACCAGCTTCGGTGGCAATGCGATAGTATGGTACTATTGATAGTACCATACTATCGCATTGCCACCGAAGCACGTATACCAAATTTGAGTCCAATCTAACGTCAGGAAATCGTTCTATTTGGGCTTCCGAGATTCGACCCATACTAACAGAGCAAGTTAAATAAAAAAAATGTAAATACAACAAAATGATGTTCATATACGTAATTACTTACAACACTAAATAGGCAATTTTTCATAGTAAAACTTCACATAACACTTGTAACTGACACTATAACGATTTAATATAAACTACCTAATGTATAACAATCCATTATTTTTAGTTTTTAACATGCACTTAAGGTTTTATATAATTTTTTTCAAATACCCACATTTCAAAAATATTTCTACGTAATCGAAGCCGTTGTGTACCTACCTACTAGACCACAGCGTGTGTGCAAAAACTAAACAATTTAATAGAGTTGAATTGTCTTTGTAATAACTATCACTACTACAAAGTCCTCCGCAGCGTTTGTCTGTCTGTTCGCGATAAACTCAAAAACTACTGCATCGATTTTCATGCTGTTTTCACCAATGGATAGGATGGTTCTCGTGGAAGGTTTTAGTGAGTTATGAACTGAATTTAGACAGTACAATATTTCGACATGTAGCAAACTTCGAAAACACATCGACAAGTCATTGCTTCGACAGACAACTATTAGACAACACACACCTTCGAATGACCACTACTTCGACAGACGATTATTCGACAGACAATACTTAGACAAGACACATCTTCGAATGTCCACTAGTGTGACAGATTTTTTTAACATTCTCCCAAAATAACAATGCTCTGAAATGTATTAAAAAATGTGCCCTACCTAATTAAATATGTACCCAATCAATTGAAACATCAATTCCGGATCTCCCATCAATTCTTCCGCATCAATCTTCTAGTCACAGTTCTAACCTAACCTAATCCACTTTACTTATTTTTGGAATATAATTTTAAAAATCTGTCGAAGATACAGATACATCTTCGAATGACCACTACGTCATTCGAAGATGTATGTTGTCTAAGTATTGTCTGTCGAATAATCGTCTGTCGAACTAGTGGTAATTCGAAGGTGTGTGTTGTCTAATAATTGTCTGTCGAAGCAATGACTTGTCGATCTATGTGTTTTCGAAGTTCGCTACATATCGAAGTATTGTACTGTCTAAATTCAGTCCGTAAATGGGTTTTAGTAAAGGTTTTATCCACTTTTTGTATACATTGACTAAAATATAATGATATTTGTTGGAGGTGTCGGGACAAAATAAGCCGTCTACGAGCTTCCAACGAAAATGCTGCCTAAAGCCTTTGAGACAATAACAAAATGATGTATGGTGGCATTCTGTATCTTATGTGGTGTGGAATAGGGTCCTTTTTTTTCGTGCAGAAATCCCTTCGGATACCCCCCCGCCGGCTAGCGGGGGCGGTTATGTCGGGCTTGAACCGACTAAAACCGCACGCCGTCTCGGGTCTTCAGACGCTGGGGTGTAAGCTTGCCCATAGGGCATATCCCTCGCAACTTGACTGAACCTGGGCCATCTCCGGTTTCGAGATGGCCCCCTCGGGAGGATGTGGAATAGGGTCCTATGGGTAGCGGGAACGGGATCAGGAATCCACGTGAGGGAAGTCGCGGGCAACAAAGTGTTAAAATAACGGCTTTTTAAAAAATGCGGCTGGCTGACGTAAGTGCCACTACTCTCTGGGCCCACTTTGGCCTTCTTCACTTGGTGGTATTGACACTTTTTAATTTTATTATTTTTTCACTGACAAAAAGCTATTTTGTACAGTTAACATAAAAATACGTAGACTGTAGCTTTCTCAGTCTACGACAAAATAGCTTTAAGATTTGGATGGTGTCCGAAATTTCAGTAAAAAAATATTAAAATTAAAAAGTGTGAATACGGACAATACGGGCCTAGAGATTAGTGGCCAAACGTCGTCGGGTAGCCATAAATAAATATGAGTGTTTATTTTTTTTATAATTCTGACAAAAAAACAAGAGACAAAAAGAGGGGTGTTATAAGTTTGAAGTGTCTGTCTGTCTATTTGTTTGTCTGTCTGCCTGTCTGTGGCTCCGTAGCTCACGAACGGATGAAGCGATGTCTATTTAGTTTTTTTTTTGTATGAAAGATGAGCTTAGGGCGGTTAAGAATAACCGAATCTCTGCAAATATAATCGAGTGGGGTCTCAAATGAAAGCGCATCCCGTGCACATTACAAAATAATATGTTCAATGAAAATCGGTTGGACCCTGAAAAGCTCTGGGGGTAAAAGTGGGGAAAATACCCAATATCTGCAAATATATGTGTCGGGGGTTTTTTAAATTTTTAATTTATATATTATTATTTTAAAATTTTTGTTCTCTGTCCGTATGTCACTCAATCTGTTTATGCCAATTATAATCTTTGGAGTGGTTGGGGTGATCTTGACGGGATCATTACTGCAGATAGCTGATGTTATAAAGGCTACTCTTATTTTAGAAACAAGTATTATATAAATAAATAAAATTAAAGTGTCTATTTGTAACTTTAGTTCGCCTAAGTAGTAATTTTTTTATTTTATTTATTAAGGACTTTAAACAAATAGTACATATCGTCTTATGGTAACTATACAATTTGCTTACTCTAAATATATATTAGACTTATATACTATTGTGAAGACAGCATTCTATATAAATACTAGCTGACCCGGCAAACTTTGTTTTACCAGGTATATTATTTCCAGGAAACATTTTTTTTGTTCAATAAAACTAACTATCTACTATAAATGTGCGGGGATTTACTTATAATCGAAAGCGTTGTAGACAATGAAAGTATGCCGAAAACTGTATAGTGAGTAAGACAGGAGACCGGCTTCGTTCTCATCCCTACTCCGTGATGTTTGCTGGATGAGAGGTGACGACGGTAGACATCCAGTGGGGATAACTGATCGATTGATAGTTGATCGGTTATCGACCGGCGAAGGCGAAGATCAAATTGAATTGAGAAAAAAATCATAATTGAAAGAGATTATTAAAAAAAAAACTTTATCTAAAAATGAAAAAAAAAATTAGGTGTGGGCTGGGCTACTCTTAATATTTAGGGAGATGAAAAATAGATGTTGTCCGATTCTCAGACCTACCCAATATACACACAAAATTTCATGAGAATTAGCCGTTTCTGAGGAGTTTAACTACAAACACCGCGACACGAGAATTTTTTAAATTAGATATTGCTTCCTCCGAATTAGGATTGGTTGATATATTGTGAAAGGCACCTACATCCAACCTATTTACACCCATGTTTACAATCAGCTGGTGCCTTCCTGTTTCATAGCGCGGACATTCTTTCCATAAGGATGTGTTGTCGTCCTCAACTACTGCACAATTTTCACAATTGGGTGAAGTCGTTTTCCACATTAAAAACCCCAATTTATTTGACAATATATGACCACTTCTAATTCTATGTGCTATGACTACATATTTCCTAGGTAACCTTACTACTAACAAACCAGGGTAAAGTAGGAGGCTGTCATGACATTTACCGTTTACAATTATCGCATTTTTCACAATTCACAATTACCGTTGTATAAATCGAAACTTTATTCATTATGACATTACATATTTATTGACACTGTTAATAATTTTATGAAAATTGGATTTATTGTGTATTTTGTGTTTCCATTGGGTATAACTCAATTGTATTGTGTTTAAATCTCATTCATTACGACATTGATTATGGTTTGTTTTCATTATGTTTCAATTTTACTCATGAAATTATGATATTGTTATGAATCACTTAACAATTATGAAAGTTGAAATGATTGTGTAAATTTATAATATGTAGTTCATTGTATTATTTAAAATTAGTACGTATATTTGCATGCCTTGAGGCGGAATTTGGCTGTTCAAAAAAAAAAAATCATGTAAACACCTTATGTACCCATTTTCGCAAATAAATGATTATGATTATGAAATTGTATGGTCTTGTACCATATTCCCTTTTCCAGAGATCTTTGATTAAAATACTCTTTCCACATGTCATAACATTTCCTTTTGTAGGTTGGTAGTATTTCTGAGTAATAAGGTGTAACAAAGATTTTTTCGCCGTTTATGCCTGCCTTCTTGGCCAGTTTGTCAGCGTCCTCGTTACCGTAGATACCAATGTGGGATGGAACCCACTGCAATCCCAGAGACACTCCCTGCTGCGTCAGATTATCTATTTTAGATACAATATCATATGCATTCGGTGTACCTCTATCGCTAGAGGCACATCGAGCAATATGACATAACGCACTCTTACTGTCAGAGCAAGTAACCACTTTAGTTGCTAAGTACCTTTTTTTTTTTCGTGCGGAAATCCCCTCGGATACCCCCCCGCCGGCCAGCGGGGGCGGTTATGTCGGGCTTGAACCGACTAAAACCGCACGCCGTCTCGGGTCTACCTTTTTTTTTTTTATCGTGCGGAAATCCCTTCGGATACCCCCCCACCGGCCAGCGGGGGCGGTTATGTCGGGCTTGAACCGACTAAAACCGCACGTCGTCTCGGGTCTTCAGAGGCCGGGGTGTAAGGTTGCCCATAGAGCATATTCCTCGCACCCCGACTGACCCTGGGCCATCTCCGGTTTCGAGATGGCCCCCTCGGGTTTGGGAACCATGGTGTCCCCGTCTTGCCCCGGTTTGGGGGAGGGGCGCTAGTCACCCCACCGTCCCGGCCTGCTTCTGCTGGGTGACAGGCGGCCTCACCTGCCACCCCTAGGCCTGCGCTCATGGAGGACGGAGGTCGTTAAACGACCTCCGGCGTCTGAGTCGCCTGCGACGAGCGGCGAGCATGTTGCGGGCTCGGCGGGCCGGGAGAGTTCTAAACCTCTCCCGGGCGCGCTCCGCCATCTCCTTCGCGAGCTCAGTTGCTCAGTTGCTAAGTACCTATGTATATACAAACAAGCCAATAGATTAGAGTAATTAAAACGTGTTAAAAAAAACGTATGCTAAGATAATAATTAGATGTCACAAGATTAAGTTACGGGTTGCAATAATATGTGTTGCTAATTGTGTTGTTTGTTCAGTTAATGTAAGTAAATATAGTTATTATCTTATTAACATATAATTTGTTATTATTGTTGCAATTTACACTTCGTAGAGTTCTATTATGATAATGTCAAAAGTATAAATAAATATTCTAGGACATTCTACGCAGCGCTATCTCAACCCAAAGTAAATAGCTTAGTAGTAATAGCTTAGCTTGTGTTATGGGTTCTAGAATTCAGAATGACATACATAGATACTTTTTTTTTGTAAATTCATACGTATTATACATGTAAACACCCTAATGCAAATATACATATTATGCATACAAATATTTGCACTGTACCGGAATCGTACCCGCGACCCTTAACGTACCAATCGAATGCTCTACCGCCACGCCAAGGTGGTCGTCAAATACATACACTTCTTTCCCATTGGGGTAGGCAGAAACCACATGTTTCCACTTGCTACGATCCTGGCATACGCCTTGCGTGTCTTCTACTTTCATAATTGTTTTCATGCATGCTCTCCGGTTGCAGGGCCTCTCCCTAAAACGTCCTCGATCTGATTGGCACGGCGTACGTCGCCTTGGTCAATATTTACACAATTTTATAATATCTTTATACATAAAACAAAGTCGTCTTAGTGATGACCGGAATAAACTCAAGAACGGGTGGACCAATTTTCATGAACTTAGATTTTTTAGAATTTACCTCCGCCTATATGTGCGCGGAGTGTGTGTCCTGTGCCATTTTCAGCTTTCTTTTGCGGAAATTGCGGAAAAATTAATGCCGGGGTGCAAGGATACCAACAAAACTTGACGCTAAAGTGCAACAGCTGGTTGATTTTTAACTGAGTTTCCACGTTTTACTCAATGTTTATAGAATTCTAGCTGTGCCTGCGACATTGTTTTTTTGACACTAAAACAGACACTTTATTTATTTGTATAGAAAACTAGCATCACCCTGCGTGAGTTCTGATCTCGTGGGAATATCAGGATGAAAAGTATGTTACTCAGGGATAATGTAGCATTATTTTACATGGCCTTATAAAAAAAAGCGGTTTAACTGGTGGTAGAAATTTGATGACACAAATTTGTCACAAAACTCATACATCCATAGTTCTTTTTTTCGTGCGAAAATCCACTCGGAAAAACTCCCACCGGCCGGCGGAGATGGTTTTGTCAGACTCGGAACTGACTAAAACCACACGTAGGCTCAGATCTCATATCTCATAGGGCGTAAGGTGGACCCAATAACGCAATGGAATGAATGAATGAATGAATACTGTTTGAACGGGAAAACATTAAAACGCGTTACGGAGGTTAGGGACTTAGGAATTAACTTCACAGCTGACTTTAGCTTCAGGAAGCACATAATAGAGGTGTGCAAAAAAGCATATAGAAATTTAGGGTTTATCCTGCGTCAAGCGCGTCAATTCACTAACATAAAGGCTCTGAAGGCACTATATGAGGCTTTAGTGAAAAGCCATCTAGAATATAATTCTAAAATTTGGTCTCCTCATGAAGATACGTACAAGTTTATGCTTGAACGAATACAAAACAAATTTGTTAGATTCATATATCTGAAACAATATGGCGTGTACCCGGGATACCCAATTATTTACCCAACATTATTTGTGTTGGCATGATAGGCTATTACAAACTAGAAGTGAGAAGGGAAGTTGCGTCCGCCACATACCTACTTAAAGTGTTACGCGGCACAATACACAACCCTGCTATCCTGGAGGTAGCACAGCTATGTGTGCCGGACGAGTACGTGGGGCGTAGGCACCGGCCTCCGCTGCTGGAGGGGCCACGAGCGCGCACCAACCTGCTGCAGCGGGCGCCGTTGTCGCGCGCGCTGCGGACGCTCAATACGGTTGCTGAACAAGTCGACCTGTTCTCGTGCTCACTGAACGAACTTACAAGAGTCACATATTGTGTAGTTAGTAAGTAGATTGTTTAGTAAGTAGCTTTATACACCTAGTTTGTAAGATTTATTTGTAAGACTAGCTTTAAGATTTTATTTGTATACACTGTCGCATTAGGTGTTTATCTGTAATGATAGTGGTTTAAATAAATGAATAAATTCCCTCGCACCCCGGCACCAAAACAGTAGGTACCTACTAACAAAGAATATTAAAACGCACAGTATGATGTATAGAGATCACTTTTTTGTGCCATGAATATTTAAAGTGTATATTTACATCCATAATTACGTTTTATTGCTCATAGTATAGGTAATGTGACCGATACGAATTATGTTTTGAAATACCTGTCCACACGAGACAGGTATTTGATATTCTTTTATTTATGTTTCAATAAATAGTAATTTGTGACTTGAAAATTAATGTCATGGGTTCAAATTAACAGTGAATATCAAGATACAATTACGTATATTAGAATCTTTTTAACTGACTTCATGAAAAAGGACGTTGTTAGTCCGTCAGAATGTTTTGCAAAAATATCTGTTTGACGGTGATAGGCTCGTCCGAAAATTGTAGAATATGAGGGAGTTGAAACACCTCTACCTACGTTCTAGGGAGTAGGCGTGAAAATTTAAAAAACTCGTGTTTTTAGGGACCCATCAAGACCCATCAATGGCCCCAACCTCACCTACAAGTTATGCTGATTGACTTGGGAAGTTCGACGGCAGTTGGTGCGGGAGTGCCGCTCATCCCCCTTAAGGGTGCAGGGGAGAGGACCCCCCCCCCCCCTCCGAGGCAACTCCCTGCCCCAACTCCGGAGTGCGAGGGAAATCCCTTATGGGCCTTAAAGCTCCCCGCTCCCTCGCTGGCCGACGGTGTGGTATCCGAGGGGATTTCAGCAAGAAAAAATAAAATAAAAAGGGGAGCGGACAGCGGGCTCCACAGTACAAGCTTTTGCTGCAATTAGCACTCGCTGTGATTATAATGAGTTGCATGATTTACATCCTCCAAGGCCTCTAAACACCAGGCTTACTCATTTGCAGCCATCAGTTCTTCGGTAGATGTGGCCAGCCTATTGTGACTTCAGTCTGCTGCGAGTTATATTGGTAACTTAAATTTTTCAAAAGCAAAGTTAAGTTTGTCACTTAATTCAATTTACACAATTGAATTAAGAGACAAACTTCATACCAAACCATCAGTGCGCAGGTTCGACTCGCAATTTACTAGTTTTTAGGGTTCCGTTGCCAAATGGCAAAAAAACGGAACCCTTATAGATTCGTCATGTCTGTCTGTCTGTCCGTCCGTATGTCACAGCCACTTTTTTCCTAAACTATAAGATCTATGCTGTTGAAACTTGGTAAGTAGATGTATTCTGTGAACCGCATTAAGATTTTCATACAAAAATAGAAAAAAGACAATAAATTTTGGGGGTCCCCATACTTAGAACTGAAACTAAAAAAATTTTTTTCATCAAACCCATACAGGTATCTATGGATAGGTCTTCAAAAATGATATTGAGGTTTCTAATATAATTTTTTTCGAAACTGTATAGTTTGCGCGAGAGACACTTCCAAAGTGGTAAAATGTGTCCCCCCGCCCCTGTAACTCCTAAAATAAGAGAATGAACAACTAAAAAAAATATATGATGTACATTACCATGTAAACTTCCAACGATAATTGGTTTGAACGAGATCTAGTAAGTAGTTTTTTTTTTAATACGTCATAAATCGTAAACTGCAATTTACCTTTCATTCAATCAGCTCAAATATAAAAATTTAAAAAAAACATTATTATGTTACTTGCTGCTAGGGAACCCTTATTGGTCGAGTCCGACTCGCACTTGGCCGCTTTTTTTTAGATACGTGTATCTGTGAGGTCTAATTCATATTAACATATTAATATTTAAATTGGACCAGAGCATACTAAATACTAATTTCAATAATAAATTATATAAACGAATATAATAATCATTGGAACAAAACTAACTTTAACTAATTCTATCTTTTTTTTTTTTTTTTTTTTTATTTTTTTTATATATATATTTAGGACACGTCAATTTGACTTCACCTCGCCTGATGGTAAGCTGAAGGTAAAGTCTCAGGAAAGAGTGTCACCATTACATACACGTACCATGTTAACAATACTACCGACCGACTAAGACATTGGCCGCCCTCGCGGCCTCGCCTATGTGGTCGGATTTGATCCCGCGATGGTGAGTTGGCAGTCGTGTGTAGGACACACACGACGCGCCTCCATCTTGGCCTGCTTCTGTAAGGACAGCGAGTCAGCCAACTGCCGTACTCACACTCACTTGCTCCCGTCGGAGACCACGGCTCTCACCATGGTCTCCAGCGATAGAACGACCATGCCCAGGACCGCAACGAGATCCCGTCATTGACTCGCCCACGCTGGGCACTCCACCAATGTGTGGTGCACCGTGTCTTCGCCGTGCCTTCGTTGTCTCCCGGTGGGTGCGCCACAGATACTTACCGAAGCACCCGTGTCCGATAACCAACTGGGACATCTGGTAGAAGAGGTCACTGTGGTGCCTCTCTAACCACTCCTCCATGACCGGCCTCACCGCCGCGATGATGGATTCTCCCCATCTTGGTTGCTCAAGTCGCACCTTTCATGTCTCCATGACTTTCTGGCGGAGCTGGGATTGCTGAGGCCTGATTTCTCGGGGCCCCGGCCTATGGCCCCGCTCCAGCGCCTCCTTGCGCCATTAGTACAACGACGCAAAGGCTCTCGCTTCCAGATCCCATGGACGGGTCCCGGCTAGGAGATATGCCGCCTCGACGGAGATCGTGCGATATCCCCGTATAACTCTAAAGGCCATCATTTTCAACGGACTGTGTAGAACAGCCACGTTGCGGGTCGTCGGACGAGGCCTATGTAATAATCTATCCCTGTGTTAAATTTCATCCAGATACGTTCACCAGTTTTTCCGTAAAAGTGTTACAAACATCCATCAATCCAAACTTTCACATTTAAAATATCAGTCTGATAAGTGTAATTTTCATAATATCATACACCTATCAGTTTCATTTATTAATTAACAAATTTGAATAGATACGGAGAACTTAAACTGGCACAAAAACGAATAAATTATCTGTAAGTAGCACAAAATGTTAATATATTTGACATTGTTCTGGCATCTAAACAACAAACCGGTCAGTTGCATCGGATTTGCGACTTGCCAACGTTAGGGACACTTGTCAAGGGGTGCGACTGGTTGGATCACCTCCAAGTTTGGTGCACCCTGGGCAACGTGGGCAATGACGCATCATTGATTGCTCCTCTGGAGTAGCTGGCGTCAACGTCAACGGCCAAGAGTCTGACCAACCGGCCCTTTTCAGGGCCAGCTGACCCCATTGCACGAGGGGGTCGGGGTATGGCGGGCCTGCAAGGCCCACGGGGGGGCGTGGTCGATCCAGGTACCCCTCTGCTGTTATCAGAGGGGACACTGTGAATGGCCCAGGGTCAGTCGGAGTGCGAGGGATGTGCTCTATGGGTAACCTTACACCCCGGCGTCTGTAGACCCGAGACGGCGTGCGGTTTTAGTCGGTTCAAGCCCGACATAACCGCCCCCGCACAAAAAAAAAGGGACACTGTAATTTTAAAGTAAACATTTTTATAAATACACCAAAAATAACAGTCCACTGAGTTTCTTGCTGGAGTCTTCTCAGGAGGGGGCCACGCTGCAATCCGTTGCGGTGGTCCATTTGCTAATCGCTAATTTTGTAAGTACCGTTTTAATGTTCTATACAGAATTCGATTCCCGCTCAGTGCAAATATGTATATTTGCATTGGTCTGGGTGTTTCTATGTATAATATGTATTTATTTACAAAAAAAAAGTATTTAAGTATGTTTATCCGGCTTCTTGAACCCATATGACAAGCTCTGCTTAGTTTGGGTCTAGATGGCGTTGTGTACTTTGTCCTACAATATTTATTAATTTATTTATTTAATGACCTTTGAATTTAACTCCCTCTGAACTGGATTTCTAGATAGAAAGAAAGTAAGATCTGCACTTGAGGCATAATCAAAATCATCTAGGGTAGCTCCTGGTTTCACCCGATGCTTATTCTTCGGAGCCCATTCGCAAACTGCAGCAACTACCACCCAACCACGAGGGGCAGCCCTGTGTCAGAGCCTCCTCCGTCAATCAGCAGATGTACCGGCTTGCAGGTGAGGTTGGTTTGGGCCCCGAAGGTTTTTGTGAGGCCCCAAAAACACACTTGATCTGCGCTTAAGTGAGATAATATAATATAAAATTATTTTTTATCTGGATCGATTATTTTTACAATCGATTTGTGGACACCCAACCCTAAAAAAGGGCTGTCAAATGGCACCTTTTAATATATTTTATTAAGTTTCACCTGTCCTCAAATGTCTCGATATTTTTCATCATTGCAAATTAAATTTGATCCAGTTACCGATATAGCTGAAATCGGCAAATATGTGCAAATCGTGTGACAATGCTATATTACATGACACGGTGCTGATCTGATTATGGTGCTGGAAAGTGGGCATGGGAACTTCGCAATGAAACGACACAACCACATCGAGTTTGGGCTCGTTCGAATCGTCTTGAGTATTATTTTTCAATGGCAACCAGTCTGATGATGGAGCTGGAAGTTGGCCAAAGGAACTTTGTAATGAAAGGACGCAACCCCATCGCGTTTCGGCTAGTTTGATTCGTCTTGACGAGTACATTCAATATTATTTAATAAAAGCTTGTTTTTTTTAGTTAACTTGTAGATTATTTAAATTTAGTCACAAATGCGCCTTTCAATCAACTTACTGCCTTCAGCTTGAAGTTACAATTGCCATTTAAATATAGATAACATATTAATAGTTTTTATCTCCTTCACTACAATGAATGAAAGTCGGTCAAACGCTCATTAGCGGCCAGAGAGTACTTTCTGGGGTCAGGTGCTATCAACTGGTTCACATAACAACCCACCATATTGGAAGCCTGAGGTTCAATTTGTAAACAATAAAATAAATATATTTTTTAAGAATATTAGTAATCGAACTTACTAATATTCCTAACCTAACCCCTCCAGCTGAGCTTAATTGCTTGTGTTAGGTGTGGGTTCACGTCGGTAGTGATTACCATGCAGGCCATGATTCGAACCCGGGACCACTCGATCATAGGGTCGACTCCTTAACCACTAAGCTACTGACGCTTCAATAATTAAATAGAATATAAATAAACAAACTATGAAGGTTTTGATGGGGCCTGAAAGACCCCTTCGGGGTCCTATAACCCAGGGTCTTTTAAGCGGGGTAGGTATGTAAAAACACCTATCAAGGCCCTCAAACTAAGGACCATCATGTTAGCATTGCGATTATTGGCAACTATAATAGCCTTAATTCCTTAGACCTCGGGAGAGCCACCTTCGCTGGTGTGACCACGTTCTACGGCAACCGCCAGTCTTCGTGGGTAAATATACCATGTCGCCTCCAGCAGGCCCAGTAGGAGGAGTAAAAGTAAAGAAGAAGTGAAGATGTGCTGACTCTTTTCACTTCCATGGATTTAAGGTCGTTTAGAAAACACCAGAAAGCGAACCCTGGACTCCGAAGTGAGAGCCTCGGATCCGACCGGGACTAACGTGACGATGATGATTCTTTAGACTTTACTTATAGCTTTAATTTTGCATTTTTGTACTGTTTGTGAGGATTTGTTGGGGATGCTAGCAGGATTACATAATTATATGGGTTACACTATGAAAAGGTTACAGAATGAAAGTAAGAAAACATATATAAATCTGTTAACAGTGTTAATAAGTGTTAACCGAAATGCCACGTTGCCAAATTTACGATCCTATATTTATAATCTATTTTTTAAATAAAGGTATTTTGTACACACCCAAGTACTTTAGGACATTATTTCTGTTACACTTACTAACACATAACACGTACCACCTTGTATATGGGTACACCTTTGTATCTGTTACATTTATAAATGGGTTTCTTCTAAAACAGTATTAAAACACTTTATTACGGTTACAGTTTGGGTCACTAGATGCTAGTGACCGTGTAAGCTTAACACATTCCAAGTGACCGCCCACCCTAGCTCTAAAATCTGTATAGGTATGTACATAAAAAAAAAGTCGGTTTAGTGATACCCTTTTTAATTCGAAAACGGGTGAACTGGTTTTCATGATCTTTGATTTCTTAGTTTTCGCCTATACTTGTGCCATTTTGTGGCCTATACATTATATTGTGGTTATATCGGACGCGACCCAACCAAAACCGCCCCCCGGCGCCGTCTCGGGCCTCTATTGCCGGGGTGTAAGGTGGCCTTATAACGCAATTCCGTCGCACCCCGGCTGGCTCTGAGCAATCTACGGCTACTACTAGCAATTAGGATTCTTAATTAAATAAAGTGTCACAAAATTTGGTCTCTGAATTTGGTGAGATGACTTGGTATCGACAAAATATGTATTTGAAACAAAAACAAAATATCGGGTAAAATAAAATAAAACATATTAAAAAAAAAAGAAAAAAAAACACCATCAGCGACCAGCGTCACGTGACGGGACGAGCCCGTGACGCACGTGGTAGGCGTGCAGACCTTCTCCTCGCAGTATTCTCCAAGCGGATGTGCGGGAAATACCTAAATCGTGACCAGCGTCACGTGTGCACGTCGCGTCACATGACGCTGGTCGCTGGTGGTGTTTTTTTTTTAATTTTTATATATTTTTTTTTTATTTTTTTTATTTTACCCGATTTTTTTTTGGTTTCAAATACATATTTTGTCGATACCAAGTCATCTCACCAAATTCATAGACCTAATTTTGTGACACCTTATATATGTGGTAGGTATTATTAAATTATTAATTACTATCCTTCCTTTACATTCCCCACTTGTCTCTGTTTTTGGTTCTTTCCCACTCTCCTCTGCAGACTGGTGACACGTAGTGTTGCAAGCGTTCAAAAGCTAAGGAAATCCCTTACCATCAGGTAACCGTGACATGTTTTGCGAATTTTATTTTATGAAAAAAAAAACTTACAGTTGATAACTATTGATAAAATCCAATTCGTTAAAATTCAGGCTCATTGTCCACACCACTACACTTTATTTCCCCGCGCGCGTTGAGAAATAATTATTTTGACAAAACAAAACAATTATTTTAATGAATTATAATAATTATTATAATTGAACAGTTAACGCGTATATTCACAACAGACGCAAGTGTTATAATATTGTTATCAGACGCTGGGAATTCGTACCAAATAGATTTATAGAATGAGAGGTTATCTAATAATATTAAACTTTACGCTGTCTGTCTGTCAAACAGTAAATTACGCAAAATTCTAAAATAGCATTATAATAAACTACAGACATCGGTATGGCAGACTCTTCTGCCGATCTGTCGAGCTCACAGTTCTTGTGAGACGCTCTCTACAGATTGCAGCGGGATGCCACCCGCATCATTGGGAATCCTGAGATCACATGACATTCAAACCGCTTTTTTCTTGACTTCTTGAAATTCTAGTCACAAATGTATCCATAATAAATATTGTAGGACAAAGTACACAACGACATCTAGACCCAAAATAAGCAGAGCTTGTCATATAGTGGCCCAGTGCTGTTCTTGATTATTATTAACGACCTGCCAAGTGTCCTTCATAGTGCTGAGTGTCTTCTTTTTGTCGATGATTTAAAACTTTTCCTTCCTGTCACTATCGATACAGATTGTGTAGCACTGCAGACAGACATCGAAGCGGTTGTTTCATGGAGCATAAAAAATAAACTATCTCTTAATGTCTCCAAATGTAAAACAATTACGTTTACTAGATCCCGTGCTCCAATTGTGGCAACATATGAACTGGCAGGAACACCACTGGAGCGTGTATCCACAATACGTGACTTGGGCATAATCATGGATAGTGAACTAAACTTTCGCGAACATATTAAACAAATATGCAAGAACGCCAATAAATCCTTGGGATTTATAATTAGAACATCTTTTGAGTTTAAGAATATGGAAGTTGTTAAGTTGCTGTACAATGCGTATGTTCGGAGTGTGCTGGAGTATAACGCAATAGCATGGAATCCTACAGAACACCTGTACACACTAATGGTTGAGCGGGTCCAGCACAAATTTGCACGATACCTATACAAGCGTGCCTATGGTTACTACCCGTTCCTTTATCCTTCCATGTTCATATCAGGGATGATTGGTCTCGATACGCTGCACTTCAGGCGAGAATTCATGTTGATAATGCACTACTATCTATTGCTAAACAATAAGGCAGACAACCCATCGGTGCGTGAGTGCATCCAATTTTACGTGCCGGATAGGTACTTGCGAGGGGCTGGAAGGCGACAGCATCAACTTTTTATTAAGAAAAACCAAAATGTCTTGGTTACCTAGCAACACGAGTCCTTATATTAAGTTGTTATTCTGACAAGCAGGTTTTTTCGTATTGTGTGTAATAATTTGTGATTATACATTTTGGACTCTTACTTACGTCTTTTCTATACGTACAGTAAATAAGTAAATCAATTTACACGTAATTGGTTATGGGCCCAGCACCCGGAAGTTGAAAAGTAAAATGGAGTTGACAAAAATTGTTATCACGAAATTGAACGATCATAATTGGGTATCATGGAAATACCGCATGCAAGCGCTGTTGCGCGGTCATGGACTCATGGATATTGTGGAAGGTGTCACACGAGCGCCCGTTAAACCCGCTGAAGGTAAAGATGTTGCAGCTGCTGCTGCTTTGGCAGCGTACAAGACTAACTTGCAAGAGTTTTCAAAGTTAGAGAGTACAGCGTTACTCTTGATAACTAATAACGTGACAGACGAGACACTTGGTAAAGTTATAAGACTGTCCACCTCTAAGGAAGTATGGGATGAGTTGCACAGACTATATGAGGGACCTAATGAGAGCCGACTGTATGACCTGTGCTTAGAATTCTTTAAACTTAAAAGAGATCAGTCGGATGACATGTCAACTCATATATCGAAACTGAAAAATTTGTGGCATAGCTTGAAGGAGGAACTTCTCAGAGAGATGAAGACAGAATTACCTGACATTCTTCTGATTTGCAAAATCCTTGACACGCTACCAGAGAATTATTTTTCATTTAAATCAAGTTGGCTTTTAATGTCAAAGAATGACAGGACAGTGGAAAATATAACTAGTCAACTCTGTGGACATGAAAAAGCATTACTTGCTAAGGACACTGACGGAGAGTTAAGTGGCACTGCATTGAATGTGAAGACCAGTAAAAAAGGTGCTAAAGGAAATTACCAAAAAGAACAGAAACCTAAAACCAAACTGAAGAAGTGCTTTGTTTGTAAAGAGGTTGGTCATCTCAAAAAGGACTGTCCTAATTATGGAAGAAAGGATAATGAGAAGCCGTCTATTAGTACCAACAGCAACATGATGTTGTTGACAGTGAACTCAATAGATTCTAGCATTGACCGTGATGATTGGTTTGTAGATAACGGGGCTACGCACCATGTCACTATGCGAGGAGATCTGTTCCAAGATTTTGAATATTTTGGAGAAGCACACACCGTAACAACAGCTGATGGCAACGTCATTAAGGCTATTGGAAAAGGTACTATTCATGTTAAACCTAATGTTAACAAGAAGACAGAGGATCTCTATTTGAGAGATGTTTGGTATGTTCCACAGATTAGTAAGAATCTTTTTTCGGTACTGAGTTCACAAGATAGAAACCCTAACAGTGTGTTTGAATCGAGGGTTACTAACTGCTTTATGAAAGTCAATGGAAAGGTCGTTGTCACAGGGAAAAGGCAGCGATTTGGTGGTTTATACAGACTGGATTGCCAAAATATAAAGCCTACTGTGAGTGTAAACCTTGTTGAAGATAGAAATCTGCTACAACTGTACCACGAGCGTTTTGGACATCAAGATAAGAAGCATGTCAAACTTTTGATCGAGAAAGAGCTAGGTGTCAAAACGTTAAACAGCGGAACGTTATGCGAAGGCTGTGTATTTGGTAAGGCGCACAGACAACCATTTGGTACGCGAGACAAAGCCATGATGCCAGGAGAGCGCTGTCATAGTGACGTCTGCGGCCCTTTCGTTAAAAGTAACGCTGGGTATAGATACTTCATTCTATTTAGAGATGAGTATACCAAATTTCGATACGTATATTTCTTGAAAAACAAATCGGAGGTCTATGATAAGTTAAAACTGATGTTGTCTGAAGCAAAGAACGCTGGACACACTATCAAAGAGTTATTGAGTGATAATGGTGGTGAGTACGATAATGCAAGAGTACGAAACTTACTCGATGACAATGGAGTGAAGCAAAGGCTCATTATGCCATATTGTCCAGAACAAAATGGATGTAGCGAGAGAGATAATCGCACAATTGTCGAATCTGCTAGAGCTTTAATGCACGCACACGAAGAGTTACCCCAGAAGTTGTGGGCTGAGTTGGTTAATACTGCTGTATACATTTTGAACAGGACAGGCCCAACTACAGTGAAACACAAGTCACCTTATGAATTTTGGCTGAACAAGATGCCACAGATAAAGCATCTGAGGATAATTGGATCACCCTGCTATGCGCATGTACCTAAGCAGAGGAGAAAGAAAATGCAGAAAAAAGCTACACGGTGCATTTTAATCGGATACGACAATGATGATGGGTATAGACTCTGGAACCGAAATGAAAACTCATTAGTCAGGTCTAGGGACGTTATCTTTGATGAGAAAGCTTTGAAAACATCCATGGATTATCCTCCCATCTCTAACCAGTTTGCGGAAAATGCAAATGAGATAGAGATAGTCATTAACCGAAGATCAACGGTGAATAATGAAGATGATACCTCAGTTGGCAATGGCAACAATAATCAGAATGACGAGGATGACATTATTAACGAGAACAACCAAGTTGAGAACCCTGTCAATGTTAAGATTGATGGAGAGGGTGATACCGTTGACAATGAAGATTTTGATGATGCACAGAGTCGTACGTCCTTTGAATTTGAGGGGGGAGATGATATTGCTGAAAATCAAGATGAATTGATTGAGCGAATGGTACTCAGAGATCGTTCTGGTCTTCATCGGCCAGCAAAATTCAAGGACTTTATCATGCACGCTGAATTGGGGCATCCTGAATATTACGAGCCGACCTCTCTGAAAGAAGTTATGTTGAGTCCTGAAAAGGAGCTATGGCAAGGCGCTATGAATAACGAAATGAAATCTTTGAAGGAAAATCAAACCTGGGTATTGGAGAACTTACCGAAAGGACGGAAGGCTATACCGTGCAAATGGGTATTCCGTGTAAAGTTAAACCCTGATGGTTCTGTAGAGAAATATAAGGCTAGACTAGTCATAAAAGGCTTTCATCAGAAAAGGGGCGTTGACTACGAGCAGACATTCAGTCCGGTAACTAGAATGGCTACGGTTCGCTCTGTGCTAAGTGTAGCTGCAAGTGAAGGATTGGCACTACTGCAGTTTGATGTTGCAACTGCCTTCTTGTACGGCTCTCTGGATGATGAAATATATATGAAACAGCCAGAAGGATATGACGATGGGTCTGGTCGTGTTTGCCACTTACAGAAAAGTCTGTACGGCTTGAAGCAGGCTCCACGCTGTTGGAACCGATGCATTCTGGATTTTCTCAAAGATATTGGCTTCAAGATAAGTGAAGCAGATCCTTGCCTTCTCACCCGCAATAAGGCCAGTGGTAAGTTAATAGTGGCCTTGTACGTGGATGACGGTCTGGTGGCTGGCTCAAAACAGGAATTGATAGATGAGTTCATCAAGGAACTAACCGGTCGCTTCAAAATCACAACCAAGCCTGCTTCCTATTTCTTAGGAGTTGAGATCGAAAGCAGAGGAGATGGTGTGAAAATATTTCAAGAATCATACGTGCAGAAAATATTGCGAAGATTTGGTATGGATACCTGCAAACCAGTTTCTACGCCTATAGTAAAAGACAGCATGTTAACTGACAAAGTTGACAGAAGTTACATGCTCAGTAACTATAGACAGATTGTTGGAGCTCTTAACTACTTAATGGTATGTACCAGGCCTGATATCGCTTATGCTGTGAGCGTAGTGTCAAGGAGCCTTGAAAATCCTAGTGAAGCTGACTGTATCAAGTTGAAGCGGATTCTGCGATATCTGCAATATACGCCAGACTTGGGGATTCTGTATCGCAAGCATTATAAGGAAGGCATATTAGAATGTTACAGTGATGCTGACCATGCAGGAGACATCACCACTGGAAGATCTACAAGTGGAGTGCTATGCATGTATGCCGGAGGAGCAATCTCATGGCTTAGCCAAAGGCAGTCTACTGTCTCTATTTCAACTACAGAAGCTGAAGTAGTGGCTGCAAGCGAGGCTGCAAGAGAGATAGTTTGGGTCACACGCCTTCTGAGTGACCTTGTTGTACTGAGACGTCGTACGTGCTTGAGGGTGGACAACGAGGCCGCAATCAAATTGGCTGAAAACCCTGAATTTCATCGTCGAACAAAGCACATTCGTGTCAGGCATTTCTTTATTAGAGAAATGGTAACGAAGGGAGAACTTTCTGTGGCCAAGGTGTCTAGCGAAGAACAACTGGCAGACATTTTTACTAAGCCTCTTGCAAGACCCAGATTGAAGATGATAGCCAAACACATAGGACTTTGTTGAGAGGAGATATTAAGAAAAACCAAAATGTCTTGGTTACCTAGCAACACAAGTCCTTATATTAAGTTGTTATTCTGACAAGCAGGTTTTTTCGTATTGTGTGTAATAATTTGTGATTATACATTTTGGACTCTTACTTCCGTCTTTTCTATACGTACAGTAAATAAGTAAATCAATTTACACGTAATTCTTTTTACATGCCCGTCGGCATGGCGCTTTCTGGCATGGAATAGTCCAACTTTTAGAGGTGTGCAGCACCTAAATAGCTTTTTGGAAATGAATCCAGATGCAGACATATTTTATGACAAGCCTAGTGCCATTAGTGTAAGTGTTAGAAAGCATCTATGTCATTTATAATTTAATGTAATTTGATAATTTGATGAACTGTAAAATGAATTATAATTTATTTGACTTTATAATTTTAATGCATCCATTGACATTCAAATGTATAATTTTATTGACTTTATAATTTTAATGTATCTATTGACATTCTAATGTATAAATATAAATAATACTTTACTATAATATAATATAATCATCTAATCTGTAACATATAGCATACAAGCGTTTTGGTGTATACTGTAAGCTTATATTGCTAACATCATGTAAATAAATAAATAAATAAATATGTGTTCTAGAATGCGGATAAACATACTTAAATACTTTTTTTTTGTAAATAAATACATAATATACATAGAAACACCCAGACCAATGCAAATATATCTATTTGCACTGAGTGGGAATCGAACCCGCAACCTCTGACTTAGCAGTCGAACGCACTACCGCTACGCCACAGAGGTTGTCATCTATCCATAGTATGCCATCTACCATCTACTCTATGATCCAAGCGCCAATCCCGATCGTACCCAAGCCTATACGGGGTCTGCTCCTATAGCTTATCACATACAGATATACCAAAATTAGGAAAAGTCGAGATGAAGAAGAAATTACCCCTGGGCCTTTTTTTTTCTTTATACGTGTGGAAACCCCCACGGGCACGTCCGATTCCGAGACGCCCTGGGTGGGCGTTTCGGAATCGGACGTGCCCGTCGGCACTGATGTGGGCGTGTCGGAATCGGACCAACTAAAACCACACGGTGTCCTCCCCAAGTGTCCATTGCCGGGCACCCCGGGTAAGCCCTCGAAGGGATAACCCCAGGGTTACCAGCGGACTTTGGCCGCCACCGCGGCCTCGCCTGGTGGGGTCGGGTTTTATCCCAAGTCGGTGAGTTGGCAGGCGTGTGTAGGACACATACCACACGCCTCCGCCACGGCCTGCTTCTCTAAGGACGGCGAGTCGGCCAACTGCCGTCCTCAGGCCCCGATCAGACCCCTGGGCCTCAAAGTGAAACCTATGAATGTAACTGGTGTTGGCGCTCGAAAAGAGAGAAAGCGCCTGCTGAAAATATCCAAGCAGGAAAATTCACAGACATTTAAGTTCTTGTAAGCAATTTAGCGAAGCGAAATTGTAAATTACTTGTGCCTGTTGGAGCTATTAAAAAAAAACTTGGGTATATGTTAGTTTTATTTTTTAATTTTTGTCTGTTTTTCTGTTTATCTGTTTGTTCACGATGGACGCAAAAACTGCTGAAGGGATTTTTCTATTATAAAGGTCTTGGTCAGACTTAAAATCTACCGTATGTTTGTCTGCTTATCTGGCGGAGCTGGGGGCATCAGCTAGTAAATAAATATAACTAAATGATGCCCGCGGCTCCGCCCGGAGGTCAGTTATCGGTCATATCTCCGGTTCTACTGAACCAATTGCAATCAAACATACGCCAGACTTTAAATTTGCCCAAGACATTGCTAATGAAAAAACTTCATCAAAATCCATTCCGTAATTATTGCGTCCATTGCGAATAAAAAGATAAACAGACAAGACTTCCAAAAAAATATTTTTGGGCTCAGAACATTAACATGACCCAAGTTTTTTTTAATATCTCCAATTGACAGACACAACTACACACTAATACTAACAACTAATTTACAATTTTATAATAGTACTAGCATCGCCACGCGGTTTCACCCGCGTAAGTCTTGATCCCCTGGGAATATTGGTATAAAAAGTAGCCAATGTTACTCAGGGATAATGTAGCATTATAATGGTGAAAGAATTTTTGTAATCGCTCCAGTACTTTTGGAGTCAATTCGTTACAAACATACTTACATACAAATCTTTCCTCTTTATAATATTACATAAACACATCATAAACATAACTTCACGCCTGTATCCCCGAAGGGGTAGGCAGAGGTGTATTACACACCCACGATTCGCCAGTTATGTTAAAGTCCCAATATAATAGGGGGCGAGCCTATTGCCATCTACAGGGCACATTATTAAGCGAGTGATAATTAATATTTATTAATACACACATAACTACGAAAAGTCAGAGGTGTGCGCCCGGGGCGACTGGGGATCGAACTCGAGACCGCGACTCAGCAGTCCGTTACCTACGCCACTGGGCTATAATATTAGTATAGATATTTATTGTTTTCTTCTTCATTCGAGTGCCTCTTTTGTCTTGTCTTGTTACATTCAAAGCCCGCACTTTAGAGCTCGGGGTCCGCAACCCTGCTTCTTCTTCGCGTTTTTTTTTCAGCTTTTATGGGAGCGTCTGCCGTCTGACCGCCCAACCCCAAGAGAAAAACTTACACCAGAGTGTTCTCCTTCAAACAGCTGGTGTACCGGGCTGCTGGTGAGGTTGACCTTGCCCCGAAGATCTTTTTGGGGCCCCATGATATTATACACCCTCCATTTAGGTACTATGTGTTATTGTGTTATTTATGCTGTTTCCGACGTGTGCATTGATTTTCAACAGCCATAGTCTCAGATAGACTAAAATATTGATTTAGAATATTTTTTTCTTAATACCATTTGGGTGGCAGACAAGCACACGGCCCACCTGATGGGGAGCGGTTACATTGGTGTATCGACGTATGTAACTCCTAGGGCTTACCCGGGGTGCCCGGCAACGGACACTTGGGGAGGACACCGTGCGGTTTTAGTCGAGACACGACATAACCACCCCCGCAGGTTGGCGGGGGGGGGTATCCGAAGGGATTTCCGCACGTTAAAAAAAAAAAAAAAAAAAAAAAAGGGGATGCTCGCCGCGCGTCGCAGGCAACTCAGGCGCCGGAGGTCGCTTAACGACCTCCGTCCTCCATGAGCGCAGGCCTGGGGGTGGCGGGTGAGGCCACCTGTCACCCCAGCAGAAGCAGGCCGGGACGGTGGGGCGACTAGCGCCCCTCCCCCAAACCGGGGCAAGACGGGGACACCGTGGTTCCCAAACCCGAGGTGGCCATCTCGAAACCGGAGATGGCCCAGGGTCAGTCGGGGTGCGAGGGATATGCTCGATGGGTAACCTTACGGACGAGACGGCGTGCGGTTTTAGTCGGTTCAAGCCCGACATAACCGCCCCCGCTGGCACGCGGGGGGGTATCCGAAGGGATTTCCGCACGATAAAAAAAAAAAAAAAAATGGGATACACACGCGCGCTGCCGCGAAATTAAAAAATAGCGAAAGAATCCACTAAAGTTTTGGTTTCAATGAGCATAATTATATTTACCCGCTGTTGCCCGTGACTCAACCCGCGTGAACTACTACCTACTCGCATAACCTTTTTTTGCCTGCAGAAATCCCCTCGGATACCCCCCCCCCCCCCCCCGCCAGCCAGCGGGGGTGGTTATGTCGGGCTTGAACCGACTAAAACCGTACGCCGTCTCGGGTCTTCAGACGATGTGGTGTAAGGTTGCCCATAAAGCATATCCCTCGCACCCGAAGCATATCCTAGTCACACCAGTGATTACCGACTATACGCTTGTAATTAGCAGGATCCGTATTGAATAAATCCAATTCAGGATATTCCGATGTTCTGTTCACAAAATGTGCTGTTCTAGGGAAATATGAGTTGCTTCTATAATTGGTAATACTGCGAGATATGTGGAGAGTAACAGGTATTCTTACTGATCTGGTAGGGATCTTCAAGTGTATCATGGAGAGGAGATAAGGAGAATCGACTTTGGATTGTGCTATTTTTAATAGCAAAGCTACATCTGCAAGTCTCCGTCTCGTTTGAGGGAGCAGTAAATGGTGTCTCCTACAGTTTACCTCATAACTATCATTATGTGTGGTATTTCAGAATAAAATCTAACTTTTTACTAAACTTAATTCAGATCCGATCAGAAGTTTTTGCGTAAAAGAGGAACAAACGTCCCTCCAACATACATAGTTAGCCGCTAATCTTTAGTATTAGTAGGATTGTTATGATATTATCTACCCCGTTTTTGTCGATAATCCAAAACAACACGGTAGACCAAATACCTGTTTAATAATAAAACCTGAACTGGCTGACGTCGACAGACATGCTACAGTACGTCATCTTAAAAAATAAAGGAATATGTATCCGTAAAAGATATCGGTTAATTTCGACCCACTAATAAATCAGACAGAAATTATATGCATGCTGCAAAAAAACTCGATCATATGTGAGTTAGAATCGCACAGAGGATTCCGTACAGAATTTGCTTGACGGTTAAACTTAAGGTTGTTGCTGGAAAACTGTTGTAATTATCTCTGTGCGTTTTCTACCGCCTTTATAATGGGTTGTGTTCAGAAGAATTGTTTGATATGATACCCAGGGCCACTTTCTATCATCGCACCGCTCGCCACAGGCAGGGAATATTCATCCTCACAGACATGTTGCGACCGGAAACGGTGCCTACAATTAGGTATGAAAGGCATTTTATTCCGCGTACCCTCAGGCACCTTCAGCACCCTGATCTCCCTGCTGTGGTTTTCCCAAGCGACTACAATACGGGGTTATTCAAGAAGGGCATTAGAAGGTTTTTACAGGGTCGGCAGTGCGAGTGTGACGCGCTGGTGTTGCACACGTCCATAGGCCGCGATAACCGCTTCCCTACAGGTGGGCCGCGAGCTTGTCTGCCACCTAAGTGGCATAAAAATACATCGACTTGAACCCGCGACCAGTCCCTTTATAGGGTAGTACTCCGACCAACTGAGCTATTTGGACATGTGCTGGACATGTGTATTCGATATCCTCTTATCTTATCTATCTTGGGGCAACGCTGGAGCATCACCGAAATTCCTACAAACTAACGGGAAAACGAAGGGTGTTACAATCATTTTTAACCGACTTCAAAAAAGGAGGAGGTGCTCAATTCGGATGTTTTGATTTTTTTATGTATGTTCAAAGATTTGGCAAAATTCTATCTTTGTCGGATGTTTACGCTAATGTTACACATTGTAATAAAACTATTTTTGAACGGATTCTATCGCGATTACGCGATTTACTTTGGTCACGGGGAGACTCCCCGTGACCATGGCTGCTGAAAAGCAACCGAAACGTCGGGTTCAATGTAAAATATCAAATAACATCAAATAAATCGCAATAGTATCCGTAAAAAATACTTTTATTTCAATTCTATCTCTTTTAGACAGACATGTATACCGAAATGGTCTCATTTAAATTTCTTTTTTATGTATGTTCAAGGATTTGGCAAAATTCTATCTTTGTCGGATATTTACGCTAATGTTACACATTGTAATAAAACTATTTTTAACGGATTCTATCGCGATTACGCGATTTACTTTGGTCACGGGGAGACTCCCCGTGGCTGCTGAGAAGCAACCGAAACGTCGTCGGGTTCAATGTAAAATATAGAATAACATCAAATAAATCGCGATAGTATCCGTAAAAAATACTTTTATTTCTATTTTTTTTAGACATACATTTATACCGAAATGGTCTCATTTAAATTTCGTAAAAATCTCAATTATTATTTTTACAGTACTATCGCTATCGCCTGGCTTCGTTTTTGCATTTCCCTAACACCCGGAATTATGTAAATTTACGATGGTTTGAATTAAACAAAACTCATATAAAGCGAAGCGAGTTATTCAGAAAAGTAAAACTGTATGTAAAACATTGTATACTTATTACAAGCAATCGTACATGATGTTATTATTTACCGCTCAGAAAGTATGCTGTCTCGCACGTGATGTACCTACTGGTTCACTTAGGATAGTTGCACACGAGTGACTTTCACTCATTAAACCTTAACTTTCCTAACAGGAATCAACTAATAGGTTCTTCGGAATTATCATTTTATCAATTCCATACTGGAATCCACATCACATCATTAAATTAGGACGGTTACCAGCTTCGCAATCAACCCAAACTTAAGCGTAGCGAGATTTGCCTATCCAACAATAGGTCAACGTGACCGGTCGACTTTTTCCATTGATTTGGTTTTTCAGTGATTATTCCTCGATGGTAAGACCGATCTGGACATTCGACCCCTTACGACACTCAGTAATGCCTACTTGATCACCGTGGCAAATTTGGTCGAGATCGGTCAAACGGTCTCGGAGGAGTATCATTTGTTTGAAATGCAACTTTGAAACCAATGACGCTTCGCTCGCCTTCGGCTCGCTACGCTTAACAAATAAAAAACCTACAATTTAATATTTTTACACTTAAATTTATGTATTTTACACATAACACTGTTTGACATTTAATTACACGAAATACTATTACTATAAACCCAACAGTAATAAAATGAAAAATGTTTTTTTTTTAATTCAAATTTTAATTTAAAATTTGCTTTATCAAGTTACATAGATTCACATAGGTGTTAGTGTGGTATTGGTAGGATTGGTAAGGTCCTACATGATCACGGGAATAAAGGTCTTAGTAACTATACTAGGAATTCAGTGCAGGGTGCGACTGAAATAAATTGAGCTGAGCGAGCAGGACTCTTACTTGAAAATAAGACATCTTATTCGGTCGCGCGCTTAGCTAAGGCCGCACGCTCGTGAAACTGTTTTTCGGTGATTATTCCTCAATGGTACATCAGACATGAACCATCTCTTAGCTTAAAAACACTCCTCAGTGTCCACACTATCACCGTGGTAAATTTGGTCAAGATCGTGCGAGTGGTTACGGAGGAGTTCAGCCACCAACAAACGGCTATGCCACATATAAGAGCTTCGCTCTCTCAACTCAATTAGCAGAGTATTCTCCCTAAAAAGGGATCTCAAAGGATTAAGTCCCGCCTCGGATGTTGACTTTTTCCTTTTTGAATAAAAGTTACACTTTTAATAAATAACAAATAGATATCATACTACATGCTACACAGCGCTTAGTGCGGGCGGAGAGGGGTGGATGATGATTAAAAAAAACATGTAATTGTTCAAGTTTTCACTTCTGTCTTCACTCCGAGAGTGCCGCTGCCTTTTTATGTAAATACATGCAAATAAGTATTCATATTCATACATGCAATCGAACGGGAATCGATCACGTCACCTCTGATTTAGCAGTCGAACGCTGTACATACCGCTACCCTGTACAGAGGTCGTCAAATACATTGTTAGGTATCTGTTATTTAGTTTGCCTTTTTATTTATATTATCATTAGTACATAGGAGGTCATATCCGATGTCGCATATAAACGTGACTAAGATATTGCGGTTCGTAGGGTTAACGCACATAAATAGATATATAAAAATCTCATGTCACAGTGTTTGTTATCGACATCCTCCTAAACGGTGTGACCGATTCTTTTAATTATATTTTGTAGTTATAAGAATAAGTCTTAACCATTTTTATTACCCCTAGGTGAACGATATCAGAACGTTCCCGCATCGAACAGGGCCGCGTTTCGAACCGGTGCGTGGTCCATTTGCCAAACATTAGTTTAATTTGTTTGACGTTTTGTAAGTGCCGTATTAAAGGTCTATACAGAATAAATGGTTTTTGACTTTGACTTCACACGAGCGGAGCCGCGGGTAATAGGTATCTATAGGTGTTTATTAGCAGAAACGTTTTGAATTCGTATGAAAAAAATCGTAAAAAAAAAACACCTATCAACCCAATTGTGAATATATACGTATACTGGAATCCTTTCAATTCATATTTTTAAAAAGGTAGGACATAATCGGTTATGTCTGGGATAGAGTCGATTATTAAAATTAAAAAAGTTGAAAATACGCTTTAATAGGAGTCCCTGACCAAATTTTACGGCCAATTTTTGACGGCCTCTGTGGCGCAGCGGTAGTGCATTCAACTGCTACGACAGGGGGCGCGGGTTCTCTATCCCCGCTCAGTGCAAATATTTGTATGCATGAATATGTCTATTTGCATTGGTCTGGGTGTTTTTCGATGTATAATATATATGTATTTACAAAAAAAAAGTATATAAGTATGTTTATCAGCATTCTAGAACCCATAACACTAGCTATTTAAACTATGCTTACTTTGGGTCTAGAAAGCGCTGTGTAGAATGTCGTAGAATATGTATTTATTTATTTATTGAAATAAGTCTTAAATGAATGAATAGTCTTATATGAAGTCTTAAAAGAATACTCTCTTCACAATAGTATCTACCTAAGTCTAATATACCTTTATATAGAGTAAGCAAATTGTTAATTATCGCTCGCTTAGTAATGTGCCCGGTAGATGGCAATAGCTCGCCCCCTATTACATTGGGGCCTAAACATAACTGGCGAATCGTGGGTGTGTAATACACCTCTGCCTACCCCTTCGGGGTAACAGGCGTGAATTTATGTTATGTTATGTAAGCAAATTGTATGGCTACTATAGGGCGATACTACTACTTGTATAAAGTCCTTAATAATAATAATAACTACGGACGTGTGTTGTTTATGCCACCGTTGCCACCTTACTGGTGGTAGAAATTTGATGACACAAATTTGTCACAAAATTCGCCGTGTGGGAACCACCGTGCACGATTGCGAAAACCCCTCCATAGTAATCCAATTTCAGTTTGATGGCGTTCAGGGGTCAGCAAGTGCATAGCCGGGCATGGGGATTGTGGTCGCAGCACTATTGGGACCGGTGGGTGTCAAGCGGTGCTGCGACGACAATCCTCTTCTGATGACGCCGTTACCACCAGTGTTAACATGGTACGTGTATGTAATGGTGACCCTCTTTCCTGAGACTTTACATTCAGCTTACCATCAGGCGAGGTGAAGTCAAATTGACGTGTCCTGAATAAAAAAAAACCGTCTTGGCGAGAAACTCAGACATGTGACTTCCGGTTGTTCCATGCTTGCTAACACTGAGTATCTGCACAGGCACAACCAAGCAGCCAGAAAATACATCAAGAGCTTGCCCTTAAATACGGCCTCATTGCGCAGAGGCTGCAATACTCAAGTGCGTGCCGGAAACTGTAATCGAAAATGACCGCGCCAAGCTATACTGGGACCGGTCCATCATCACGGATAGGACAATTCTAGCAAATAAGCCTGATATCGTGCTGATGGACCGGGCAGAGTCACGGGTATTTCTTGTAGACATCACTATTCCCTATGACGAGAACCACGTCCGCGCCGAAGCATATAAGAAAACCAAATATCTGGACGTGGCGCTCGTGCGCCAGGTCCAGATATTTGGTTTCCGGTCCGGATATAAATAAAAAAAATAAAAATTCTACGACGTTCTACACAGTGTTATGGGTTCCAGAATGCGGATAAACATACTTATATACCTTTTCTTGTAAATACATACATATTATACATAGAAACACCCAGACCAATGCAAATAGACATATTTATGCATAAAAATATATGCACTGAGCGGGATTCGAATCAGCGCCCCCTGTCGTAGCAGTCGAATGCACTACCGCTACGCACCAGAGGCCGTCGTGTTAAGGAAGGGTTTATTTTTATTTATTTCAGGAGTTGACCGTAGGGTTACCCGATATTATGTTTTGTCTATTTGTTTGTAGACCCGATAAATATATTTACAATTGATTTAACCCTGACACACTAAAAGGGCAATCAATAAATTTGGATGTTTATCCTTCACGATTTACCTAAATGTGTATTAGTATCTAATGGTAACATGTTCCAGTAACTCGTGAGACCTTCGGCCTTCGACCCTAGATGCGTTGGAACTGATAATTCTTATAACCGCGACCAGTCCCTTACAGGGGGAGTGCTCTGACCAGCTGAGCCATCTAGACACGTCCCAGATATTCGAAATTCTCCGATATATTACATACGTCTTAAGGTGACGCTGGAACCATCTACTGTAATTCTTGCGAACTACGGAAACAATGAATAACTTTACAGTCATTTTTAAAGATTGTTTTTTGATGACTCCGTCTCCACCTATGGTGGCTCAGCTGGTCAGAGCACTCCCCCTGTAAGGGACTGGTCGCGGGCTCAAGTCCCGTCCTAGATGTTCTCTTTTTCCGATCTAAATCTATAAGAAAAAGTAAGCATACAAAATGCTTAAAAATTTAATTTAATTAAGTGCTAATTCTGTTTTTGGTATCCTAAAATATATATAGAGGGCGTTGACATTATAATTTGGTCACGTATGATACCTACTAATTAATTATATACTAAACAGCTACATGGCATCCAATTTTTTTTTAAATAATTCTATTGCAAACGAAATTACTAGTATTGCCCTTAACCGACCTCGACCTAGACGACCCCTGTGGCGTAGCGGTAGAGCATTCGACTGCTAAGTCAGAGGTCGCGGGTTCGATTCTCGCTCATTGCAAATATGTATATTTGCATTGGTCTGGGTGTTATATGTATAATATGTATTTATTGACAAAAAAAAGTATCTTAGTATCTTTATCCGCATTCTAGAACCCATATGACAAGTTCTGCTTAGTTTAATCTAAATTGCTTGTCTTTGGAGTGGGTTCACGTTAGTAGTGCTGGCCTGAATTCGAACCCTAGACTGCTCGATTATGAGGCCGATTCCTTAACAACTGAGCTACTGACGCTTTAATTTATTCAGGACTAATCTCACTTACATTCCCACTACTGTAACTGTTGTACTCCTGGATGAACAGTAGTGACTCACGAACACAACAATCCTTGACTGACAACAGAATGACAAAACATCTGTCGAGGCCGTCTAAGTAGGAGGCACCATTCTAGGGACAATCTCTGGGAATGGTGGCAACTACTTTTTGGACTCAGCTTACCATCAGGCGGGGTGCAGTCAATTTGACGGACAAAATATACAAAAAAAAGGTAAATTGCGGTTTACGATTTATGACGTATTAAAAAAAACTACTAACTAGATCTCGCTCAAACCAATTTTCGATGGAAGTTTACATGGTAATGTACATCATATTTTTTTTTTGTTTATCATGACATCGTTTTATCGTTACAGGGGGGGGGGGCACATTTTACCACTTTGGAAGCGTCTCTCGCGCAAACTATTCAGTTTAGAAAAATATGGTATTAGAAACCTCAATATCATTTTTGAAGACCTAAAATTTCTTGTTTTTTTTTTTCTATTTTTGTGTGAAAATCTTAATGTGGTTCACAGAATACATCTACTTACCAAGTTTCAACAGCATAGTTCTTATAGTTTCGGAAAAAAGTGTATGTGACATACGGACGGACAGACAGACAGACATGACGAATCTATAAGGGTTCCGTTTTTTTGCCATTCGGCCACGGAAGCCTAAAAAAAGGATGTACCAGGGAAAGCTGAACTATATCTTGAAACCCGCATCGAAATTAATTAGAATTAAATTGGAGAAGTTAGGAGTAAAATAAATCCTTCCTTAACACGACGACCTCCGTGGCGTGGCGGTAGAGCGTTCGACTGCCACTTCGGGGATTGCGGGCTCAATTCCCTCTCAGTGCAAATATTTTTATTCATGAATTGGTATATTTTATTAAGACGATTCATTGGTCTGGGTGATTCTATGTATAAAATGTATGTATTTACAAAAATAAAATGTATTTAAGTATGTTTATCTGCAGTCTAGAACCGATAACACAAGCTAATTAAGCTATGCTTACTTTGGGTCTAGATAGCGCTGTGTAGAATATCGTAGAATATTTCTATTTATTCATTTAAACGGAAAAATTCGGTTCTAAGTTTTCGGTACACCAACTGATTAACGGACTTGGGGTATGCTGTCAGACGGCAGCCGCTTTCGTAAACGCCAAGATAAATCATATCAAGAGAATGAGAGAATGAGACCTAATCCCGGACTATAAATTGTAACCTTAGGTCAACCGTACCCTACTATGAATATGAGTTCGGGCTAAAAACACATCATACCACATAGAGTAATTTTATTCCTATAGGCATGCAAATAATTTTATGTATGTGTCGGGGGGAAAGGTGATCCTCCAACACAAAGGGAGGATCCTCCGACCAGGTAAGGTGGTCACGCCTGGCGGGCTGCGGCTCAACGGTTGCCGTTGGGATGTTGTATATATCTTATACCAGCGCGCGAACTTCACTTTCGCGATTCAGGATCGTAGTAGTATCGAAGTAGTTCAACTTGTTGTCACTAGATGGCGCTAGGTATATGTGGTATCGTCACATATGTATGAAGCTCCACTAGGACCTTCGAACCTCACCTGCAAGCCGGTACATCTGCTGATTGACGGACGAGGGTTCATCTCGAGAATGTCAAATCGCACACGACAATCGCACCCATAAAAGCTGAATGAGCCAAATCAAAAGGAGCAGGAGTATCCGAATCCCGGGATCTGAGGTGATAGACTCGGATGCAACCTAGAACAGCGCTAAGATAACAATGGTGTAGATCAGGTATGCAAATAATTTATATTTGATTTATAGATAGTAGTTTAGTAGTTTCGTAGCTAGAACGAAAGCTGACCCCAATATAGTTGGGATAAGGCTCGGAGGATTATGATGGTGAACAGGGCCCAAGTTACGCGTCGCGCGGTATGCCGTAGGACATTTCCTAGACGAAACAAAAAAAAATAAGAAAAATAAAAGGCTCAAGCTCTCGTAACTACTTTAGGGACAGACGAGGAGAGTATAACAAAAAAAGTTAAAAACAACGAAAAAATACGCTTCAAGCCAATAAATAAATATTCTACGACATTCTATTGACTTCCTAACGTGTTTTTAGTTCTTTTAAACTATTTTCTATTTTTATTTTTTCGGGATTCGGTGGATGCAGGCCGCTACAGACCGGTCAAAATGGAAGTCAATGGGGGAGGCCTATGTTCAGCAGTGGACTTCCTACGGCTGATATGATGATGATAATGATTATTATTATTTTTTCTGAATTATGATCTAGTTCAAACATTTCATTGCAAACAAACATACATACTAAGTTAAATGAAAGCTTGTAAAAATGAAAATTATTTACATAATAATTTAGCTAGTTCTCAAAAGTGGTATCATATTTACGGTTAATCAGACGTTGGGGTCACCAGGGCCACTGTCAAGATAAAGAGGGCAACGACCGACTTTTTTTTTATATTGGTCACATCAATATGACTTTACGTCGCCTGATGGTAAGCTAAAGGTAGTTTCAATGGTGACCACTATTACAGACACCGATAAATTATGGTACAATTTTGTCTTTTTTTTTTTTTCTACGTGCGGAAATCCCTTCGGATACCCTCCCCCGCTGGCCAGCGGGTGCGGTTATGTCGGGCTTGAACCGACTAAACCGCACGCCGTCTCGGGTCTCAAGACGCCGAGGTGTAAGGTTGCCCATAGAACATATCCCTCGCACCCCGACTGACCATGGGCCATCTCCTGTTTCGAGATGGCCCCCTCGGGTGTGGGAACCACGGTGTCCCCGCAATATAGGTGATACCTACAAAATTAAATGATAAGCTTAACGCTCGTTCAAAATTTCTGCGTGGGTTTCGTAGCTAACTGTCACAGAGATCAAGCTATATTTTAAGGACTATAGAAATAATATTGAACAACATACGGGGATATAAGCGGGGCCTGAAAAAGCATCTGATGAGGCCGACCATTAAAGAACTGGTAGTGATACTGGTGGTAGAAATTTGATGACATAAATTTGTCACAAAATTCGGCCGGGTGGGTACCACCGTGTACGATTGCGAAAAACCCTCCATAGTCATCCAATTTCGGTTTGATTGCGTTCAGGGGTCAGCAAGTGCATAGCCGGGCAGGGGGATTGTGGTCGCAGCACTAGTGGGACCGGTGGGTGTCACGCGGTGCTGCGACGACAATCCTCTTCTGATGAGGCCGTCAAGCTGAGTGCCACCATTGTTAACACACGAAAACCAGCTCCAGGTTTCTATCTGGCACATGCTGAACTGGACACCCATTTGGTGCATTCATGTGCCATTACTATTGTGCTCCTTGAAATAAAACTATTTTTAACGGATTCTATCGCGATTTATTTTATCAATGTAAAATATAAAATAGATAGAATCCGTTTAAATAGTTTTATTTCAATGTGTGATATTATATTTATATATTATTTATATACCGTTCTCCCTCATATGGAGATAAGAATGCTTTCCTTACCAGTCTAAATAACACGCTTTACTCACTGCGCTCTTATAGAACTATAGCTATTACTGGTGACATTAATATAGACATCGCTCCCGGCCAAATGGATGATCAAGCGGACGAGTATCTCGACATTTGTTCATCGCATGGATTGTTTCCAGCCTATCTCATACCAACACGAGACGGTGCTTGCTTGGATCACATATTATTGCGAACTCCCAGACATGCTATGTCACTAATTTTGAATACGCATATGACAGATCACCTTCCCACATTGTTGAGCCTTGACTCTATTAATACACCCACGAAGCCAGCCCAGTATGTCAATCGCAGGGATTTGCCTTCAATTGTCACGGATATACTAAAGCTCGATTTTTCCTACATACAAAAATTTAACGATACCAACCTTGCTGCTGAATCACTAACTAATCAAATATCAAACATTATTAACATTCATTCTAAGCAAGTTAAGATACCACATAAGAAAGTAATTATTAAGCCTTGGGTTACCCCTGGCTTACTTAAATGTATTAAGAATAGAGATACCCTTCACCAAAAATGTAGACAATCACCTAGTAACATAATCATTCAAACAACATACAAACGATATCGCAACTTCTGTAACAGTCTTCTGAAGGACCTAAAAACCAAATATAATAAAACTCAACTTGAGAAGGCTAGGGGTGACTCGAAGGCTACATGGGACGCCATTAAGTCTATCACTGAGACAGGTAAACAGAAGTCACTGCCAACCGAGCTTCTTAACTTACATGGTGATCCTAGAGAGTCTGCTAATATTGCGAATCGTTATTTTTCAAACATAGGCAAAACATTAGCTTCAAAAATACAAAAAAAAACGGGCTCAAGCTCTGCATCGATTAAACTACCAACCCAAAATGATGATGGTAATTCTATGGCTCTCTGGGATATTACTGAGTCTGAACTGGAAGCCACAATCCTCAGTTTAAAGGACAGCTCTGCCGTGGGATGGGACGATATTCCTTCTGCTCTTTTGAAATCGACTCGCCAGCATTTAATCCCACCCCTAAAGCATATTTTTAATCTTGCTTTATCAACAGGCACTTTCCCTGCGGTGTTTAAAAAAGCACTTGTCCATCCTGTCTATAAGGGTGGGGACAGAGAAAATGTTGCCAACTACAGGCCGATCTCGGTCCTGACGACGATGTCAAAAGTCCTTGAAAAGTGTATCAATAAAAGACTCTTAAATTACTTCAATCATATTAATCTCATCTCGGACAATCAATATGGTTTCGTTAAGGGTAAATCAACAGAGGATGCCGTTATCACCCTGACGGACTCCGTTGTCAAATTGATTGATAACAAATACAAGACGTTAGCAATATTCTTAGACCTCTCCAAGGCTTTTGACAGTGTCTCTGTTCCTTTGCTTCTAGACAGGATGGAATCCATAGGAATAAGAGGAACTGTCTTGGATCTGTTCCGGAGCTATCTAAGGGACCGTACTCAGTGTGTGAGGATTGGTCAGCATATCAGTGACGAGGAATCACTCTCTTTTGGCGTTCCACAGGGAAGTGTATTGGGTCCGACGCTGTACATTTTGTACGCAAATGACCTAAGTCGCCTTCCCCTAACACAGTGCAAAATTATCTCATACGCCGACGACACAGTTTTAATTGTTCACGGAAAGAGCTGGCTGGAGACCTATAAAAATGCAGAAAAGGCCCTTTCAGTGGTTATGTCGTGGTTAGCTGCCAGTCTTCTCACACTGAATATTGAAAAAACCAATTTTGTTACCTTTTCCTGCTACTCTTCCCATCAACCGCACAGTGGCCTACTATTAAAGGCTCACACATGTGATATGTTGAATGGTGATTGTGACTGCCTATCCTTAGTACACGCGTCTAGCACCAAGTATCTTGGCATACATATAGACTCTTACCTCCGCTGGGATATGCATATTCAGAGTCTCTCAGCTCGCACCAGAAAATTAATGTACGTCATGAAGAAGTTAAGGTCCTCAGCTGAAATTAAAACCTTAAAAATGGTGTATTATGCGCTGGTACAATCTGTACTTTGTTATTGCATTCCGGTATGGGGTAATGCATCTTCCAATTATTTGCTTGAACTTGAGAGGGCACAAAGAGCGGTCCTTAAAGTTCTGCTACATAAACCATTTAGATATCCAACATCGACATTGTATAAAGAATATTCGGTCCTCACTGTGAGGCAACTCTTTGTGCTCCAGACGGCATTACGTAAGTATGCTGAGGTACCTTTCATAACATGCAAAAAACGAAGAAGGGACCGTATTTGCGAGTATATACCTCACAGAACGTCTTTTGCCGGTCGTAGCTTTTACTTTTTCAGTCCGGTGCTATATAACCGCATCAACAAAGAGATTTTCATCCATTCTCTAACTAAAAATAAATTCAAGTCAAGTCTGACGGAATGGTTAAAGGCGTTTGACTATGAGGCGACCGAATGTTTTTTAAAAACACCATCTTAGGACACGTTACTGCCATTACATTCACACTTTCACTCACATTTACACATACATATACAACACATACACTACAATCACAAACATACCTAAAAACACACACACACACTTCACAGACTACACTCTAACATACTCACTATCAATTTTATTAAATAGGTTAATTCTTTATAATTATTGTGTTTGAATTTAGAATTTAAGAAATTATGTACCTAAATTGTTATAGATCATACCTACCAGTGTCTAATGTTCATTGTTCCCTGACTGTGGAGGGCGCTGACACCTGTGATACAGTGTATTATCACTAGTACAGGTGACAACGTTACAAATCTATGTGTAGCTTGGATTGTTTCATTTGTGTTGTAATTGTTATGTATCAGTAACTCATATGTTAAATAAATTATTATTATTATTATTATTATTATTAAATAGGTAACGTTAGAATCTTTTCTCAATATTATATCATATATCATTTTTAATATTCGCGTAAACTTCCGACAATATCATATTGTGCGCCTGTTATTTTAAGATCAGTATTTTCAGATGTCATATAATCTAGAAGCGCTAGAGACAATAGAGAGACGGGCCAAGAGGCTCATTAACAACGATGCACTCGTCGAGAAAAGGCTTCAGAACCTTGACCATCGACGCAAAGTTGCAGGCCCATCGGTCTTTTATCGGATGCATTTCGGAGAGTGTGCGCTGGAATTGCACAACTTGATACCTCCAAGCCCTTTCCACCAACTAACGACCAGACGCACAGCGACGCGCCACCGCTACAAGGTGAATATTCCACTAATACGCGCGAAACGTTTCGGCGACACATTTATTATGCGTACAGCTAACCTCGGAATCTCTCGAGTCGAGAAAGTCTCGAGTGAATAGGTTCCTTCTAGGCAAACGTGATCCATCGTAGACCACATCGTCACTTACGACCAGGTGATATAGAGGTCAAACGTGAGCCTATCATCCATAAAAAAAAATGTTATGTAGTTACTTAGTTTGTGGCCTCTTTGCACTAATAAATGTTTCTTTCTTTCTTTTTTCTTTCACTTCTGAGCCCGCGGGGTCTGCTGTCCTGCTTTTGCTTCTCCACTTCGCACGATCTTGGACATTCATGGTAGTGAGACCATTAGCACGCATGTCATCACTTACGACGTTAAACCAGAACTTATTGGATCTCCCCATCCTACCGGGGCCCAGTGGAAGAGGCATGGCCAGATATATGTTGCCCACGTAGTCAGGGGGCTGCCGCAATTATTTTTTTGTTGGATAGCCCATTTGTTGATATTTATCTATCTATCTATCTACCCAAGAAGGCGAAGAATACTCATATATGACAACAAATCGGGCAAATTGCCATACATTATTGATTACGGGCATGTATTGGTTATAATGTGCCCGGTAGATGGCAATAGGCTCGCCCCCTATTACATTGGGACCTAAACATAACTGGTGAATCGTGGGTGTCCAATACACCTCTGCCTACCCCTTCGGGGATACAGGCGTGAAGTTATGTTTTGTATGTATTGGTTAGATGGGTGTCACAGGGATCGAAGTATGTTACGGGTGAAACCGGGGAGCACAACTAGTACGTTGAGAATAAAACAAATCTATATTAAGTTAATAATAAAATAATTTAATAATAATTTCGATAGATACAATAATTCTTACGACAATAACAGATTAAATCATTAAATCTAAATAAAAATGAATTCCTACTTAATATATAATATTATACACAATCTTTGGCGTTAAGCTTATAATTATCTAATTATTATCTACTGCCAAACCATTATTAACTGATTTAACAGGTTTTCAATTCGTTGGAAATATTTTTTACATGCTTTAAAAAAAAAAATAAGTTTCTACGATAGCCGGAGTTGCTTTTTATGAATTGCAATTATTCTGATTATGGGATCCGTAACAAAATCATCAAATCCTTTAGTTACTTAGTAGTTTAGTGGTTAGGAAGTTGGCTTTACGATGGAGAGATCCCGGATTTGAATCCTGGCCATTACACTATCGACGTGAACCCAATGCTAACACAAGCAATTCAGCTTAGCCAGAAGGGTTAGGGAAAACATTAGTAATTTCAGTTACTAAAACTTTTTTGAATTTAAAAACACTGACGAAACTCTCATGGTTTGGGAGCGGGGGGGGTAGGCGACAGTCGCTCTCGTAAAAACCAAGATAAGCCAAATCAAAACCATGAGAAATAGTAAGCGGACTCCAGGGACTTTTGTGTGGTTTTGGTTTGGGCACTTAGAACGAATGAATACTGAGCGAATGACACATCAAGTATATAAGATGTAAGTGGGCAGGCAAGCCGGGTCGACCTCGCAGGTCAAACTGATAATGTACCTATTAAAAAAAGAGCAGGTCAGAAACTCTTGAAACCGGCGGGCTTGCATGAAAAGTTTAATGACAGTAGAGGAAGCTCGTGAAGTAGGTATGTAAGAACGGAAGCAGATGGCCGACTGTTGTCTCTGCCTACCCCGGACGGAAAAAGGCTTAAGTATATGTAAAATGCTAAAAACGCTAGCGTGATGTTTGCTAAAGTATTTCTGACAGGCGTGATACTGAATAAAATGTTAAGTATGTTAGTAACAAGCTGTTGCCCGCGGCTCCACCCGCGTGTAAATCTGCTCCCGACCCGCTTCCCATAGGAACCTCTTCCAGGGTTGAAAATGTAGCCTATGTGTTATTCCAGACTGTAATCTATACTTGTACTAAAGCAGCAGCCAGATCCGTACAGCCGTTTTTACGTCAAAGAGTAACAAACATACATACAGACAAACTTACGCGTATATAATATTAGTAGGATTCTGCCTGACGACCTCTGTGGCGTAGCGGTAGAGTTTTCGACTGCTAAGTCAAAAATTGCAGGTTCGATTCTCGCCCAATGCAAATATTTGTATACATGAATATATATGTTTCCATTACTCTGGTTGTTTCTATATATAATATTTACTAAGTGTATGCAAACTTATTGATACGTATTCTAGAACCCATAACACAAGCTAGTTAAGCTATGCATACTTTGGAACTAGATAGCGCTGTGTAGAATGTCTTAGAATATTTATTTATTTATTAATTCCTGTACAAAATCTATCTAAGACTATTGCCTATGGGATTCTATGCCCCAAAGCGTTGGCAGTACTTATAATCCATTGTTTGTATGATGCAACTCTTGTGTAGACTCCAGGGCGCGCTCGCCTGGCGCAGCCGGAGCCCCAGGAGACTACTCCATGCAGCTGCCAGCGGTTGGAGACCATGCATGCCAGTGGGCCACCGGAATCGCCGCGACAAGCATCTACTCCGCCCGAGAGTACTCCTGAAACAATGAAGTATTGTCGCCCTTCACAAGATCTTCTACAAAATAACACTATAGCTCTGTGGCGTAGCGGTACAGGATTCGACTGCTACATTTCGCGGCTTCGATTCCCGTTCAATATTTGTATCTATAAATATGTGTATTTGTATTGGTCTAGGTATTTTTGTGTGGGGTGCGACTGGTTGGATCACCTCCAAGTTTGGTGCACCCTGGGCAACGTGGGCGATGACGCATCATTGATTGCTCCTCTGAAGTAGCTGGCGTCAACGTCAACGGCCAAGAGTCTGACCAACCGGCCCTTTTCAGGGTCAGCTGACCCCATTGCACGAGGGGGTATGTTGGGCCTGCAAGGCCCGCGGGGGGGGGTCGCTCCAGGTACCCCTCTGCTGTTATAAGAGGGGACACTGCGAATGGCCCAGGGTCAGTCGGAGTCGGAGGAGTCACCCCGGCGTCTGTAGACCCGAGACGGCGTGTGGTTTTAGTCGGTACAAGCCCGACATAACCGCCTCCGCTGGCCGGTGGGGGGTATCCGAAGGGATTTCCACACAAAAAAAAAAAAGGTATTTTTGTGTGTGCTTATAAAAGAAAATACAATTCTACTAATAGGATAAAAGCGAAAGTTTGTGAGCATGAATGAATGGATGATTTTTCTTTCAAAAGGTTCCCATGGTTTGCGGCTATGGGACCATAAATCCACACAGGGGAAGCCACGGGCTAGTCTTCTCTTAGATGTTAAAATAATTTTGGTACTTACCTGCGCATATCATAGAGTCTAGTATAGTCTGCTGTCGGCCCCCGAGGACCTGACTCTTCCTACATGTCGCTAAGTCCAGCACCGGCACTGCGGCTGCTCTAAGGGTTGATGCGAAGTCCTCATTATTTTCTGGAAGATAATGTTTTAGAGGAGAAACATATAGGTCGCTTATACCACGTACATTTTTTGTTTCGATTAAATGGGCTCGTGGCTTAATCACCACTAAGCCACCGAGAGCACATTGCAAAGTTAAGCAACACTACCCAGGCAGTCTTACAATGAGTGACCGTTCTAACACATTTAAACACTTCCGTGCCTCGCTGAGTACGTCAAGCTGTTGGTCGCAGTTACTATACAAATATCTATGGCATATAAGCAATTAGTATGCTTATTTATCCTATAGATTTAGATCGGAAAAAGGGAACATCTAGGACGGGACTTGAACCCGCGACCAGTTCCTTACAGGGCGAATGCTCCGACCAACTGAGCCACCTACACACGTCCTAGATATTCGAATTTCTCCGATATATTATATACGTCTCAAGGCGACGCTGGAGCCATCTAGCGTAATTCTTGCAAACTACAGAAACAATGAATGACTTTACAATCATTTTTAAACATTTTTTTTTATTACTCCGTAACATCAATCAATCTATGGCATATGTTACAGTCTGCGTAACTACGAAACGGCTGAACTTCAATATGTTCCATGAACCGACTGCTATCTGACTTCCACAACCCACTGGCGATATCGAAGTTCTGTAGTTAGACCAGTTTTCTGACTTTCTAGAGCTTGAGCTACCCGTAACAAATGCCACAGCTGTTCGTATGGCACCCAGGACCGAAGGCTTAACGTGGTCTCCGAGGCACGGAGGGGTCTCAGTGTTTTAAAAATGGTCACCCATCCTGAGACTGAAAACCTTCCAACGTGCTAACCTTCTCAGTTAGCACTCAGCCACGAGTCCTAAGACCTATGTAGTTGGGAATTTCGGCCATCAAGTACAAGTTCAGTTAACACAGTTGGCAGAGTATTACCCCTTAAAACCGATGTCACAGTACCTTTTTTATTCGTGCGGAAATCCCTTCGGATACCCCCCCACAGGCCAGCAGGGGCGGTTATGTCGGGCTAAATGTGCCGATGTTGGCATACCTGGTTGAGTTCAGTGGCAATCTGATATCTTTTTATCCCAATTTCGGATTTATCCCAGGTATAGTTTCCTGTGGCAGCAATCGGGGTGAGAGGCCTCTCGCTCGGCACCATGATTGCGGCCAGGGTGCAGAGCGTGAGCGCGTGAACGAGCGCGCCCGGGAGAGGTTTAGAATTCTCCCGGTCCGCCGAGCCCGCAACTTGCTCGCCGCGCGTCGCAGGCGACTCAGGCGCTCCACGAGCGCAGGCCTGGGGGCGGCAGGTGAGGCCGCCTGTCACTCCAGCAGAAGCAGGCCGGGACGGTGGGGCGGCAAGCGCCCTCCCCTTTCAGGGGCAAGATGGGGACACTGAGGTTCCCAAACCCGATGGGGCCATCTCGAAACCGGAGACGGGTCCTGGGTCAGTCGAAGAGTGAGGTGAGGGGGTGCGCTGGCTAGCAGGGGGGTATCCAGCGGGATTTCCGCAGGAAAAAAAAGTGTAGTTTCCTTACAATATTATAAACGTGAAATTTTTTGATTGTGAATGTTTGTTACTTTTTCACGCAAAAACGGCTGAACGTATCAGGGAAATTTGGTGCAGGGATAGATTACAATCTGGAATAACACATAGGCTAGATATTCTAATCGCGTTCTCCCAACCCATGGGAAGGTTCCCATGGGCTGTGGGAACGGGATCAGCATGCCAGGCGGGCGGGCGGGCGGAGTATTAAAATAATAGAACAATTCAAGCTACCTGCCAGGTACCCCCAGCCAGTGACGGAGCACCATTTGCCAGGAGTCACTCCGTCTTCGGGAAGGCAGATAGGCCGCACATGCGAGTTGAACTGCACGCCATTGCCGGAACGGGACACCAATATAACGGCGATGTCGTTGCTGTGAGGACCATCTGAAAATATAAATAATTATAATAATCATGATCATTAATCCAGCAGAATAAACGAATAAGGCTATATCCCAAGCTTGCTAAGGACACTTTCAATAATATAATAAACGCTAAAGTAAATTTTGTTTGTTATCCAATCACACAATCTGTTAAACGAGGAAGTCGCGGTGAAGAAGAGATGGCGCTACGAGCTGCTGAACAAGCAGCATGTGCATGCTGCCCCTGGATCTCCCTTCGAATCAACAAGTGCCGCCGGTAACGCCTATAGAAGTCCAGACTGCTCTTCGCTGCATAAAGAATCGAAAAACTGTCGGACCCGATGGAATCCCCGTCGGGGCCTGGAAAACGATGTGTCCCCGTGGTGTGAGCATTCTTACAAACCTTTATAACCTTGTACTCGTTACCGATAAGATCCCAAGGCAACGGAGGCTTATTCCCGGAAGAGGTGTTGAATAGAAACAATAAGTTACCGGCGAACGTAACTTGTGCTACCGGCGTTGGATCCTTCAAATTGAGATTAAAGAACTGGCTTATCGAGCAGCCATTGTACTCTTTTGACGAAATGGTAACAATGAAATCTATGTAACTATTAAGATATTGACTTCAAAAATGGTATTTGAATTATTTAATTAATCGTTTCTTTATTTATATAACTAACCAACTTTATTTATATAATTTATCTGACTTTTTAAATTCTGACTCATAGAAATTGACTAATTAAACGGACGTAATATTGTACCTACCACATTGAATGCTGTTATGCTTAACAGATAATAAAGTGATGTAAATTTTCTTACGAACAAATGAGTTATGATGAACCGTAGGCATAAACTAGTTTCAATGAAGTCCTAAAAACGTTGTAAGATTATGAATGCTCTCACTTTTTCTGAAGTCTGGATGCCGTACCACCTTTTCAGCAAGGAAACGATGCTCAAATTTATCTTGGAGCCGCAGACGATGTTCTCCAACCACCAGTCGAATGTGCTCCAGGTCTAGAGGTTGCTGGAACAGATCGGGACGCAATTTAATAGATCAACTATACAGGGATTTAATGTCTTTGAAATAAGGGGTGTATAGGGGCCCATAAACACATGATATTTTACGGTAAAACCAACCTGGTAGGGCTCCATACAACCGATTTAATAAATTAAAAAATATAACATACTTTATCAAAGCAGTGAGCGGCGGACAGCACGAGTCGTTCTGCGATGACAGCTCCCCCGCAGTGGTGTTCAAACTTCAAGTTGTCTACATCCAGCATCTGGATTTCCACCTAAAAAGATACAGGTAGACTATACATATATTATGATTACTTGTCTAGACTAACAGACTGATTCTAGCCAAACTGCTGGAACTACAAACTTTCAATTTTGGCAGCTGATGCCTATTAAATTGCAAGCATCCACTAAAACCGTATTATTGAAAATTCTATCCCTAAGAGGATAAATTATGATTAAACAGTTGTACGTATTAAACAATTGTTGTTTACTTCAACCCGAAGGTGTATGAAATTTCGTGCTTCTAACTCTGAAAATAGCGGACTTCCATAAAAACGTTAATTCATTCAACTTGACTTATTGAATAATATTTAATTGCAAGCATAAACAATAACGACACATTACGTCAAACAACGCGCATAAATAAAAGCAATATTAAACCATTCGCAACATCAAAAATCAAATTTAAAAAGTCGACCACGTCCTGAATCAATATTAAATCAATCACGCTCACATTACATCCAGAAATTACGATGTAAACACCATGAAAACGTCATGACAAAAGTGAAAGCCGTCATAATTAACCGCCATTTATTACCGAACGTAACAAAGACTGTCAACTTGACATTTCATTTTCGCGCTCTCTTTGCGCGAGATACAAATAAAAAAATGAGGTTATAGTTATGTAACTGATGGTACACATTTCGTTTTCACGAACGTAAATATACTGCGGTGAAGGAATTTTTATTTTGCTTTGTTCGGAAACTTTTTGTTGTTTAAAACTATTTGGGTATACAATAAGGTAATTTTTACAACCATCAGAAATTTTCTTCATCTACACATTTCTATAGTGGTTTTGTAATCAGGATAAGATTATTTTTTAAACCCCAACGCACAAAGAGGGGTGTTATAAGCTTTTTAATTTTGTTTTTGAAGCCAAAATTTCTTTAGGCACTTATTGGGTGAACAAAAGTCAAGGAACTCGTCATTATCGTCACTCGTCATCGTGGCTCTTTCCATATTTTTTTAATAACAACGCCCTCTTTGTTGGAGTTGATGAACTATTTTGTTCTGACCTTGATGAAGTTTCGAACTGATTCATAATGAACAATATAGATGGCTCTGTAAATATTTTTTCGTGTTATTACTTCTGTTGGCACTCCCGGAGTGCTCCTGATTTTTTTAAATAAAAGAGTGCTAGTAACCGAAATCACTAATATTCACGCTAACCACTCTATATTGCTTGTAAGGAATGGGTTCAATAGGTAGTATAATAGCCAGGATTCGAACCCAGGACCTCTCGATCGCATCGTTAACCACTAATCATGTAGGCAAAGTCACATTCTACTAGTGAAATCGCTTCGAAGCGAACCTTCAAATGTTCAATATGTATGGGAGTGACATTATTTGTTACACGTGACATGTCGACAACTGTTGTCTCTCCCATACATTTCGGTCTTTTGAAGGTTCGCTTCGTTGCGATCCCACTAGTAGAATGTGACTTTGTCTACATACCCTGTATTTCTCTCTGTGACACGGTAGCACACAAACGAATAGACCGACTTTAGTGAAGTTTTTTATTCACAAGCTGATGTGCCAAAATGCCTCTATATATAAGGAGTTTCTTGAGAAATGATGATAGTTTGGGTATTAATGACGTTTGAAGTGTTAAATCAAATTTTGTGTGTGATTGATTATTATTATGACATGAGTATTGCTTCTTTAATTATTGATTATTGATAGTACTGAGTATTCTGACATTACAAATTTATTCTTACATGCATTCTTGACTAAATATTGACATAAATGGACATTTTATTTGCATTCTAATTATTTTAATCTAATTACAATTCTGAATTATTAAATACGTGCCATTTTAAATTATATTAAATAAATTAATTTAACTTTGCATGCAGAGAATCTGCGAAACATGTCGGACATTATTTGATTTTGTAACACCATTGTAAACTAACGTTTTTCGAGCAATAAATTATTTACTTACTTACTTACTTACTTATTCTATGAATTCATGGAGATCTGTTCCGGCATTTTAGGATCATCAGATCAAGTTACTTGAGTTTTAAATTGTGTTTATGCAATTGAACTTTGAATAAAAGCGGCCAAGTGCGAGTCGGACTCGCCCATGAAGGGCTCCGTAGCAGCAAGTAATTTTTTATATTTGAGTTGATTTAATGAAAGGTAAATTGCGGTTTACGATTTATGACATATTAAAAAAAAGCTACTTACTAGATCTCGTTCAAACCAATTTTCGGTGGAAGTTTACATGGTAATGTACATCATATATTTTTTTTAGTTTTATGATTCTCTTATTTTAGAAGTTACAGGGGGGAGGGGGGCACATTTTACTACTTTGGAAGTGTCTCTTGCGCAAACTATTCAGTTTAGAAAAAAATGATATTAGAAACCTCAATATCATTTTTGAAGACCTATCCATAGATACCTCATGGGACTGATGAAAAAAAAATTTTGAGTTTCAATTGTAAGTATGGGGAACTACCAAAATATATTGTTTTTTTTTTTCTATTTTTGTGTGAAAATCTTGATGCGGTTCACAGAATACATCTACTTACCAAGTTTTAACAGCATAGTTCTTATTGTTTCGGAAAAATATGGTTTCTTTTATTGACACCAAACAACATGTACTCACTTTTCTTGCAATTATATTTTAGGACGTGTTTGTTGGCATACAGCTCACAGACTCTGATCAAGTTACGGAGAGCGCTGATCGTCGGACTCAGCAGCACCATGTGATCAGCATAGCTTATATTATTGATCGCTACTCCGTCTATATAGCAGCCGGCATGCATACTGCTGAGTTCGGTGATCAGACTGTTCATGTATACATTCACGAGCGTGGGCGAAGAGACCCCCCCTGCCTCACCCCACACTCCAGCCTCCAACCACATTAACTTGGTTACTATACCAATATTTAAATATTTCCACTAACTCAGGAGGTACATAAACATAACATCAAATAAATCGCTATAGAATCCGTTAAAAATAGTTTTATTTCAATGTGTGACATTCGCGTAAATTTCCGACAATATCATACATTTTCCTTTTTAAGTTTATCCCATAGGACCTCGTAAGAAACCAAATCGAAGGCTTTAGATAAATAATAAAATAAATAAAAAATAATATTCTACGACATTCTACACAGCGCTTTCTAGACCCAAAGTAAGCATAGTTTAACTAGCTTGTGTAATGGGTTCCAGAATGCGAATAACATATATTTTTCTTTTGTAAATACATACATATTATACATAGAAACACCCAGACCAATGCAAATAGACATATTCATGCATACAAATATTTGTACTGAGCGGGAATCCATCCCGCGCCCCCTGTCGTAGCAGTCGAATGCACTACCGCTACGCCATAGAGGCCGTCAGATCCAGGAAACAAGCAAAAACGGGGGTGCTGCGGTCCACATAATACTTGACGGTTTGCTTCATACTCAATATGGCACTCCCAGTGGATAGATTTGGCTGAAAACCATACTGTGCGAATATTTCGCCTGGGATGCGTGTTAACCAAATTATAATGCGAGAGGCCGCGGTGGCGGCCAAAGTCCGCCGGCAACCCTGGGGTTATCCTTTCGAGGGCTTACCCGGGGTGCCCGGCAACGGACACTTGGGGAGGACACCGTGCGGTTTTAGTCGAGACACGACATAACCACCCCCGCTGGCTGGAGGAGGGTATTACACTACTGAAGTAACTCTCTAGCACTCTAACACAAGCAATCAAGCAATTTACCTTAGCTGGAAAGGTTAGGGGAAATATTAGTAAGAGTATAAATTAATATTCTTAAAAGAAAAAATCTTATAGATAGAGTAATTTAAAAAAAAACAATGTTCATAAATTATTATAACATCATTCCTTGTTGCCGTAGTTCGCAAGAATTACGGCAGTAGATGACTCCAGCGTCGCCCCGAGACGTATATAATATATCGGAAAATTTTGAATATCTGGGACGTGTCTAGGTAGCTCAGTTGGTCGCGGGCTCAAGTCCCGTCCTAGATGTTACCTTTTTCCGATTTAAATCTAGAGGTAAAGTTAGCATACTAAATGCTTAAAAATGTAATACTATATATAAAAATAAAACAACTTACTTGCCAAGGAAACGCTCCATAAGGTGTCTCCATGCCACCAACAATCTTGCCAATTCTTCGAGGGTTGAAGTCCACAGTTCGTGTACCACATCGCACTTTCTCACCCTTACCGGGCTTTGACACTGAATTCTGATTGAAATAGTTCGTTGAAAAACTCGTAAATGCTTTTGATGGCCGCGTTCTATTCTTATAAAATTCTATGTGATTTATTTTATTCAAAAAATATTCAGAATTCACTGTGCTTATTAAAAAAACTAATGTAAGTATTTCAGAGAACATTTTCTTGTTAATTCAAAATTTCTCTATTAAAATATCAATTTGCTTTTGTTAAAATATTTAAGTTTAATATAAATTCGAAATAAATTCAAAAATTATGATATTCCAAATTCAAAATTCACAACGTCTACACATCATGGCGGCCGAAAACTATATGAGCCATTACTGAACCGATTTTTTTTTTAAAAACATACACACGCAGTGGTCACAATGCCACGAGACGGAATGACACACGTGAATGTATGTCACTAGATCGATCCGAAGATGCATCTTTTGTGTTTCAAAACAAATAAATAGATAAGAAATGAAGACAGTTCTTTTGTTAATTTTTTGTTTCTATTGAAAAGGTCACGGTGTTGACAATAAGTGCTCTATACATGCAATTGTGCATTTGATTCGGTTGCCCTTTCACGGGCTTGTGTGTGGGTGAGTAGCCATTTATTATTCTTAACACAGATGCAAATAAGAGTGATACTTTATCGAGGTACGAGTGGACTCTTCTGTGTTTTTATCTACATCATGAGAGAAGAAGAAATGAATATCTTTTTTTAATAAAAGCCTATGTAAGTACTTTCTACAAACCGAAATTATTATTATTTTGCTTTAACCCCGCTATGTGTATTTGTGTTAGGAGTGGGTTCACGTTATCGGTACTATACTAGGTGCTATACTGGGTGATGTTTGCGCCAGGGAATTAAAAACACATTCATAAAGGTTACATAATTATATAGGGTATACTATGAAAAGGTTACAGATGAAAGTGTTACACCTATAAATGTGGTATTGAATCTGTTAATCGTTACTCCTTTGAATTGTGTCACCGTTATATATATGTAACATATATTAATATTATGTTAACAGTGTTAATAAGTGTTAACCGAAATGCTACATTGCCAAATTTACTATCCTATTATATTTATTCTTACTCTAAATTTTTAAATAAAGGTATTTTGTACACCCCCCAAGTACTTTAGGGCGTTATTTCTGTTACACTTATTAGCACTTATTAACACATATAAAACGTACCACTTTGAATATGGTACACTTTCGTATCTGTTACATTTATAAATAGGTTTCTTCTAAAACAGTTTCAAAAACACAGTGTTAAAACACTATTACGGTTATAGTTTGGGTTACTAGTTTGCGCTTGTGACCACGAAATTAAGAACGAAATTCTTAATTTTACATAGGTACTAGAATATTTGCGAGGGATATGCTCTATGGGCAACCTTACACCTCGGCGGTCTTAGAGGAATCTGGTGTGCCCTAGAGGGGAAATCCCAGAGACCCCGATCACCTTCGGTCGCCAGTGTTGGCGACTCCGACACGCTGGAGATCTAATTCCCCTCCTTTATCCTCCCCATTAACCTGACAAATGCAAGTCGAACTCATTCAGTGAACTATGGAGCGAGCTATGCTTGGAGGTTCTGAAGGATAAAGACTTGAACTTACAAACATGACTCGTAGAATAAGTCAATTTGAAGTGACAATGGGCTGTCAATATTTACCGAAGGACCGATAGCTGCAAACGAGGTCTAGAGCGGAGACCTCGAATGAACAAACTGAAGATGGGATGCCCTGTAGCCAGATGAACTCTAATCCTGAGAAAGATAAGTGAGATCCTGAGAAAGATATAAGATTATGTGATGTCATTACAATTTGGTTTTCGGACTACCGTGTGTCAATTCGATTTACGACATTACATTTTTGAATACTCCGTGTTGCTACGTAAAACTTTGAAGTACAAAAATCTAATAATGGTTAGACCGATCTAAGGATCGAATTTGGAACTTTTTTTTTCGTGCGGAAGTCCCTTCGATTCCCCCCCCCCCCCCCAGTGGTTATTTCGGGCTTGGACCGACTAAAACTGCACGCCGTCTCGGGTCTACAGACGCTGGGGTGTAAGGTTACCAATGGAGCATATCCCTCGCACCCCGCCTGGGCCATCTCTGGTTTCGAGATGGCCCCCTCGGGTTCGGGAACCACGGTGTCCCCGTCTTGCCCCGGTTAGGGGAGGGGCACTAGTTGCCCCACCGTCCCGGCCTGCTTCTGCTGGGGTGACAAGCGGCCTCACCTGCCACCCCGAGGCCTGCACTCATGGAGGACGGACGAACCTAGGACCTCGCACACAACAGGCACATTCATTACGACGTCACAGGGCAGTCAATCTTGGGATGTATCCCCATAATAAATCTCTTCTATTGTTCTAAATATTCAATGTCAGGCCTCTACAACTAGTTCATGTGTGTACTACGAATATGTTATTTTTATATTTATGACATTCCATACATAGTTTTAACATTTGTATCTGGAAACTGAAGTAGAATGGATTTATCTATACTTATGACATAGAAAGACTTTACTTGTTACATTTTTTTATACTATCAACACCACACTGGCTCCTTTCCTACCCAGGGTCCGCTTCAGTAAAACTTTGTCTTAAAAAAATGTAATTGCAGTACTCTATGTAAGCGTCGGTACCTTAGTGGTTAAGGAGTCGATCCTTTGATCGAGAGATCCCGGATTCGAATCCTGGCCATTATATTACCGACGTGAACCCACTCCTAACAAAAGCAATTTAGTTTAGCTGGAGGGGTTAGGGGGAAATATTAGTAATTTCGGTTACTAATATTCATTAAAAAAAAATATTTCAAAATTTACAAAGCTATTTTGAAATTTTTAAATATTTTAACTATGTATGATTCTAATAACCTCATGAAAACGTACCTTTTTTTTGTGCGGTAATCGGCAGGTTTTGTTTTGACAGATCATTCGGAATACTTCTGTTGTAGCTGGATGGAGGTAGGGTGGGAGGTAGGGAGAGAGGCATGGAGGGAAGTAGGGATGGAGAGAGTACGAGAGAGGGAGGGAGGGGAGGACGGAGGGATGGATGACGACTATTAAAAAAATACACACGTAATTGTTCAAGTTTTCACTTTTTCCGGCACTCCTGGAGTGCCACTGTTTTTTTTACGTGTTCTTTCTAATCCAATTAAAATCACGTTTTGATACGTGGCGGTACTGGATCGGGCCCCAGGAGACTACCACTAAATGTGCATCCGAAACTTCAGCCCGCACGATTATTATTTTCAACGGGGACCTGGCGGGTGACCTACCGTTCATGAGTGTGAGTTTCACCCATTTGAACTCGTACGATAGGCAGGATTTAGACCGAATGTCACATGCTAGTTTTTTTCTTTTATAAATATTCTAAAATGTTCTATATGTACTATCTAGACTCAAAGTAAACGAAGCTTATGTAGCATGTGTTAAGGTTTCTAGAATGCAGATAAATATACTTTAATAGATTTGTATTAATACATATTATACATAGAAACATCCAGATTAATACAAATATACGTATTCATGCATAGAAATGATTGCACTGAGCGGGAATCGACCCCGCGATTTCTGACTTATTGTAGTGATCGTTCGACCACTACGCCACAGAGGCCGTTTTCGGGTCCAATTGCAGGTGTAATGCGTTTCATGGTTGCGATTGGTAGAAACTTATAATAGAACTGGTGTTATCAGTATTATTGTTAGCATATTAGTTAGCTGTAAAAATACTCATATTTTCATGTTGTATGAATGTTTTTCCTTATTTATTGCTACAGAAGTTCATCATGGAAACATTCATCCCAGATACTCTCTAAATTATGCCTATCTACATAACTATTTAGGATAAAATACCTAACTAAATTGATCTAGTAATTTTCCTAAGTATATTTACGATTGCGTTAGTTTGAAGAACTATGGTAATTTCCATTGATAAGTTTTTTTGCATCACATTTGGCGACAAACAAGTAATTTGCATATGAATTCAATATTATGCAGCGTTTTCGTCACTTAGTCACAATCAAGTCAAGTAAAGTCTTTATCATAGTAATAAGTCAAGTCAAAGTCCTGCCCTAGTAAAGTAGTAGAGACTTTACTAGAAGTTTTTGTGGAGTTTTGGAAACAACACGGAAAATTACAATTCACCGTAAAATGCCACTTTCCAACACTTGTGCACATTGTCGAAGACGTTATATTTAAAAATCCACCATTTTTACACATAAATACTTTCCCGCGTTGGCACCAAAACTCATTAATAAGTATTATTTATGAATGAAACCTCATTGAAACAACCTTTTGTTTGACAGTACGAGAAATGTCAATGGTTTTTATCTAACTACAATATTAGTATTCAATAGATAAAGTGTGAAAAAAAGCGGTCAAGTAGAAATTATAGTCTTAATAGAAACATTTACTATTAATTGTAATAAAACTATTTTTAACGGATTTTATCGCGATTTGTTTGATGTCATTTTATTATTTACATTGAACCCGACGGCGCTAATTTTAACCAGCTTGGAACCCAGTCATTCACTAGAATTGAATAGAAATACAGTGTATTACAACATAATTTTAATAATATAATTGAAGAGGTCTAGATGCCGACAAACTGCTCTGCAGTTTGGCTACTGATGTTTTTATTCTAAGTGTTGTAAATTAATTATTAAGAGGACTAGATGTCGACAAACTGCCCCGCAGTTTGGGAACTGATGTTTTTAAAAGTGAAACTTTTATTACATCGTCTCAAACTTTTTCGTCTGTGTGTTGCATGTCGCGTGACGGTCGGCCGCGGAGTAGGGATAAAGTGAAAGGCGCTCGACATAGCAGCCAAGGCCAATATGGCGACGCCTATAGTTCGCAGCAGCTGACCGTGTAGTGTATAGACATTACTCATTTGTGCCAGTGCTCCACGCTATTTTGTTTGTTTTTAAAATTAACATTGATAAAGCGATTTTATACTCTTTAATGAAATATTTTTCCAAAAATTTTTAGTTAAATGTCTATAATGTGAAAAAAAGGTTCACTTTTACCGTGGTTTTATAAAACCACACAATCCTTTTTTTCAAGTTGGTTAAAAATATTTCTACATACACTACAAACATAGGCGCGTAAAACATTACCCTCGCTGGCGCGGCCGGGTAAATTAAAATCACCTAGTATGCAAATACCCTATACCACCTTTTTAGGGTTCCGTTGCCAAATGGCAAAAAACGGAACCCTTATAGACTCGTCATGTCTGTTTGTCTGTCTGTCACAGCCACTTTTTACCGAAACTATAAGAACTATGCTGTTGAAACTTAGTAAGTAGATGTATTCTGTGAAGCACATTAAGATTTTCGCACAAAATTAGAAAAAACAATAAATTTTGGGGGTTCCCCATACTTAGAACTGAAACTCAATTATTTTTTATCAGACCCATACGTGTGTGTTATATATGGATAGGTCTTCAAAAATGATATTGAAGTTTCAATAAAAAAAAATTCTAACTTGAATAGTTTGCGCTACAGACACTTCCAAAGTGGTAAAATGTGTGTAACTTGTAACTTCTAAAATAAGAGAATGATAAAACTAAAAAAATATATGATGTACATTAGCATGTAAACTTCCACTGAAAATTGGTTTGATCGAGATCTAGTAAGTAATTTTTGTTTAATACGTCATAAATCGTAAACCGCAATTTACCGTTCATTCAATCAACTCAAATATAAAAATTATAAAAAAGACATTATTATGTTACTTGCTGCTACGGAATGGGCGAGTCCGACTCGCACTTGGCTGCTTTTTTTGTCCATTTATTCAATAGCGTATTCTGATTTCCAAACACTCCTAAGTACTTCCATTTCGAGATGAACGTAAAACTGGTAAAACCTTCAACTATGATGTTAGCGTTACGTCATAGTTTAAGTTTTACGTTAATCTGTAGTTAAGCGTTCGTAGCGTAATTGTTGAAGCTTCGGGGTTTTCTTGTTACCTCAGAAGAAATGTGCAATGCCGCAACCCGCATCATCAGTGACGAAAGGAGTTGCTAAGATCGGTGCTCTACTCAACGTTTTGTTCGAGGTGGCTTCGGGGACTTTCGGGTGACCATAAAACTTCTAATGACAGCATACAGTTTCTATGTATGCCCATATTGTGGTGAAGTAGGTACCCCCTTCCTTTCTGTCTACATCGGTGGCTTCGGGCAATAAGGAGGTAATATCAAAAATTTAATTTTAAAGTTGAAATAAAAGAAGTTAATTTGTTTACACTTCAACGTAGAGTGGTCCATAACACGACTTCTGTATGTCTAATGGGAGCTATATTTTTCACCAATTTAATAATTGTTATAAGTACCTATAACAATTATTAAATTGGTATATAAGCCACTGGGCTATCGCAAGCGGCGATAGCCTAGTGGCGGACGTAACGGACTGCTGAGACGAGGTCTCGTGTACAATCCCCAGTCACCCCGGGCACACACCTCTGACTTTTCGTAGTTATGTGTGCATTAATAAATGTTAATTATCGCTCGCTTAATAATGTGCCCGGTAGATGGCAATAGGCTCGCCCCCTATTACATTGGGACCTCAACATAACTGGCGAATCGTGGGTGTGTAATACACCTCTGCCTACCCCTTCGGGGATACAGGCGTGAGGTTATGTTTTTATGTTATGTGTTATAAATATTTAATACTAGGAGAAGACGAAATTAAATAACAATAAAAAGGGCGTTAGCGGCGCTTAGCACTTTATTGCCTGGAGCCAGCGATATATCATCTTCCACGTTGCCCATCCGTCTTCTTCATCTTTTGCACATGTCCTTGAAGGGCTGTGTCGCTTTGCATCCACATAGCACCATGAAAACATTCAAATCAGCTTCCTTGGTCAGCTAATTTATAAAACGTCTGGGTTTTACAAGCCCACCTTGTAGACCAGCTCCGGCCATAATAACCTCGTGTTGTGTTCCCGGCGGTGAGTAGGGTAGCCAGAGCTCACTGAGAGTTTTTGTGCTGTCAGAGGGAAGAGTCTTCCTTCTGACAGCACAAAAACTAAAAAAGAAGGGAGAGGCGGGAGCAGCCTTTGGTCTTCCCAGAAGACTAAAGGCTATTCCTGCTTTGCAATTTCTTTTTTTTAGGGTCGGCAGCACCAGTGTGACGCCCCTGGTGTTGCACACGTCCATAGGCCACGGTGACCGCTTCCCATCAGGTGGGCCGTGAGCTTGTCTGCCACCTGAGTGGTATAAAAAAAAAAACTGGGAAATATAGACATCCATAATTATTTTTATAAAAAAATAGAACCTACTTAAGTCGATTAAGTAACAAATACTTTTCAGAAAACCGCATCAAAATAGTTTCAACCAAACGCGGACACGCATACAAACAAACATACAGGTCAAACATAGAACCTCCATTTGAAGTCGGTTAAAAATGTCACCCTGATGACCGTTAGATGGAAATTTGTTTTTAAGTGAAATCTTCCACAGGCGCGTTGGGCATTTTTTAAAGTGGGAAAAAACCATAGAATTCCTGACATTGTTACCGTTACCTATATTTTTTAATGAATCATCTTTTAGAATGGGTTTCTTGAGTTTTTCATGGGGTTTTTTTATACCACTAAGGTGGCAGACAAGCACACGGCTCACGGCTCGGCACAGCTGATGGGAAGTGGTTACCGCGGCCTATGGACGTGTGCAACACCAGTGGCGTCACACTCGCGCTGCCGACCCTGTAAAGGAAAGGGGATGGGAAAGGAGTTTGGGAGGGGATGGGAAAGGAGTTTGGGCTCCGGCACTCTCACCCACCAAACGGAACGCAACAGTTCAAATACTGTTACTTGGCGTCGATATTCTGTGAGAGGGTAGTGCTTCCCCGGTCGAGTCGGCCCATTCATGCAACGGCCAAAATGACTGTTGCTTGACTCTACCACTCAGAGGGTTCTTGAGCGTTATGGAGTTTTTCGGAGGATTTTTGAGGTTTCTTAAGTTTGTCGTGAGGTTCTTGAGGGTTCTTAATATTTCCTGATGATTCAAAAATGCACACGTAATTGTACAAGTTTTCACTTCGGTCGGCACTCGCTGAGTGCCACTGTTTTTGCAGTTGTAACGTTGTGTGTCATTTGTAACATTGATAGTTAAATTGAAGTTATAGGAAGTTGACCGCTGGCCGGCGGGGGGGTATCCGAAGGGATTTCCGCACGATAAAAAAAAAAAAAAAAAAAAAAAGGTAGATAGTAAGTTACAAGTTAATTAAAGTTATTAAAAGGTTTAATATAAGGTTATATAGTAAATTAAACATGAAAATAGTTTTACCTTTCATATATTATAAAAATATTACAATTGAATTATAAGTGGTCTCAGGGATGAGTACGCACAGCTAACTTTATATAGTTAAGGGGAAGTAAAAGTTGAAGTTACTGAAGAAGTGATAGGACGACTCGCGGCAGCCAGGAGTTGTTAGCACTTAGCTTGGTGTCCCCGCCCGGCGTGTCGCGCTGGCACCAACCACTGCGTGACTCGCTCGGCGGATCAACGGCTCAGTACCAGAGCTAGAATGTGCTTGTGGAAGCGATGCAGAAAATTAGGGGTTCGCAAAACCACTGCACTCACATTTAGAACGTTGGCTGACAACAGCTACTTGGTGGGAGTTCATAGATAATATGCCACAGCCGATAGAGTTGACCACAGCTAACCATAGACAGAGTCGATGAAAGAATACAAATAATATTAGTAGACTATGAATCGATATCAAACTAAAGAATCGACTACATATTCCACTAATATCCTTAAAAGAACAATGTGCATTGTTACACAGTGTCACTTTTTAGCTTAGGTACTTTGTGTTCCACAAACAAAAAGTAAAGTACATTATTTCTTTCAATATATAGTGGAGATTCTCTGATAACGATCGACTTAGGACAGTTGTAATTGTCTCAGCATTTCATCACCCTGCCCCACATGTTAGTCATTAATGATTTTTTCACGAGCCGCTGAATACCAATGAGACCTCGGTCACACTGCATTGGTACTGACAACAGAAAAATGATAAAGCGAACACATACAACACGTTGTTGTAAGGTCACGCCAATATTACATATTGAAATAAACTATTTTTAACGAATTCTATCGCGATTTATTTGTTGTTATTTTATTATTTACTCCTCGTGCCTCCCCGTGACCATGGCCGCCAAAAAGTTACCGCCACATCTAGATTACTGTAAATAATGAAATAACACTAGATAACTCGCGATTAAGAGTTCATTTCAATAATTTAATTCAATTCAATATTTTTTTTGAAGACCCTTTGAAGCGGCATAAAACCCGACCCCACCAGGCGAGGCCGCTGTGGCGGCCAAAGTCCGCCGGCAACCCTGGGGTTATCCTTTCGAGGGCTTACCCAGGGTGCCCGGCAAGGGACATTTGGGGAGGACACCGTGCGGTTTTAGTCGAGACACGACATAACCACCCCCGCTGGCCAGCAGGGGGGTATCTGAAGGGATTTCCGCACGTAAAAAAAAAAAAAAAAAGACCCTTTGAAGACGGTGTGCGGTTTAAGTTGGTTCAAGGCCGACATAACAACCCCCGCTGGCCGGAGAATTATTAAATAGGTATAATTATACTCTTGGATACTATCTGGACCCAAACTCTGCCTAGCTTATAATAATGTGGATTCTAGAATGCGGAAAAACAGAAACATAAATTTTTAGGGATACGTACCTTTTTTTATCGTGCCCCGCGGTCAGTAGGGGCGGTTATGTTGGGCTTGAACCGACTAAAACCGCACGCCGTCTCGGGTCTTCAGAAGCCGGGGTGTAAGGTTGCCCATAAAGCATATCCTTCTCACCCCGACTGACCCTGGGCCATCTCCTGTACCTCAAGAAATAAAAGGAACCCTTATAATATGTAGTATCACTTCCTTGTCAAACAAAGTCTGAGTTTAAACGAATTCAGAATCTCTTCCTTACTCTAAGTCGGTTAGAAAAACATCTAAATTGCACAACACCAGTCGTTCTAACCGTACACTTGTGTCCTTAGAGCATAATAGGTCAAGTTACCGCAGATAATATGCAAATTTACAATAAATAACCAACTAGGTCACTGCAGAGGCTGTCTGCCGGCATTTTATTCAGTTCAAAGCGGTTTTCACAACAGTTTTACTTGTAATTAGATTAGATTATTTGACCATAACACAGATTCTGTCATGCCTTTTTTAAATTTAGTCCATCAATTGATCCCGCTAGCTGCTGGGGTGAAATCAAGAAGATACGAGCCACCATTTCAAATGCCGACGATACTCAAATGGAGGTCAATACCTTGACGGCCTCAACAGATACTTTTTCGGACCCCGCTTGAAGTATTGTAAGAAGAGCATTTCAGGACGGGACCTGAACCCGCGACCAGTCCCTTACAGGGGGAATGCTCTGACCAACTGAGCCACCTAGACGCGTCCCAGATATTCGAAATGATAGACACGTCCCAGATATTCGAAATGTACAAGGATTCTCCGGAAGATGCACGAGCTCTTTTTTGTTTCATATTTAGTTTGTATATTATTTAATTGACATAAAGTTCATTATGCTGTGTACAATTTTGGTCATGCGTCCCAGATATTCGAAATGATAGACACGTCCCAGATATTCGAAATGTCATTTCGAATATCTGGGACGTGTCTAGGTGGCTCAGTTGGTCAGAGCATTCCCCCTGTAAGGGACTGGTCGCGGGTTCAAGTCCCGTCCTAGATGTTCTCTTTTTCCGATCTAAATCTTTAAAAAAGTAAGCATACAAAATGCTTAAAAATTTAATTGAAATTCATTTCAGTTCAATTCGTGCAACAAAGAAAGGAAGCAGCGATCCTTGTAACTCTAGGCTCAATTTACATTGTCGCGGAATGGAATGCAAGTGAACAAAATTGTACACAGCATAATGAACTTTATGTCAATTATATAATATACGAACTAAATATGAAACAAAAAAGAGCTCGTGCATCTTCCGGAGAATCCTTGTACATTCTCAAGGATTCTCGAATTCCCAAATTAGATTGACATAAATTGATATATGGAACCCGATATAATTGATATATGGGATCTCCCAACCCCGAGATGAAAGCCTGCGTCAGAGCCTCTTCTGTTTAACAGGTGCACCGAATAACAGGGGAAATTGACTTAGGCCCTATAGGTATTGATAGGGTCCTGTACACCAATCATTCTTTCAGCGCTAATCCAGGTTGCGGCCATAGCTTACACCTTGGTGTACGTCTGGACACCGAGAAGAAAACCTACGCCAGACCCTCATCCGTCAAACCAATAGTTCCACGGAATCCGAAGATCTAAGTGTACCGTATACTCAAAATTAGAGTAATGATGTTCTATAAATTAGAATATGTTGAGGTAATAATGTCGCGAAAAGCATCCAAAAATTGTCTAATATTTTATTGTTTTTATTATTTATGACCATAAAAGCCGAATATATATTTTAAAAAAGCCGAGTTCATACTTAAGCGATTGACACTAATGACAGAGAATATTCTGAAAGTAACATTTTACGTTTGAAAACTCGACATAACCGCCCCCACTGGCCGGCGGGGGGGGGGAGGGGGTGTACAAAGGGATTTACGCACGAAAAAAGTAAACAAAAAAAAAGAGGTGCGTGTTATTAAGCATTTATTTTTCACGTCAATATTATTGCAAGTTATGGTTATTTACCAATTAGTCCCACCCTCTCGTTTTTTTTTAATATTTAGGACACGTCAATTTGACTTCACCTCTCCTGATGGTAAGCTGAAGGTAAAGTCTCAGGAAAGAGGGTCACCAATACATATACGTACCATGTTAATAATGGTGGCACTCAGCTTGACGGCCTCATCAGAAGAGAATTGTCGTCGAAGCACCACGTGACACCCACCGGTCCCACTAGTGCTGCCACCACAATCCCCCTGCCCGGCTATGCACTTGCTGACCCCTAAACGCAATTAAACCGAAATTGGATTACTATGGAGGGTTTTTCGCAATCATGCACGGTGGTACCCACCCGGCCGAATTTTGTGACAAATTTGTGTCATCGAATTTCTATCACCAGTGAACTCATTTCCTGTACAGAACAACACATGCAGGGCTGAGGTGTCACCCTCACACGGTGCAAACAACTCCATCAAGAACCATCTGGTTCGGAGCCTCTTTTATGAGCCGCACCATAAAAACTTGGAATTCTTTACCGGCACGTGTTTACTTCTTACAGTCCCGGGTCCTTTAAGCGGGGTGTTAAAAATTATCTAATGAGGCCGTCAAAGTGAGGGCCACCATTATAGCATGACTGGTGTCTGTCATGGTGACTCTCATTCCTGAGACTTTACCTTTAGCTTACCATCAGGCGAGGTGCAGACTGACTATTAAAAAAAAATAGAACACTATTCAATTCTATTTTTAAGCATTTTGTATGCTTACTTTTTCTAAAGATTTAGATCGGAAAAAGAGAACATCTAGAACGGGACTTGAACCCGCGACCAGTCCCTTACAGGGGGAATGCTCTAACCAGCTGAGCTATCTAGACACGTCCCAGATATTCGAAATTCTCCGATATATTATATACGTCTTAAGGCAGATCTAAATCTTTAGAAAAAGTAAGCATACAAAATGCTTAAAAATCTAATTGAATTAATTAGGCGGAGTCATCAAAAACCAATGTTTAAAAATGACTGTAAAGTTATTCATAGTTTCCGTAGTTCGCAAGAATTACGGTAGATGGCTCCAGCATTGCCTTAGGACGTATATAATATATCGGAGAATTTCGAATATCTGGGACGTGTCTAGATAGCTCAGCTGGTCAGAGCATTCCCCCTGTAAGGGACTGGTCGCGGGTTCAAGTCCCGTTCTAGATGTTCTCTTTTTCCGAATCTTTACAACAATATTGTTGATTAGCGCTTTCCCCATATGCTTAGCGGTCGTTGTCCAATTGAACCTGGTATCAATGACCACTGGTACAGCCGCCTTGTCTGGCCTGCATTTAATAAATATGGAGCTCACAAACCTTTAACACAGAATAAAGACATTAAAACGATAATGATTGATGGTATAAACATTTGTAACATGATTTTTAGAAACAATTTTTCATCTTTAAGATGGATTTATATAAATAAGGCATAACTGTCTTTATAGTTCTGTATTAAATCTATATATACATACATACATACCTACAATCACGTCCCTTTCGTATTGAGGTAGGCAGAGATCACAAGTTTCCTGGCATGAAGCTGTCTACGCACCAAAGCCGATTTAACCCGTCGGGAAAGTCCTACGGCTTATTTTGGAACATAGGTAGAATCGCAAGGTGCCAACTCGCGCTAACGAGTTCCACACGAGCCGGTTGATGAATAAGTCAAGATTGCTTGCTTCACAACTTTCTGTAGCGTATTCAGGTAAGGCCGCCTGTCACCTCAGCAGAAGCAGGCTGGGTGGCGGGGTGACAAAGGACACTGTGGTTCCCAAACCTGGGTCAGTTAAATGGGCCACCTTACAGCCCGTAGTCTGGGCGTCTGAAGACCGCAGACGGCGTGCGGTTTTAGTCGGTTCGAATCCGACATAACCACCCGCGCTGCCCGACGAGGGCAATCTAGGGGAACGAAAAAAAGGGTACTCTTGACCTGCCCTTTCCTTAAAACGTCCTTGATTGATAATGTTATTAAGAAAAAAAAATGGCACTACAATGTATGTGGGTTGTGGGTTTATGAGGCCCTACCAAAATCTTCGGAGCCCAAACCAACTTCATTAGCTAACTGGTATACTTGCTGATTGACGGACAAGACTCTGATAGACGCCCTCCTCCCGGGGTTGAGTCACAGATTACCTTGTTGAAGATTATCTTTCAATAAACTTGACATAGTGACTATTTTAAGCAGATACAACAAGGTACTTGTAATTTGTTCTGTAAAGTTGAAACATCGCAAGGGTTATTGCTACGTCAGAGGTTGCAAGTTCGATTCCCACTCAGTACAATTTTTTTTTGGGTATTCCTATGTACCTATAATTTGTATGTATTACAAAAGTATAATTATGTTGTGTTCTAGAACCCATATTACAAGCTATGCGTACATTGCATATTTTGGGTGTATATAGCGCTCTGTTTTAGAACATTAGACTTTCGATACTGACACGTAAGCAATAAGTTATTTTATTTAACGCTTCTAATAGTTATGACCGCTTTTGCTCTACTGCTCCTAACATACCTATAATAGCGTAATGATATAATATATATATCAGTAGACGACCATGCCCTAGAAGAATGTTCATGCAAATTTTCAGCCAAATCTGTTCAGCAGTTTTCATGTGAGGCTCGGACATCGATAATAAAAAGCAGACAAACAGAAAAATTCTAAACATCACATTTTCGGCATCGATATCGCACCTAGAATATTATTTTTTTGAAAAAATATTTTCTCTCTCTGTTATTTTCTTTTTTCTACCTCTACTGCTCAAAGGTTTGCTGGTAGAGAACTCTTTTAGAGTTAAGCTCGCCTTTGTACATAATTTATTTTAATTGTAAAACATTTATATCTTTTTCATTTTTTGTGTACAATAAAGAATTAAAATGTACAGTTTTCACCTAGTTACGATCTTATTATATGTATAGATAAATGTATGGCGCAATAGTTATACAACAAATGGTAGGTAACACTGCCAAATTAGATTCTAAGCACCTTTCTTTTTTTTTTTTTTTTTTCGTGCGGAAATCCCTTCGGATACCGCCCCCGCTGGAGAGCGGGGGTCTCCAGCGTGGGCGGTTATGTCGGGCTTGAACCGACTAAAACCGCACGCCGTCTCGGGTCTTAAGACGCCGGGGTGTAAGGTTACCCATAGAGCATATCCCTCGGACCCCGACTGACCCTGGGCCATCTCCGGTTTCGAGATGGCCCCCTTACTTGCTCCCCACCTCCACTGTGCCATCTGCTAAGCAGAGGGACACGTGGAAAACTTCCGAACAGCCCTCAACAGGGCCGTCCTCGCCTCGGTCGGAGTTGGCCGCAGGCGGCAGCGTCTCTCCCGCCCTAGGAGAGAGGCGCTGCTGTCTCCGTTGCCCAGGGTGCACCGCGTGGAGGTCCCCAACCAAGCACCCCAGATTCTAAGCACCTAATCAGTGAGATGATTTGCGTAAATGATTTTCTTTTAAATTTCAAAACCCATCCGGATCTTGGCTAGGCTATTTACGTAATCATGGAGATGTATGGATGGTATACTAATATATTTATATTATAAAGGGGTGAGGCTTGTGAGTTCGTTAGGTTGTACTTAGGGTGTAATATCTGAAACTACTGAACCGATTTAGAAAATTATTTTCAACAGAAAGCCACATTATTTGTGAATGTCAAAGGCTGTGAATACCATCACGTTACTACTCAAGGGAGTGGATCAATAATTATAAATGTCAACAAATCCAGCAGATTCTCATTCGCTATTTGAAAACTAATAAGTGACGGGCATATAACTAGGTCTGCAAGGCGAATCGCTGCTTGCAATGTTGATCTGAGTGAGACATCGTGAATCAGATTTTGAAAATTTTGAACAGTGATCATTCCTCCGTGGCAAGTCCGATTTTGAAAATTATTTTTGAAAGTCACAACTCTGGGCATGCTTTCTGAGCGTGTAGTTTGGTCACAGTGTCTCGAGCGGTTATTGTGTAATTGGAAATCTGGAATTTTTTTAACGGTGATCATTCCTCTGTGGTAGCATTAATTTTTTCAAAATATATCCATAAACCTCTGATTGACCTCTTTAATCATGCCAAATTTGGTTCTGATTGGATTAGTAGTTTAGGAGGAGACCTGTGACAAAGAAAATCCTAAAGTCTGGTATGAGGAGCTTTCGCTCGACTTCGTCTCACTCAGCTCAATTATGGGTTAAAGGGGTGCAACGGGGGTTCGAAATACGCCCGGGCGAAGCCGGGGCGGGCCAGTTAGTCTATTATATCATCATCATCATCTCAGACCCAGTCGCATTCACCTCCTCTACTTTGCACTGTCTTGGTCATCCCTGGCAGTGAGACCATTATCACGCATGTCATCTTTACGACATTAAGCCAGTACTCCTTTGATATACCCCTCCTACCGGGGCCCAGTGGAGGTGGCATGGTCAGACATAGCGTTGCTAGGGATCCGGATAAAGCCAGACATATAGATTTTTGATAAAGTGTCCGGCAAAAATAAACGGTGTCCGGCTTGTCCGGCTTTTGCTAGACTTTTTTACATTTTAAAAACATTGGCACCGCTCTCTGAGACACATACCCAAAACTCGATTTTTTAAATGAAGGTAGTTCTAAACATCATCTATAAGAGACCCTATAGCATATATTGTTGACAGTAACTTCTACTAAGAAATATCTGCTAAGTTATTGTTTTTCACATTTTAAATTGTTATTACAATGCATAATTTTTTATTGAGTTCTTTGATAATCAATATTTATCTTACTATTGAAGTTATTTCAATTCTAAAACATGTTAGGTGTAGACAAAGGATAGTACTATCCCAATTAAACTGTATTTCATATCAATGATTTTAAACTTTAAATTTTAATCAAATCAGGTTTTGGCTAAATTGACGCAAGAAGCTTCTACATTTCAACTCAGGAATAAGGAAGTTTGAGTCTATTAAAAAACATATATAATTTTAAAGCCCCTTGCGTGAGCCATGAGCCATAAGCGCGGGCCTGGGGGTGACGTTTTGGGCTAGCCTTCGCCTTAGCAGAAGCAAGGCCAGAGTGGCGGCGCGTCGTTTTTCTGCGCACTCCTCTCTTTAGGGGAGGGGGATTAGATCCCAACAAAGAGCCGGTCGAGGTCTCTAGGATTTCCTCCCTAAGGAACACCAGATTCCCTGTACCATATGGCTGATGCGAGAGACACTATGCGGTTCAAGTCCGAAATGGTAGCCCGTGAGAGTTTCAGCATGGAACAAAAAAATAGAGTGTCCGGCTTTTGTACCCAAATGTCTGACCAAACTGGTTGGTCTGACCGGCTATTAGGTTTGGAGAATTTCCAACCCTGCATTTAATCCGCTATGTCACGGACATGAAGGCTGCCGTGGATGCGGTCGGGTATGGAGTCTGTAGAGTTTAACGCCATGTACTCGGTCACCGCATGGAACTTCAGCCCATCGTTCTCAAGCGCCTCCTTCTACGTCTTCACACATCGTATCAGTCTGTCAATATCCGCATCCACCAGCGCGATATCATCAGCATACATGAGCAGCCGACAGAATGTATAATACTACGCTGAACAGAAGCGAACTAAGGACGGATCCGTGGTTGTACCCCAACGGTGACGGGGGAAGATTTCGTATCGCCAATAGCGGTTCGAACTACAGAATCGGAATCGTAGTACATGTTTCGTATGACGTCAATATAAGATCCTGGAACCCCTTTGGACCCTTACGCAGCGCTCTCTAAACCCAAATTAAACAAAAGCTTGGTTTTTTTTTGTAATTATGATCTATTTAATTGGCGCGTCTCGCCCTCACGCAAGTCCGCCAATGAAACCTTAAAACGCTTTCTGCGCAGTTAAAGTAGGTACATTGTTAAGATATTTGCCGATCATTTTAATAGTAACACACGCACCGATATCGCAGGATCTTCTTCTAGACTACCTACCACTATAAAGGAATATAAGTAACCTATATTACTAATATCCCCCTAACCCCTCCAGCTAAGCTAAATCGCTTGTGTTAGGAGTGGGTACACATCGGTAGTATAATAACCAGGATTGGAACCCGGGACCTCTCGATCATAAGGCCGACACTGGGCTCAGGACACCGAATAATTGGGGTCAAGGGCAGGCGGGTAATGATGATATTAAGATTGAATTTATTACTACTCGGAAACAATAGACCAATGAAATTTAATACTCATGTAGCATGAAGCTTACCCATAACTCATCCCAAAGTTGTCGCGTAACGCAACAGTTTCGAGACGTACCCATCACAATGAATACATCAACACTTAACGATTCAACACCTACGCTGAAGCGACGATGTCCTATTGTCTACCTAATGGCACAGTGACCGATTTCAAAGTCGTCGATTCACTGGAGAAAGTTCTTACCATTCGTCCCAGGAATTGCTCAACAGAGTATTTAGATGCGTTGAATGTTTTTAGCTTTCAGAGTTCATTATACGGTTAATTGGATGAATGGCTGAGAAAGTCATCATTGGATTTATTGCTGTGATGATTAGGATGGTAATTCTTGTAACGAAAGTGTTTGAGGAAGGATATAGTGACATAGTTAAGGTCAATTATTTTTGCAATTGCCCTCAACTTTGACTTTCGCTTTAAATCGTGAGCGAAGTACAGCAGTCGGTGCTGATGGGACGTACTGAAACTGCAGCGACTGGAGTCGAGACTATAAACTTAAAATCAGCAGTGTCTTCATCAGTATCCTCATAGCAATTTCCAATATGCATCTAAAGTTAGCACTTTGGAGCCCAGGTTCGTAACTTTTTTGATTGGTATGTCTATTGTATTGAATCTGGTGTGCCCTAGAAAGGAAATCGTAGAGACCCCGACCGGCTCCGGTCGCCAGCGCTGCCGACCCCGACGGGTTGTTGGGGATCTAATCGCCCCTACCCTAAACAGAGGCGCGCGTGGAAACACGACGCGCAGCCACGCTGGGCTTGCTTCTGCCAGGGTAACGGCTAGCCCTGACCATCACCCCCAGGTCCACGCGTTCGAGGACGGAGACGGACGTCGCTGCCTTGACATCTGGGGAACTACTACTCAAGTAACATTATTTCAATTTTATTTTGTGACTTTCATATTATGAATAAGACCATCGACATCTGTCAGGACACTAGTGTTACGTCGGGCTTGAACCGACTAAAACCGCACGCCGTCTCGGGTCCACAGACGCCGGGGTGTAAGGTTACCCATAGAGCATATCCCTCGCACTCCGACTGACCCTGGGCCATTTGCTGTGTCCCTTCTGATAAGAGCAGAGGGGTACCTGGAGCGAGGGGTGCGACTGGTTGGATCACCTCCAAGATTGGTGCACCCTGGGCAACGGGGGCGATGACGCATCATTGATTGCTCCTCTGGAGTAGCTGGCGTCAACGTCAACGGCCAAGAGTCTGACCAACCGGCCCTTTTCAGGGCCAGGGCTTATTCACGATGTCTCACTCAGCTCAACATTGCAAGCAGCGATTCGCCTTGCAGACCTAGTTATATGCCCGTCACTTATTAGTTTTCATATAGCGAATGAGAATCTGCTGGATTTGTTGACATTTAGGTATAATTATTGATCCCCTCTGTTGTTATCAGGGGGGACACTGCGAATGGCCCAGGGTCAGTCGGAGTGCGAGGGATATGCTCTATGGGTAACCTTACACCCCGGCGTCTGTAGACCCGAGACGGCGTGCGGTTTTAGTCGGTTCAAGCCCGACATAACCGCCCTCGCTGGCCGGCGGGGGGGTATCCGAAGGGATTTCCGCACAATAAAAAAACAAGGGTACCTGGAGCGACCCCCCCCCCCCCGCGGGCCTTGTAGGCCCGCCATACCCCGACCCCCTCGTGCAATGGGGTCAGCTGGCCCTGAAAAGGGCCGGTTGGTCAGACTCTTGGCCGTTGACGTTGACGCCAGCTACTCCAGAGGAGCAATCAATGATGCGTCATCGCCCACGTTGCCCAGGGTACAGCAAACTTGGAGGTGATCCAACCAGTCGCACCCTAATACCTATCGTATGTTTGATTGCATTTGGTTGAGCAGAACCGGAAATATGGGCAAAAATATTCACGCGGACACAGCCGCGGACATCAGCTAGTTTTATTATATTATTTATGGTAGTTCTTTTTTTTACACATCGGTATTGCATACAACAATGACACAGTACGAGAGATTGTATTTGATTTATCTTGAAAAGAATGCCTGATTCATATGTCAGAGGTTGCATACATTTTATTCTGTACTAGTTGTGCGCCGCGGTTTCACCCGCCGTACTCATCTCTTTTCGGGTGGCCGAATGGGCGCACGTTTCCGTAAAAAGAGAATTTCTGCTATTCAAGACGTGTCTAGGTAGCTCAGTTGGTCAGAGTATTCCCCCTAGAAAGGGACTGGTCGCGGGTTCAAGTCCCGTCCTGTATGTTGACATTTTCCGATTTAAATTTACGTGAGAGTTTGTCGACATTAGTTTTCATACTACTTCAACAGCACTTCCTCGTGACTTTAAGGTAGCGACGTAAGTTTGCGGCCATGACACCTACCGTCACTTGCGGCTAGGGTACTAGGTCATTATTTCACTAAATTAAAAATGCATAAGTAATTCTTCGGAAGATTAGCTGACTAATTCCAACTGCATTTACGTTGAATACACAGGAAACTTTATAATATGGGGTCACTAGGTTTGGGCCAGTTTCTTTTAATTTACTTAGAATACTAATTACATAACATCATAACATAACATACGCTCACGCCTATATCCCCGAAGGGGTAGGCAGATGTGCTAGCACCCACATTTCGCCAGTTTATGTTTAGGTCCCAATGTAATAGGTGGCGAGCCTATTGCCATTAACCGGGCACTTATAAACCTGCGATAAATACACACATAACTTCGAAAAGCATCGAAAAGTCATTGGTGTGTGCCATGGTAAAACCTGGGATCGAACCCGAGACCTCGTCTCAGCAGTCCATTACCCATACCACTAGGCTACCGCGGTATTTACGAATACTAAGATATTTGGCGCCCTAGTCAAACTCACCTGTAAATAATGGTACGTATATGTAATGATGACCCTCTTTCCTGCGACTTTACCTTCAGCTTACCATCAGGCGAGGTGAAGTCAAATTGACGTGTCCTATATATAAAAAAAAACAGTACCGCTGTAAGCCGGTACACCTGCAAGCCGATACAACTGCAAGCCGGTACACCTGCAAGCCGATACATCTGCAAGCCGGTACACCAGCAATAATACAGAGTTGTAAAATCTTGAAATCAACTTTCAAACAAAATATAAATAATGGAAATAGCTATTAAATGGACTGGAAGGAATTACAAGAATAACGAACTCATGAATTTGTAAGAAAATTTCGGCAATTTCATAGGTAAAGACCTATTATTAGTAACAGAAATTACTAGTATTCTTTCTAACCTTTTTTGTTACGAGTGGGTTCACGTTGCACATGGCCAGGAATCGAACCCGGGACCTCTCGATCGTAAAGCCAGAAATTAACCACTAAGTTGCCGGCCGAGGCTCTGAAAAGGACGACAATGTTGTCAACCACTGCGGTGATGTTATTGTATGCATAACGAGATGTGGTATCTCGGTACAGTTAACCAAGGAATCATTTAAAATGTCACATACTGTGAATCATCAGTACCACGTGAAAGTATCGTTGCTTGCTCTATGGTCCTCATACATAAGTCATTAATACTGTGACAGATTACACTCCTTTGTACAGTACCCGGCTTTTGGCACATCGGGCAGTAGAGTGAGACTTCGGCTAAGATCGATTTACTACGGTTTTGTATAGCGTTCTCTTTGTCGCACATTGGACCGACAGACCGACCGACAAGCACACGGTCTACCTGATGGGAAGCGGTTACCACGGCCTATGGACGTGTGCAATACCAGGGACGTCACACCCACGCTGCCAACCCTGTAAAAACCTTCTTGAAGAACCCCATATTGTAGTCGCTTTGTATCTAATGTATTTTCCCACCTCTACCATGGCGAGTGCTCCGATGAGCTCTTCCAATTAGTTCCACCTTCTCCTTCCCTATACAGGACAACACCGGCAAGGCTGAGGTATCATCCTCACACGGTGCAAACAATTCCATCAAGAACCAAGCGGTTCAGCACCTTTTTAGGGTTTCGTTGCCAAATGGTAAAAAACGGAACCCTGTCTGTCTGTCCGTCCGTATGCCACTTTTTTCCGAAACTATAAGAACTATGCTGTTGAAACTTGGTAAGTAGATGTATTCTGTGAACTGCATTAAGATTTTCACACAAAAATAGAAAAAAAAACGATAAATTTTGGGGGTCCCCATACTTAGAAGTTAAACTCTCTGAAAATCTATGGATAGGTCTTCAAAAATGATATTGAGGTATCTCATATAATTTTTTTCTAAACTGAATAGTTTGCGCGAGGGACACTTCCAAAGTGGTAAAATGTGTGTCCCCCCCCCCCCCCCTGTAACTTCTAAAATAAGAGAATGATAAAACTAAAAAAAATATATGATGCACATTACCATGTAAACTTCCACCGAAAAAGATCTAGTAAGTAGTTTTCTTTTTAATACGTCATAAATCGTAAACCGCAATTTACCATTCATTCAATCGAGACTCAAATATAAAAATTAAAACAAAAAAAAACATTATAATGTTACTTGCTGCTACGGAACCCTTAATGGACGAATCCGACTCGCACTTGGCCGCTTTTTTCTTTGCTTTAGCAAGATTAGGAATTCTTTACCAGCATACGTGTTTCCTTCTTCCTACAGTCCCGGGTTCTTTAAGCGGGGCGTGAAGAAGCTTCTGATGAGGCCGTGAAGCTGAGGGCCACCATTGTAACATTATCGGTGTCTGTGATGGTGACCCCTATTCCTGAGATTTTACCTTTTTTTTTTTATCGTGCGGAAATCCCTTCGGATACCCCCCCGCCGGCCAGCGGGGGCGGTTATGTCGGGCTTGCACCGACTAAAACCGCACGCCGTCTCGGTTCTTCAGACGCCGGGGTGTAAGGTTACCCATAGAGCATATCCCTCGCACCCCGGCTGACCCTGGGCCATCTCACCACTAACAGCATCGCTCATCCTGTCTCCTCTGAAAGCAGAGGAGTACGGAGAGCGATGTGTTCCCGCCACGTTGGGTATTGGCCGACGATCAATACCAACCCTATGAAGGGGTGAAGGGGAAGCCATTGACCGCCGCCCAAGGTGTACCGGTCGCTCCGATTCCGTTCCCCCCGGACTGCAGCGGGATCGGAATCGGAGTGACACTCGAGGAGGTTACCCAACACACACCCCTCCTGAGACTTTACCTGAGACGTAATATGAACGTGTCCTTTATAAAACAAAATATCTTCCTATCACTCAGATAAAGTGACACAGTCCCAATTACATACAGCTTGTATCTTGTACCTCTTACTACTCTTTTAATGTTAATGTTTGTTCTTTTTTCAGGGCTTTTAGGGTCAGGTTACTGTCGTAGCGGTAGTGCATTCGACTGCTACGACAGGGGGCGCGGGTTCGATTCCTGCTCAGTGCAAATATTTGTATGCATGAATATGACTATTTGTATTGGTCTGGGTGTTTCTATGTACAATATATATGCATATACAAAAAAAAAGTATATTAGTATGTTTATCCGCATTCTGGAACCCATAACACAAGCTAGTTAAACTATGCTTACTTTGGGTCTAGAAAGCGCTGTGTAGAATGTCGTAGAATATTATATTATTATTATTAAGTCTCCCCGTGACCATGGCTACTAAGAAGCAACAGAAACGTGGGGTTCAATGTAAGTAAATCGCGATAGAATCCGTAAAAAAAAGATTTATTTCAATGTGTGACATTCACGTAAACTTCTGACAACTAGGTCTGCAAGGCGAATCGCTGCTTGCAATGTTGAGCTGAGTGAGACATCGTGATTTTGAAAATTTTGAACAGTGATCATTCCTCCGTGGCAAGTCCGATTTTGAAAATTCTTTTTGAAAGTCACAACTCTGGACATGCTTTCTGAGCGTGTAAAGTTTGGTCACAGTGTCTCGAGCGGTTATTATGTAATTCCATCTGGAATTTTTTAACGGTGATAATTACTCTGTGGTAGCATTAATTTTTTCAAAATATATCCATAAACCTTCCTCTTCATGCCAAATTTGGTTCTGATTGGATTAGTAGTTTAGGAGGAGACCTGTGACAAAGAAAATCCTGAAGTCTGGTATGAGGAGCTTTCGCTCGACTTCGTCTCACTCAGCTCAATAACACATAACATAACATCACAACCAAATAATTTGAGAATATTAGTAATCGAAATTACTAATATTCCCCCTAACCTCTCCAGCTAAGCTAAATTGCTAGTGTTAGGAGTACGTGGGTTCACGTCGGTAGTGTAATGGCCAGGATTCGAACCCGGGACCTCTCGATCATAGGGTCGACTCCTTAACCACTAAGCTACTGATGCTTCATATTAGTATAGAAGGAAAGATATGAAAAAAAAAACACGATCTCATGAAAAAAGTGAATGCCCTTTAGCTTTCTCGGGAGCAACTACTGTCTGACCTCCCAACCATGACAGGACAGCCTGCGCCGGAGCCTTGTCGCCGGACTTGCAACTTGCAACGGTTGGCTTCGGCCTCAAAGATGTTGTTAGTGCCCTCGTACACCCTGAATTTTTGCTTTAGTAAAATGCCTGCTGCAATGGCTGCATATCACACCGATCTATTTTCATGAAGATGCACTTAATTTAATAAATTATTCCCATTTGATGTCACACAAAGGAATGAGTAACGATCTGACAATATTCCGTTACAAAGACCTTATGAATACAACTCATCGGTTGGGCCGTGTGACAACAATGCTTGTATGACACAGTGACATTTAAGAATCGATTGGTGACCGTAACAGGAAAATAAGAGCCGAGAAACGGTGATCGGTTACTGGTTGAAAACTGAAAGGTAATAAAATTACACATAACATTTTGACCGTAGTCCTATGTAGTTTCGAATGCCGTCCTTGCGACGCACGCTGCTGCGAATTATTTTTCCACTGCCTCACAGGTTCGAAAGCTCATGGACTCGAATGAAATAGTCGCGAAAGACGCTGTTTCGAAAAACATTTTCACTGCCTCATACGCTCGAATATAGTCACCTTATCGAAATCCAACTTTCCGGACTAATGGTACCGGCGCTTCTGGGTTAGGTTAGGTTAGAACTGTGACCCCAACAGCCCACCGGCCAGCCGACCAGCGCCGGAACCACTCTACGACTTTGCAGAGTGAACAGCCCGTCATCTGTGTCTATCCTTACACACTTCACGAGGTTCCCCTACTGTCATTAAACCTTTCATGCAAGCCCGCCAGTTTCAAGTGCTTTTGACCTGCTCTTTTTTCAATACTTCATCAATTTGATCAGTGTAATGTTCTGCGAGGTCGACCCCGGACCGCTTGCACACAGTAAAAATAATTACTTCCGACTAGTGGTAGAACATTCGACTGCAAAGTCAGAGGTTGCAGGTTCGATACCCGCTCAGTTCATGCTGAGTACAATGGTCTGGCTGTACCTATGTATGTTTATTGAGCTGAGTGAGACGAAGTCGAGCGAAATCTCCTCATACCAAACTTCAGGATTTTCTTTGTCACAGGTCTCCTCCTAAACTACTAATCCAATCAGAGCCAAATTTGGCATGATTAAAGAGGTCAATCAGAGGAAGGTTTATGGATATATTTTGAAAAAATTAATGCTACCACAGAGTAATGATCACCGTTAAAAAAATTCCAGATGGAATTACATAATAACCGCTGGAGACACTTTGACCAAACTTTACACGCTCAGAAAGCATGTTCAAAGTTGTGACTTTCAAAAAGAATTTTCAAAATCGGACTTGCCACGGAGGAATGATCACTATTCAAAATTTTCAAAATCTGATACACGATGTCTCACTCAGCTCAACATTGCAAGCAGCGATTCGCCTTAAAGACCTAGTCAATCAAGGGCTTAAAGGGCGCGCGTTATTGGTTCATCTGTCCTTTTATTGGTTTTTTGGTGGTTCTAAATTTTAGCCAACACTTATAGCCAGTAAAGCGGGCGTAGATAGTTTGTCGGATCTTGTCATATCGGTGCGTGTGTTACTAGTAGTAGATAGCCAGTATGCCAATAGGTATTTGGTCGGATCCTGATATATTTTTTTTTTTATATTTAGGACACGTCCATTTGACTTCACCTTGCCTGATGGTAAGCTAAAGGTAAAGTCTCAGGAAAGAGGGTCACCATTACATACACGTACCATGTTAACAATGGTGGCACTCAGCTTGACGGCCTCATCAAAAGAGGATTGTCATCGCAGCACCGCATGACACCCACCGGTCCCACTAGTGCTGCGACCACAATCCCCCTGCCCGGCTATGCACTTGCTGACCCCTGAACGCAATCAAACCGAAATTGGATTACTATGGAGGGTTTTTCGCAATCGTGCACGGTGGTACCCACCCGGATGAATTTTGTGCGTGTGTTACTAGTAGTAGATAGCCAGTACGGCAGACGGAGGTAGTTGGTCGGATCCTGCTATATCGGTGCGTGTGTTACTAGTTTAAGTTTTCTATGTCGTTCACTTATCTGATAATTGAATTTGAACGTGTCAGCCTATTTGCCAATTGATAACTACCTCGTTACTTTCGCCGAGTTATCAATGTTATCAGAGTAATGTGCCTAACGTTTTAAACACATCAGCACTCGTAAATAGCACTGGAGTGTACACTGGCGCGGATAACACACGTAAATATTGATTTCTATTAATTTTTCTTTAAATCGGTAGTTTAAACGGCACGTTTCTATCCCAGGACCGATTGACTGATTCCTTAACCTTTTCCGTTACGGCGTAGCGGTAGTGCGTCCGACTGCTAAGCCAGAGGTCGCGTGTTCGATTCCCGCTCAGAGCAAATATGTAAATTTGCATTGGTCTCTGTGTTTCTATGTACAATATGTATTTATTGACAAAAAAATAATAATTTAAGTATGTTTATTCGCATTCTAGAACCCATATTACAAGCTCTGCTTAGTTTGGGTCTAGATGGCGTTGTGTACTTTGTCCTACAATATTTATTTATTTATTATTAATTAATTATTTATTAATGAAACTGTTGGTTAAACTCTCAAAAGAAAGTTGCTAACCGCAAAGATTCAGGCGCTTGTACTTGTAGAGTCCCACTGGAGTGGTATCCACAAGGTACCGACCCGGGGGGGTATCCGAGGGGATTTTCGCACGAAAAAAAAAATAAAAAAAATAAAACTATGAAATCTGTGATATTTTATAAATACTTGAGTAACATAACATAACATAACTTCACGCCTGTATTCCCGAAGGGGTGACAGAAGTGTATTACACACCCTAGATTCGCCATTCGTTCCAATGCAATAGGCTCGCCCCCTATTACATTGGGACCTTAACATAACTGGCGAATCGTGGGTGTGTATTACTTGAGTACTTACTTATTATAAAGACTTCGCGAGAATGCGAGAAGAGTGAGTGTCCGGCTAGTGAGCATAAAAAGTAGCTGATCATTTTCACATTTTCAAAATTAATTTTTGAGCTCAGTCATTAATCAGTGGGCTCTTATTTAAATGTTTTAAAATGTTGATTGATACTCAATTAATTTATTTTCATTCTGATATTTTTTAAATTACAAATCTTAGCGATCATCTACTTTTGACCCTATAATGTATGCTTCAGTTACAGAAACAATGGAGGCTATAGTATTTGACAGTAAAACCTTAACCCTGAAGCATCACACAGACTATCCCGTGCCACAGATCACTAATGATGACGATGTGATCATCAAAATTGAATATGTCGGTATCTGCGGCACTGATATACACATTATACAGGTATGAATTATACACATAAATTCTCTAAAGCATTACAGCGTTAATCTCTGATAATTGAAAAGGTTGCAGTTTACAGCCCAGTGTCTTCCTCCTCTTGTTCATTTTCTTGTTAATATAACATAATTTCTCGCCTGTATCCCCGAAGGGGTAGAGGTATATATACACACCCACGATTTGCCAGTTATATTTAAGTTCCAATGTAATAGGGGGCGAGCCTATTGCCATCTACCAGGCACATTACTAAGAGAGCGATAATAAATAAAAATTATACACAGATAACTACGAAAAGTCAGAGGTGTGCGATCAGGGCGACTGGGGATCGAACTCGAGACCTTCGCCTCGGCAGTCCGTTACATTCTTATTATATTTTATATTTATTATGTTTTCCAACGTTTGCTGAAGGATTGTGTCAAGTTTCGGTGCCAGAGGGAGGCGTTGGTGCGAAAACCTAACATAATGTGGGTGTATTTACTGGTATTTTGGGGAACCAAACCTCTGATGCTGCTCGTTACTAGTTTGTGTGGTTGTCGCAGCAACGATCGAGTCTTGAAACAAAACTATTTTTGAGGCATAAAATTAAAAATCGGACTTACCATTGAGGAATTATCACCGAAAAACAAATTTACCATTGAAACTACCTTTTTTTTTTTTTTTTTTTTTCTTGCGGAAATCCCATAATGGAAAAAGTTCGCGCGCGCAAAAATTGATAGTTTCAGTTCTGTTGCTTTTTAATAGCCATGGTCACGGGGAGACTAAATAAAATAACATCACGATAGAATCTTTTAAAAATACTTTTATTTCAATGTGTGACATTCACGTAAACTTCCGACAATATTATGTAATAGTCTTGTCAATTCGGTACATTGTAACATACTATTAAAATCCTCTGAAGAAATAAACAGAAAAAAAAAATTGCGGGCGTAACTTCTGTCTGACTACCGACGCGACCGGGGAAGCACCACCCTCTCACAGAATATCGACGCCAAGTAACAGTATTTGAACTGTTGCGGAGGCGCGAAAATCAACCAATCAGAGATATATTAAATTAATCACGGGCTCAAAGAGCTCGCGTCATTGGTTGATCAGTCCTTTTGTTGGATTTTCGGTTGGCTAGTTACTACATGCGGGAATTTTTTAACTTTTGTTCAAGATTTTTATAACAGGTTTAACAAACTGGTATTTTCTGCTAAATCTTTGCAATTTAAAACCCGACCCCACCAGGCGAGGCCGCGGTGGCGGCCTAAGTCTGCCGGTAACCCTGGGGTTATCCTTTCGTGGGCTTACCCGGGGTGCCTGGCAATGGACACTTGGGGAGGACAACATGTGGTTTTAATCGGTCCGATTCCGACACGCTCACCCCATTGTCGGCACCGATGGGGTGAAGCCCGTGGGTGTTTCCACACGCTTAAAAACAAAAAAAAAATTGCAATAACATCAAGTTCCGAATTTCTTTTTATAGCTAAAGCTTAAAAAACTTTGTAATTAAATTATCCAGGGAGAATTCCCGACGAGCAAGGATCGTCCTTTCATCCTGGGTCACGAGCCCGCCGGCGTTATTCATGCTGTGGGCAAGAACTCCATCTTCAAGGTCGGACAAAAGGTTGCCATTGATCCTAACTGGTGAGGACATGCTGATTACCAAGCTTTATCCTGCTATCGTGAGTGGGAACTGACTATAATTTTACAGCCAAACAATGAGATTCTTTTTTTTTTCGTACTGAAATCCCCTCAGATACCCCCCGCGCCACCAGGGGAGGTTATGTCGGGCTTGAATAGACTAACACCGCACGCCGTCTCAGATCTTCAGACGCTGGAGTGTAAGGTGCCCATAAGGCATTTCCCTCGCACATAAACTGGAGATTGCCCCCTCGGGTTTGGGAACCATGGTGTCCCAAACTAGTAGTACCTACTGTTTGGTAATAGGTACACAAATTCGTCTGTAGACCCGAGACGGCGTGCGGTTTTAGTCGGTTCAAGCCCGACATAACCGCCCCCGCTGGCACGCGGGGGGGTATCCGAAGGGATTTCCGCACGATAAAAAAAAAAAAAAAAAAAGGTACACAAATTCGATTTCGAGTGGTCACTCAAACCAGAAAGTTCACGTTGGATATGTTTGCATAGTTAAATAGATACTCTTTTTTGCAAATCAAATAAATGATACATATATATATATATATTAAAATTAGAATTATAAACGGGATATTTACCATGTTTAGTATCTTTTTCGAGAATCCGATATTTCGGCACTGTTACAAGTACCATGATCACGGATGTACTATGGTTACAAAATGACCATGTCAATCTAAAATCATATATATATATATATATAGATAATATATATACTGTAGCGTCCGGGGCATGGACGCCACAATACCTCGTGTAGATAATAAGACAAACACTGAGGAAGAAGTTTAAATGGGCATTTATTATATCATCAAAGCTTCCTAAATCGGGTTTAGGGAGGTTTTTACGCGTATGCTTTTATTTTACTACGAACAAGGGAATCGCGAACTCCGCTCAAGGACTGAGCCTAAATATATTGCACTATTATCTTCTCTTCGGCCGGCGGACCCGGGCGGCGCGTCTAGTCGCCCGCTGTCAGCCGCCCAGCCGAAAGCAGCTCCACGGAGCAATTGTTTTTTCTTCCCTACGCTCTATTTAAATTAAACAAATAATTATTTTTAAACTCTGACACATAATGGCCAGGTAACCGCATCGTGGTGTGAAATGAGGTTCAGACACCACATCAGCTACGCCCTTAATGGTCATTTATGTGACAGCCTGATTCCCTAGGCATTCTAAATCTGGGACACAAAAAAAAAATTTATGCGAATTGTCCCTTACAATGGGAATAACGAAGCAATCTTTGTAATAATTAGTAAACGATAGTAGAATCTCAAATTATAGCAATTAAACTGTAATAAATACTGAAAAACACGAACAAAGAAAAATTGCTTCATTCTTGGCCAGGCAAAAAACCCAGGTTAAAAGAAACCTGACCACAATCAGCCTCATCAAAGAAAAGTTATTGGTATCACTTGCCGATACATTTTAAGGTTTGCCCTGAAAGGACTTAGTAACACAGTACTTTTAAGACCTACCTAACTAAAAAGAAAGATGACATAAAATTATTTATGTCGCCTACACATTACTAAATTATTTTTTAAAACAACACTAAAGAGAAAGAACTTACTCTATAAAGAAAAGTCTGATCGAAAACTAACTTTCAATCATCGTCGGCGCTTATGTCCATAACGATTTGACTCTCTTACAAAGTTTAGATCAAACTCTCAATATTGTACAAAAAATAATTGCCTAACTCCTACGCTAGAACATCACGAACATAAAAAACAAAACAAATCTATTTATCTTCAGCAGCGCAGCAATATGAAATAAACAGAGAACACATATTAATAATAAAATATTACTAGTTACTAGTTACGCTAGTACGTAATGCGGTTTTAGTCGGTTCAAGATAACACGTTATTCACTACGTGAATTATAATTCTACTAAGACTTATAGTCCTTATTGGCCCTATTGACCCGCAGACAACTATCAATGCTCTTGAAACATTCTGGAACAAGCCACCATCATAGCCATCTTCTCGTTGAGCACATAATATCACATAAAAGCACATAAAAGCAAAATAAACAACGATACTGATAAATGCGTCGCTCCAATTGTCGCACGACGTCTTTCTTCAAACGGTACGGGATCGATCCATTCACTGCCAACTGCAAAATGTTGGCGTTTCCGACTTCTGCGGAAACTAGCGCTTCACCAGCTGTAGCAACCACTAGCTCCTGTGGCAACCAGCACCTCTACCAGTTGTATGGAAACCGGCGTTCCTTCACACCAATTGTAGCTGTAGCAACCACCAGCTGTATGGACCGCAGCGACTCCACCAGTTGTAGCTGTAGCAACTACCAGCTGTATGGAAACCGACGACTCCACCAGTTGTAGCGTCCGGGGCATGGACGCCACAATACCTCGTGTAGATAATAAGACAAACACTGAGGAAGAAGTTTAAATGGGCATTTATTATATCATCAAAGCTTCCTAAATCGGGTTTAGGGAGGTTTTTACGCGTATGCTTTTATTTTACTACGAACAAGGGAATCGCGAACTCCGCTCAAGGACTGAGCCTAAATATATTGCACTATTATCTTCTCTTCGGCCGGCGGACCCGGGCGGCGCGTCTAGTCGCCCGCTGTCAGCCGCCCAGCCGAAAGCAGCTCCACGGAGCAATTGTTTTTTCTTCCCTACGCTCTATTTAAATTAAACAAATAATTATTTTTAAACTCTGACACATAATGGCCAGGTAACCGCATCGTGGTGTGAAATGAGGTTCAGACACCACAATACCTACCTATAAACTGAAGAGTTTGTTTCGTTCAACGCGCTAATCTCAGCAACTATAGGAACATACTTACGTCTTGGGGCGAAGCTGGAGCCATCAACAGAAAGTCTTACGAACTAACGGAAACAATGCGACCGAAGTATAGGAGAATTTCGAACATCCAGGACGTGTCCAGGTAGCTCAGTTGGTCAGAGTATTCCACCTGTAAGGGACTGGTCGCGGGTTCAATTCCCGCCTTAAATATTAACTTTTTCCTATTTCAATTTATAGGAAAAATTAGCATACTAATTGTTTCGAAATTTCATTAATATATGACACTCTTGTTTCTAGCGCTTGCAACCTATGCGAATTCTGCCGCAGTGGGAACTACCACAACTGTCTGACGGCTGGTATCAACAACTACATTGGTATCTTCAAAGATGGTGGGTGGGCCCAGTACTGTGTGGTTCGCCAGCAGCATGTTTACGCACTGCCTGATGGGATTACCACTGAGCAAGGTATATACTGACAATATTTATAGGTTAGGGGTCCCCGGGCTCTGTTGACTTAATGCAACTTTGAATAGGTTTTTTTTTTTTTTTTTATTATTATAATTTTTTTATACCACTCAGGTGGCAGACAAGCTCACGGCCCACCTGATGGGAAGTGGTTACCGCGGCCTATGGACGTGTGCAACACCAGGGGCGTCACACTCGCGCTGCCGACCCTGTAAAAACCTTCTAATGCCCTTCTTAAAGAACCCCATATTGTAGTCGCTTGGGAAAACCACAGCAGGGAGATCATTCCACAGCCTGAGGGTGCGCGGAATGAAGTGCCTTTCATATCTAACTGTACGCACCGTTTCCGGTCGCAACGTGTGAGGATGAATTCCCTGTCTGTGGCGAGCGGTGCGATGATAGAATGTGGCCGTGGGCATCATATCAAACAATTCTTCTGAACACACCCCGTTATAAAGGCGGTAGAAAACGCACAGGGAGGCGAAATCTCTCCTAAGGTTAAGCGGTTCCACACTGCCTGTAAGTATGGGATCGTCGACGATCCTCAGCGCCCGTTAGCAAAAGTGATTTGTATAATAACTACACTGGTATTGTTACGTGCGCAGGGTACAATTAAATACCGTTTATACAACGAAGAGGTTTATTCGCTCACCACAAACTAGATAACTAAATAACTAGCACACACAGTACTCTTCAGCAGTTCAAGTCGCTCAGCAGTTCACAATAGTCCACAGTCGTTGCTTAGGTCGCAGGTATAATCCTCTTGAATCGCTTCTGTGTTTGTTAGTTCGCTTTCGCTTCCGAAAAGTAACTGACATCGCGTCGATATCCGGACGCCTTTTACAGTTCTTAATTAGGAAGGTAGAATGTTCCAGAATCATCTAGACATAAGGCACGTTAGGTACCTAAATAGAGGGGTGTGTGTTGGGTAACCTCCTCGAGTGTCGCTCCGATTCCGATCCCGCTGCAGTCCGGGGGGAACGGAATCGGAGCGGCCGGTACACCCTGGGCGGCGGTCAATGGCTTCCCCTTCACCCCTTCATAGGGTTGGCATTGATCGTCGGCCAATACCCAACGTGGCGGGAACACATCGCTCTCCGTACTCCTCTGCTTTCAGAGGAGACAGGATGAGCGATGCTGTTAGTGGTGAGATGGCCCAGGGTCAGCCGGGGTGCGAGGGATATGCTCTATGGGTAACCTTACACCCCGGCGTCTGAAGACCCGAGACGGCGTGCGGTTTTAGTCGGTGCAAGCCCGACATAACCGCCCCCGCTGGCCGGCGGGGGGGTATCCGAAGGGATTTCCGGACGATAAAAAAAAAAAAAAAAAAAAAAGGTACCTAAATAGAGAGTTCGAGAATTTTCTGGACAAAGCAGGATTCAAAGTGAATAACCTTGTATTCAAGATTGTAGGTAAAAACCTAAAATCTTGCATTAAGAATTAGGTATAGAGGTATTTCCGCACGAAAAAAAAAAAAAAAAAAAAGGTATAGAGGTATTCGAGGTAGGTGCGAATTCGAATGTTGGCGATTCTAGATTGTTCTACACTAATCGGTAGAGTACTTCGACACTAGCAATGCGTTTTAATTTCATGAAGATTCGATGAGTAGTTTTCGAGATATCGACACTCGTTGTAACAGTTGGTATCTTCAAAGATGGTGGGTGGGCCCAATACTGTGTGGTTCGCCAGCAGCATGTTTACGCACTGCCTGATGGGATTACCACTGAGCAAGGTATATACTGACAAGATTTATAGGCTAGTGGTCCCCGGGCCCTGTTGACTAACTGCAAATTTGAATAGGTCAACTGGTTCCGTTAGCAAAAGCGATACAATAAGCAACACAAGCATCGTACAGCCACGTTGCGCGTGATCAGCAGTTAACGCCGAACCGCGCTATTTCGTCATTTAATTTCATTTAGTATCATTTCGATCGTCAATCAGTTCAGGTGTACTTACTATCATAACATAATATATATAAGTAGGTAATAGAATAATTAAAAAACATAATTGTTAAATTAACGGGAGCTGCATCTGCCAACAAACTGCAATGCGAGGTATAATTAAGAGTTTTGTAATTTGTTTACGTGAATAAACACTTTCATTCAATCATTGATTCATTTTAGATCAAGTTGAGACAATACACATTAGTTGTCCTCAACTTACGGCTGTACGATTACCATTGCCCGTACAATTTATATAGTCGCGAATTCATTGAGATTAAAATCAGCGGCTGCCCGTGTTTTCTTTGGCGTTTTTAGGGTTCCGTTGCCAAATGGCAAAAAACGGAACCCTTATAGATTTGTCATGTCTGTCTGTCTGTCCGTCCGTATGTCACAGCCACTTTTTTCCGAAACTATAAGAACCATGCTGTTGAAACTCGGTAAGTAGATGTATTCTGTGAACCGCATTAAGATTTTCACACAATAATAGAAAAAAACAAGAAATTTTGGGGCTCCCCATACTTAGAAATGAAACTCAAAATATTTTTTTTCATCTAATCCATACGTGCGACATGGATAGGTCTTCAAAAATGATATTGAGGTTTCTAATATCATTTTTCTCTGAACTAAATAGTTTGCGCGAAAGATACTTCCAAAGTGGCAAAATGAGTGTCCCCCCCCCCCTGTAACTTCTAAAATAAGAGAATGATAAAACTAAAAAAATTATATGATATACATTACCATGTAAACTTCCACCGAAAATTGGTTTGAACAAGATCTAGTAAGTAGTTTTTTTTTAATACGTCATAAATCATAAAACGCAATTTACCTTTCATTCAATCAACTCAAATGTAAAATTTAAAAAAAAAACATTATTATGTTACTTACTGCTACGGAACCCTGCATGGGCGAGTCCGACTCGCACTTGGCCGTTTTTTTATGGAGAGCGTGTCGTTCCGTTACTATAGCAAGCTTACAGCATCATTTCAACATATTCAACTCAAGTGTAGCATCGGTCAGGAGGTTGCTTAGTCTGGAATTCATTCAAAAATTCTATAGAAAGATGATTAGTGTACTGTATGACTTTTTTTGTAAAATAGGTAAAAATAAAATATGTGTAAATATTCCTATCATTTAAGTACTAAAAAATAGTATAATATTTTAGTGTATATTATATACTCAGTCTGAAGTGTATAAGTGAGGATCTACAATTGGCTGTATGTCACTAAATTTAAATTTTAATACTTTTGTTATGGCTGTTGGTCTTCCGGATAAATAAACCTTACATAATTTCGCCGGAGAGGTACAGTCCTCTTACTTGCCTTGCCTTACCCTTCTTTCTATCCCGGTTTGTTTCGCTTCTTAACCTCCCCCCTCCATTTTGTGAGCGGCAAACATCTTGACAATGTGGGGTGCTCTAGCTGCGCTCGACATACCCGCCCCCGCTGGCCGGCGCGGCGGGGAGGTAACCGAGGGGATTTCCGCAAGAAAAAAAAAAGGGTGCTCTAGCCGCGCAGAAAGCGTTATTTAGGTCTCTTAATTGGTTATGCGTGGCACGATGAGAGGTCGAGTACGATTGAGAGGTCCTGTGTACGAATCCCGGCCACAGCCGACGTGAACCCACTCCTAAAACAAGCAATCTAGCTAAGCTAACCCATCCGGTTAGGTTGAATATTAGTAAGTAATTTCATACATACATACATATACTCACGCCTTTTTCCCTCCCTGTAATATAAATGTATGTGGATAAATAAATAAATAAATAAATAAAATTCTCTGGCAGATCTGTTTCTGTTCTTACACACTTCACGAGCTACCTCTATTGTCATTAAACCTTTAATGCAAGCCCGCCGGTTTCGAGTGCTTTTGACCTGCCCTTTTTTAAGTAATTTCAATTACTAATATACTTTAAAAAATGTTTAAGTTGGATTCCGAAGCACGACGCGCTAGGGTATTAAAATAGTAAGCGAAAGGTCTCTGCCTATCCCAATGGGAAAGAGGTGTGACTATATATATGTATGTAAGTATGTATGTATTTACCAGATTCAAAGCTAGCCATCATCATATCAGCCGTAGGAAGTCCACTGCTGAATATAGGCCTCTCCCATTGACTTCCATTTCGACCGGTCTGTAGCGGCCTGCATCCACCGAGTCCCTGCGCTCTTTACCAGGTCGTCTGTCCACCTTGCGGGAGGCCTCCTTAAGCTAGCCATAGGTAACAATAATATAGCTTTCAAATGTAAATGACCATTTCAATAATTGATACTTAGATACTCAAAATACCTTTTAAAAGTTATACTTGTGTCGCGTTAGGGCAAATAAGGGTAAATTTTTACGATACGCGCGCACACCGTCACGAAAAAACGACACCATGAAGTTAGTTAGAAAACCGACACCCTGAAGTTAGCTTGTCAACATTTTACTTTGAGTACATTAGTAGAATTTGAGGTTACTTGACGGTATATATTATTTATTTACATCATAAACTAAAATAAATATTTACGTTATTATTTCTGCAAACGTAGGATGAAGCGTAGGATAAGGATTTTTTTTTATCTTGTTACACCAAAGAAGTATAACTTACATGCGTACATGAGTACATACACAGCATGGATAACGCCGGCGGGCTCGTGACCCAGGATGAAAGAACGATTCCTGCTGGTCGGGAATTCTCCCTGGATAATTTAATTACAAATATGTTTTAAGTTTTTCTTTTATTATTTTAGCTTGTCTCGCAGAGCCATACTCTTGTGTCGCACATGGCTTCGACCGAGCGGCTCCACTCAAAGTTGGACAGAAGATCCTTATCATTGGCGCCGGAATTATTGGTAAGCATATCATCATCAACTCAGCGTTGAGTCCCGGCCGCATCCGAGGATTTTACCTTGGAGTTCGGGCTTTTCCCCCTCCACTTCATACGGTCTTGGGCATCCCTGACAGTGGGTAAATCAGTAAGTGATAAGCAAATAACAGATTATAATGACATGTTTAGGTATACAGTAGCCGGTTTTTAGGTTTCCGTACCTCAAAACGTAAAAAAGGAACCTCTGTCCGTATGTCATCACCGATTTTCTCAGGAACGGGTGGACCTAGCAAGTTGAAATTTATACCAGATACTGATGTCAATTCCCTATAAGGTGTATAAATGTCAAGGTCCAGAGTCTACACGATAAAAAGATATGGGCAAATTTTAATTTTCGCGAAAAGTTGCAATAGGCTATTACATTACATATTATTACATTGGGACCTTAACATAACTGGCGAACCGTGGGTGTGTAATACACCACTGCCTACCCCTTCGGGGATACAGGCGTGAAGTTATGTATGTATGAAGTTATGTATGTATGAAGTTATGTATGTATGAAGTTATGTATGTATGTAAGTACCAAAATTTATCTTAATTTACAACGTTTTTTATTTTTCGAATTTTTTCCTTTACTTGTGCTGAAAGACCTTACTTTTAACCAAAATTAATAATTCTAGGACAACAACATAAGGTTTACATAAAGTTATTTTTACAATCACGCTTCCATAAAGTAGGCACTTACCTTACTCAACCGGAAGTACCCTATAGGTTTTGGGTTAGAAACCTGTATGATAGTTCCCGTTGACCTAAAATCACGAAAAATGCCAAAAAGCAAGGTTTTGCAGCACAAATGAATGAAGAATACCAAAAAAAAATGTAAAGAAATTGGAATTGTTCATTCGCTTCAATGTATAATGGTACGGAACCCTACGTGCGGGAGTCCAACTCAAACTTGGCACGTTTAGTTTTTTGAAACGTCGGGAGTAAGAGTAAGAATCTGACTAAGATTAATTTAATTCGCTTTGGTAGAGTGTTCTCTTTATCTTACATCGAACTGACAGTTGAATACCTTCATAGAGTGGTTGAAACTAGCTGTGTTTATAGAATAACCTATGTATTATTCCAGAACTAGGTATTATCAATCCCTGTACCAAATTTTAGCCAGTTCCATTCAGCCGTTTGAGCGTGATTGTCCCGGAAAGTACAGGACCCGGTTTTCGATGCCAGTACAGCATCGAAAACCAGGTCCTGTACTTTCCTTGGCATCTCATACAAAAGAGATGTGAAAAAAGACATACACACTCATCTCACTTAAGTTTTTGATGAGCAGGTAACCTCTTTGCTGCTGCTCTGCACCATCATGGGCACAGAGAAGTAACAATCTCCGAGACAAACAAAAAACGGATAGAAATTGTAAAAAGGCTGGGTGAGTTTTTAAAATACTCAAAACCTTTTCTATGGAAGTTGTTCTTGTTGCGAGAATACATTATCCAACTGAGCTACCTGAGGTCCCCCATATCAGCGTAGGTACATACTACTCGCATTCGCATGTATCTTTTTTGCAAACAAAAAACATTATAATCAAAAACCTATAGCACTCATAACTGGCCAAAAAGGACTGAATGAATCAAATCCCTTCCAATAAATCCACTTCTTCTGTATTTTTCAGACCTCGGCTTCAGGTTAGTGCACCCTGACATTTTAGAGGCGGAGAAGACGCTCTATGATGTCATTGTTGACTGCACAGGTAAGTTCTTGCTCGTATCGCAATTATGCCCAGGGTTTTTTTCTTAGCCACCGCCTTCTTCAGCGAGCAAGTAATGCTCAAGAAGGAGGCGGCGGAACGGGTCCGGGAGAGACTCAGGAAAAAGGGCCCTTTTTTCAAAAGGATACTGCACCCCCTCTACTTTCATGTCACCAGAAATGCTCTACTGGACACTACGGAAGAGGACTAATACTCTCCCATCCTGCAGAGGGTGTTCCGTCCTCTATGAGCGTGGATCTGGGGGTGAAGGGGGAGTGTTACCCTTTGACCTAGCAGAAGCAGACAGTGGCGCATCGTGTTCACGCGTGCCTCCAACGAAGGGGGGCGGGCCCCAGCACTTCACGGTGAAGCCAGGCGGCTACACGATAGGTGACCAATGCCTGAAGGGGTTCACGGGGAATTTTCTTCCTTAGGGTATACCCAGGTTCCTCCCGTAATATGTGCCTGTGACAGAACACCGTGTGATTTTAGTCGGTTCGATTCCTACATAGCCACTTCACCGCTAGTTCCGGCGAGCGTAAGTCTCAAAGTCTGAAAAACGTCAGAACCACACAGAAAAAGCAAGGCGCATGCCTTTTGATCACCTCTTTCACGTCGCTAGCAGGCCTGCCTGGACTGACGTGCTAAGGGTAAGCTGAAGCCGCGCTAGAGGCGTGCAATAGACATGTTATCTTAAGAAAGTCAGCCTGTATAATGGCACATCGTACCGTCTCCTCACTTTACGCCATAAGCTCGCCCTCTCTATATAATACACGCCGTACACTAATTAAAATGATACATCAAACTATTCTGCAGAACTACTTTTTGCAGGTGTGGCCAAGGTAATGGAGATCAGTTTCAAGTACATGAAGCCGGGTGGCAAGTATATTGTCTTTGGATGCTGTTCACCCACTGATCAGGCCAGGTACAAAAAAATTTAAGTCTCTGTGATCTTTTTGTAATGTTTATTGAGCTGAGCGAGTGAAGCTCTTATACATGGCATAGCCGTTTGTTGGTGGCTGAACTTCTCCGTAACCAGTCAAGCGATCTTGACCAAATTTACCACGGTGATAGTGTGGACACTGAGGAGTGCTTTGAAGTGAGATGGTTCATGTTTCACAAGCGCGCGGCCTTAGCTAAGCGCGCGACCGTAGTAAGACGTCTTATTTTCAAGGTAGAGTCCTGCTCGCTCAACTCAATTTATTTCAGTCGCACCCTGCACTGAATTCCTAGTGTAATATTTATGTAATGTTTCTGTATAGTTTCTGTAATGTTTCTGTATAGTTTCTGTAATGTTTCTGTAATATTTCTGCTCTGTTTTTGTAATGTTTCTTCAATGTTCATCCATAAAAAAAAATGTTTCTGTAATAATTTCTGTAATGTATCCGTAACGTGTCTGTAATATAATGGTTTATGAAGTCCCATCAAAATTTTCGAGTCCCAAGCGTACCCCACTAAAATTCAGGAAGACGAGTCTGGGACGTAATAATTATGTATAAGGACGTCAAAAGGACCTAATCTAATTATCATCATGGTAGCCTTGTTCCTGGTTGCATCCGAGGTTTTCACCTTCGAGCCTGGGGTCCACTTACTCCTTCATCACCATTTGGTGTGACTTATACGACTTCTGTGGGAGGGACTGCCGTCTGACCTCCTAACTCTTTTCCGTCAATCACCAGGTGCACTGCCTTGCATCATCTTAGTGGGGCCCAACACCCAATGACGTAATCTAACGATTTCTTTATATTTTCAGTTTAAACCCGTACCAGATCTTTGACAAGGAACTAACCATCATAGGAGTGAAGATTAACTCTTTCAGTTTCATCACAGCCGTCAGCTGGATCAAGGCCATGGGCAACAGGTATACCAATATTTACCGCAGGTACTAAGTAGATACGGGACGGTGGGGCGACTCGGGACGGTGCGGTGGGGTGACTAGCGCCCCTCCCCCAAACCGGGGTAATACGGGGACACCGTGGTTCCCAAACCCGAGGGGGCCATCTCGAAACCAGAGATGGCCCAAGGTCAGTCGGGGTGCGAGGGATATGCTCTATGGGCAACCTTACACCCCGGCGTGTTAAGAGCCGAGACGGCGTGCGGTTTTAGTCAGTTCAAGCCCGACATAACCGCCCCCGCTGGTCGGCGGGGGGTATCCAAAGGGATTTCCGAACGAAAAAAAAAGGTACCAAGTAGATATATTATATAAGTTTAATCTGTTGCCGGCGGCGGCTCCACTCGAATGGAATTCTGATCCTGTGCCAGCAACTTCTGGGAATCTATTCCAGGGACAAAAAGTAGTATAAGTAATCCACTTACATATCCTTGTACCAAATTTTAGCCAGATCCATTCAGCTGCTTGAGCATGATTGAGTAAAACATTCAAGCATCTTCAAAAACTTTCATATTTACAGTAGTATGCAAATGTAGTGCAATGCAGTGTAGTGCAGTGTAGAATAGTGTAGTGTAATATAGTGTAGAATAGTGTAGTGTAATATAGTGTAGAATAGTGTAGTAATAGTCATCACACGTACTTTGTGCTGCAGATACGTGGAGTACAATAAACTTGGAGTGAAAACCTACCGTCTCTCCGACTACAAATCAGCGCTGGCAGATGTGAAGGCTGGAGCAGTTGCAAAGGCAGTCCTCAAAATTAGTTAGAAGTGAATTTCAATACACTAATAAATATATTATTGTAATCAAATTTTCCCGGGGTGTTTTATTGTTTTTTCTTTTAATTTTTAGGGGTCCGTTGCCAAATGGCAGAAAACGGAACCCTTATAGATTCGTCATGTCTGTCTGTCTGTCCGTCCGTATGGCACAGCCACTTTTTTCTGAAACTATAAGAACTATGCTGTTGAAACTTGGTAAGTAGATGTATTCTGTGAACCGCATTAAGATTCTCACACAAAAATAGAAAAAAAAATCCGTTCCCGCAGGGGGAACGCACAGGTAGATTTCGTGAAGCAATTAATATTATTTTTTAACATGTTTAATTTTTTTTTCTCGAAAACGGTAACTTTTAGCGAAAAACTTTTCAGACATTTATTTTAGACTTAAAAATGGCCTATCGATTAAAAATGTTTCCGACTGCAAGAATGTTCACCGGTTAGAAGTTATGATTTTTTTCCCGAAAAATTTTGGTTTTTTCCCCCCTCCACTTTTAGATAAAGTTTTAATCTTATAGGTTTATAATTAAAAGTTGTTGGTATTCATGTATACTATGGGATAAAATTAGAACGGTTCGAATATCTTTGATGGAACGTGAAATTTTGAGGAAAAACTGATTTCACAAAAAGTGAGGCCCTACCGTCCCCTTAGGCCGGATTCCACCCGTTCACGAATTTAAACTAAGTTTACACCCAAGCAATTTTTGACCGCAGTTTGAAAGCGATCGGGGCAAAAATGCGACCGTGAGAGTGCCGCAAATTTTGGGAAGTGGAACCATAGATACATATATATATATATATATATATATATATATATATATATATATATATATATATATATATATATATATATATAAACTTTTTGACCAGTGGTAATTTCGGAGTCAGGGTGTCAGTAGACCTCCTATGAAGAATTTTTTTTTAAATTCGACATTAGTCAAGAAACCAATAGGTAGATCGATTTCATCGAAATCTACCTAAAAATTGGGGGCTTAGAACTGAAGCTCAAAATTTTTTTTTTTCATCAAACCCATACTTGTAGTCTATTGGATAGGTCTTCAAAAATGATATTGACGTTTCTAATATCATTTTCTTCTAAACTGAATAGTTTGCGCGAGAGACACTTCCAAAGTTGTAAAATGTGTGTGTGTGTGTGTGTGTCCTGTAACTCCTAAAATAAGAGAATGATAAAACTAAACAAAAATATATGATGTACATTACCTCGTAAACTTCCACCGAAAATTGGTTTGAACGAGATCTAGTAACTAGTTTTTTTAATACGTCATAAATCGTAAACCGCAATTTACCTTTCATTCAGTCAACTCAAATATAACAAGTTTACATGCTGCTACGGAACCCGTCATGGGTGAGTCCGACTCGCACTTGGCCGGTTATTTTTAGGTAGATTTCAATGAAATCGATCTACCTATTGGTTTCTTGACTACTGTCGAATTTAAAAAAAAATTCTTCATAGGAGGTCTAGTTATGACCCCCTGAGTCCGAAATGACCACTGGTCAAAAAGTTTATATATATATATATATATATATATATATATAATGTATATATGTATGTATATATGTATGTATATATTTATGTATGGTTCCACTTCCCAAAACGGTCGCATTTTTGCCCCGATCGCTTTCAAACTGCGGTCAAAAATTGCTTGGGTGTAAACTTAGTTTAAGTTCGTGAACGGGTGGAATCCGGCCTTTGGGTACGGTAGCCTCACTTTTTGTGAAATCAGTTTTTCCTCAAAATTTCACGTTCCATGAAAGATATTCGAACCGTTCTAATTTTATCCCATAGTATACATGAATACCAACAACTTTTAATTATAAACCTATAAGATTAAAACTTTAACTAAAAGTGGAGGGGGGAAAAACCAATTTTTTTCGGGAAAAAAATCATTACTTCTAACCGGTGAACATTCTTGATGTCGGAAACATTTTTAATCGATAGGCCATTTTTAAGTCTAAAATAAATGTCTGAAAAGTTTTTCGCTAAAAGTTACCGTTTTCGAGAAAAAAAAAATCCGTCTGTAGTTCTCTATATAAAATAATATTAATTGCTTCACGAAATCTACCTGTGCGTTCCCCCTGCGGAAACGGTTTTTTTTTTGTTTAAACTTTATTCCGCTTGATTCAAACGTTTCATAGACAGATATTATCTGTCTACACCGTATACAGTTAATATGACGTTAGGTCTGTCAATATCAAGTTGGTTTTATTGACAATGGGGACGCGGTAAAATTTCGGGGGTTTTGCTTTTTTATATTTCATAATGAATTGTGCTCGGCTATTAAATGTAGCGGTCTGCAGCAAAATTTCAAGTCCTCAAATAAATATTCATAGATCGAAATGGTAAGTAACCTACCAGCTCCGCTTTGCACGTGTAGATGTTGACTTCCCGTTCTTCAATAGTTTATTTAGAATAAATTTAACATATACATTTTACGTGGAATAATATCTAAATAATAGTGAAAACCGCTGAAGACAGGGCGCTATGGCGCTCATTAGGGGAGACCTATGTCCAGCAGTGGACTAAGAGAGGTTGATGATGACGATGATGAGTGAAAACCGCATCAAAATCCGTTGTGTGGTTTAGAAAAAGTTAATGAAAAAACAGATGCGTAAGAGTGATTTCATTTTAGGCTTACTATGAGCCACATAGTTTAATTTTGAGACTCGTAGGGCTATTGTGTGGCATGAGAGGAAGTCTTACTAATTTACATCACAAAATTTAATTTGAACAAACTAAGATACAGTACTTGAATTTTGATTTGCGTCGGGTAGAATCCAGCTAAACTCGACTTGCTTCGACTTTGTAGAGCGTTCTCTTCAGCTACACTACAATAGGCCCTAGGTAACAATCAATTCTATAAGCACTCTCACGACTGTAAGCCGGTCGCTACAGCATTCCAACTTTAAAATATTACTCTGAAACTCCCTAGAGAGAACCACGACTACTCCGTTTACCCACACTGAGTGCACCCGTGTAGATTTACTGTAGCCATTCCCAATAAACCTGCCTTTGCTTTCTTACACCGAGTCTCCTGCAGGAACACCACTGAGTATATCGGCTAACGCTCTCGTGCGACCGGTCAGCGTGCTAATGTTACAAGCTGCGTAGCCAAGTTTTTGGGTTTTCCATGTTGGGCGTAACGCCTGCTCTGACATTGTCCACTTGCGACAATAGTCGAGCGCCTTCATGCGGCGACGCCCTATTCCAGACAAGCTTTTTTATAATTCTACTAATAAAATTATTTGACGTATTTGTCTTTCCGAAACTGCCGTCTGACCGACAGCGATAGGGAAATCTGTAACAAAGCCACATCCGACAATCTGCAGGTGAACCGGCTTGCACGAGAGGTTGGGCCCCGAACAGCTAGACCATCACAGCATACAATTCGATTGCACTGCCTTTTTAAATAGTTATGTGATTGTTTAATCCGACGCGAACCTCATCCGTCAATCAGCAGGTGAACCGGCTTGCAAGTTAGGTTGACTTGGACGCCGAACACCTGGGCCGTCACTGAGCTTTATTTGAAACTATATCAATTGATTTGATCCGAAACGTACTATTTTAGTGGTCAACAAATAATGGAAGCCCTTGTATTCGATGGGACAGCCATGACACTTAAACACCACAAGGACTTCCCAATGCCGCAGATCACGACAGACGATGACGTCATCGTGAAGATCGAGTACGCAGGCGTCTGTGGTACGGATCTACACATTATCAAGGTATTAAGTGTACCGATTCCATCTGGTGAAGTTTCGTGCAAATAATACTGAGCTAATTTCATATAGATAATTTGCACAAAATCGTGCGGGCCTCGCATGGTGTGTTGTTTCGTGCAAGTACTACCAGCGTATGTATTTAAACACGTTGCACAAAACAATGCTGTCGAGTCGCCTTCGCTATAGTGCGGCCATATTTTGCGACGCGACGGCCAGGATATGACGGCCACCCGGCGCCTGTAGGATGGGTAGACCCAAGGACGTTTTACATGCGTACCATTGATCTTACTACCAGGGCAAGATCGTGCGAAGTGAAAAACTGAAAGCCGGAAAACGAACCTCGGACTCCTAGGTGAGAGCCTCGGACACGAAGAGGACTAACGCGAAGATGATAATTATGAGTAGGTTGGGGAAAATGCCCGTTTGACAGTATTAGAACCGAAAAAAAAATTACCGAAATGTGTGTTAAATAATTATTAATTAAAAAATATAAAAAATTATCAAAATTAAGAGCTTTAGGGTGATTTCAAATACATATATATATATATATATATATATATATATATATATATATATATATATATATTTGAAATCACCGTTTAAAAAAGCTCTTAATTTTGATACCCTACTCGATAAGTTTGAGTGAAAATATTTGTTCGCCAAATCCGCCATTTTGTTTTTTTTTATTTTGATAGCATCTCACCTCTCAAGCTAAAATCCATCGAACTGTTCAGGCACAGAGCATGCCAAACCATTATACATACATACTCTCCGAAAAACAACCCTTCTTCTGGCGCAGTCAGGTAAAAAACACCTCTGCCAGCAACTTTGGAAAAATACACCCTTGAGGATAAGGAAAGATATTATAATTTAATGTATTAAAAGTTAACATTTCTAGGGTGAATTCCCGGCACGAAAGAAACCCCCATTTCCTCTGGGACATGAATCTGCAGGTGTTATACACGCCGTGGGCAAGAAATCATGTTTTAAGGTCGGAGAAAAGGTCGCCATATATCCTGCCTGGTAAGCATATGGACTTATATATACTGGTATATATGGACAACTGGTATATCCACTCATCATTATTTTAGCGTTGACTCTGGTATCTGGCTCCTTGGGTGAAATTTTACACGGGATAGAAAATAGTCAAGAATATCATATAGACTATTTTTATCGCGAGAATAAGATCCTGTGGGCCGCGGGAACAGCAAGTCAACAGACAACCTCTGGGGCGTAGCGGTAGAGCGTTTAACTGCTAACTCGGAGGTCGCCGGTTCGATTACTGCTCAGTACCAATATTTGTATGCATAAGGATGTATATTTGCATTGTTTTGAGTGTTTCTTTGTATAATATGTATGTGCTTATAAAAAAAACGTATCTCAGTACGTTTATCCGCAATCTAGAGCCCATACCCCAAGCTAGTTGAAGACCTGAAGTAAGCATAGCTTATGCTTACTTCAGGTTAGGGACCAAGAAATCGAAACAGGCATTTCACTGCTCCACTTCTACACTAGGAATTCAGTGCAGGGTGCGACTGAAATAAATTGAGCGCAGCGAGCAGGACTCTTACTTGAAAAATAAGGCATCTTACTACGGTCGCGCGCATAGCTAAGGCCGCGCACTCGTGAAATTGTTTTTCGATGATTATTCCTCAATGGTACATTGTATTTGAACAGTTGACCCCTCTAAACACTCAGCGGTGTCTACACTATCACCATGGCAAATTTGGTCAAGATCGGTATTGTGGTTCCGGAGGAGTATAGTCTCGACCAAACGGCTTAGCCACGCATAAACAACAATGTGTTTTCTTTAGTGCCTGCAATCTATGCGAGTTCTGTCGTCTTGGTAATTACCACCATTGCAAGACTGCTGGCCTTAACAGCTACCTCGGCATCTTCAGTGACGGCGGCTGGGCACAGTACTGCCTTGTACCTCAACAGCAGATATACGTGTTACCTGAGTGCGTTACCACAATGCAAGGTAAGTGATTGAAGTAAAACTATTTTTAACAGTTTCTATCGCGATTTATTTGACACTGATCTCAACGTTTCGGTTGATTTTCAGAACGGAGAGCCTAAAAATGGTGGTTGTCTCATAGTTTGAAGTGTAAGTTATCACAAAATTCCCGAACCATGTTGATTTATCGGTGTTACTACTTATGCACAGTGAGGTCAGTGTCGTGAAGTCTTATTGTATTTTGATTTTTCTTGGGTTTGATTTTTTTTTCTTTTTTTTTTGGAAAGAATCATCATCATCATCATAAACTCACGCCTATATCCCCGAAGGGGTAGGCAGAGGTGCTAGCACCCACATTTCGCTAGTTTATGTTTAGGTCCCAATGTAATAGGTGGCGAGGCTATTGCCATTAACCGGGCACTTATAAACCTGCGATAAATACACACATAACTTCGAAAAGCATCGAAAATTCATTGGTGTATGCCATGGTAAAACCTGGGATCGAACCCGAGACCTCGTCTCAGCAGTCCATTACCCATACCACTAGGTATTAGTAACCGAAATTACGAATAACCTGGGTAGTGTAATGACCAGGATTCGAACCCGGTACCTCTCGATCGTAGGATTGACTCCTTAAAGTGGTTAAGGAGTCAATCCTACGATCTAAGGAAGCTACCGACGCTTAAGTGAATGACAGGATCAGAATCTCAAGCTACAGTCAGCACTCAGGCTGCTGGTGAATCACAGGATACTGGACTCTTTCATATTTCTACTAAATTTACATAAAATTACTAATTTTCCCCCTAACCCGTTCAGCTAAACTAAATTGCTTGTGTAAGAAATGAGTTGGGTTCACGTTAGTAGTAATGTATAAGGGCTAGGATTCAAACCTGCGTCTTTGGGCCGTAAGGCCGATTTCTTAACCACTAAGTTTTTTTTTTTTTATATTTAGGACACGTCAATTTGACTTCAACTCGCCTGATGGTAAGCTAAAGGTAAAGTCTCAGGTAAGAGGGTCACCATTACATACACATACCACATTAACAATGGTGGCACTCAGCTTGACAGCCTCATCAGAAGAGGATTGTCGTCGCAGTACCACGTGACACCCACCGGTCCCACTAGTGCTGCGACCACAATCCCCCTGCCCGGCTATGCACTTGCTGACCCCAAGACGCAATCAAACCGAAATTGGATTACGATGGAGGGTTTTTCGCAATCGTGCACGGTGGTACCCACCCGGCCGAATTGTGTGACAAATTTGTGTCATCAAATTTCTACCACCAGTACAGTAGTTACTCCTTCATTACCATATCCTCCTTCATGAAACAGGAACTTGCCTTTGTTCGTAAAGCTTGCTACATATATCTATTCTATTATTAGTCGTGTCTGTATATTGGAGATATTAAAAAAAATGTTAAGATGAACGATTCTGAACACAAAAACATGGTTTTTTGAAATTCTTGTCTATTTGTTCGCGATGGACGCAAGAACTACTGAACGGTTTTTGATGTCGTTTTTTTATTAGAATTGATTGTAATATTCATTAAGTGGAACCGGAGATATGACCAAAAGCCGTGATAGCCAATCCGGGCATCAGGTAGTACGCACTATGAACCTTTCTAACGACATCACTCATATCTCTCGCATCATAGAAATACTAAATACTAATTGATAAGTATTTTATTCATTTCTGCCCGAACAGGTGGCCTCGCAGAGCCCTATTCCTGTGTCGTGCAGACCTTCAAGCGAGCGTCCCCCATGAGAATTGGAAGTAAAATTCTCATTCTTGGCGCTGGTATCATTGGTGAGAACAAAATACTTGTCTAATAATAAGTTTGTTTAGTGCCACGTCACCTGCTCGATGAGGCTCTAGGGGTGGGGGGGTCAGACGACAGTCTCTTCGACAAAAGCCAAGATACGCCAAATCAATAAAAAAGGGTAGAGGAGGAGACCCTAAGCTATAAAATACAAGTTTCGGATATGCTGCGTTGCGTGGGTAATAAATGTCATACCGGAGCCTCAGGGCCCTGATAGGTAGGGTGGGCTTAAGAACTGTTGTCTTGACGTCGTAAGCGACGACATGAGTCCTTTACAACGTCTTTTTGGTTTGACTTATGTGGCTGTTATCGGAGCGACCGCCGTCAGACCCACCTACCCCGAGAGGTGCGCTTGCGCCAGAGCCTCGTCCGTCAATCAGCAGGTGTACCGGCTTGCAGGTCGGGATGGTTTGAGCCCGAAGAGTTTGATGGAGCTCCATACACACGGTATGACGATAAACGAAGCCTAAAACAAACAAAAGCGAAAAAAAAGTAAAATAAAATAATTTTATTCTGTGGTCCAGGTAACCTCTTTGCATCTGCTATGCATCATCACGGACACAGGGATGTGACAATTTCTGAGAAGTCCAACAGTCGGCTAGCTATCGTCAAAGGCCTGGGTGAGTTTTGCATTTGAAATTTATTGTATTAGTAGGTTCCTACTTAGGCCAACTATGGTTTATATATTTATTTAGAAACTCAACGGCTTATTTACATTTGATATGGTATTATGATAATTACATTAGATTCTTAAGCTAATTATATAGTAGATTGTTACACAAGGGTTGAAAGTCAGCCATTTCACCCGAAATATATCTGGCGCTCGAACGAAGTGAGAGTGCCAATAGTTCGCGGGTGAAATGGTGACATTCACCCGAGGTAAACATTCTACTTTTCATTTCGACTATGTGAGGAAATTAAAATACTACACACACATTTAATGAAACAGGTATATTGATTATCAAGGGCACGCCGCAATAGCGGCGGTAAGGCCCATCATGGAGGATTGGCTGGAGAGGCGACACGGAAGCCTCTCCTACCGACTGACGCAGCTGATCTCAGGAAAGGGGTGCTTCGGGGACCACCTGCATCGGATCAGGAAGGAGCCAACGCCTGAGTGTCATCACTGCGACGCGAGCGAGGACTCAGGGCTGCACACGCTGGCGGACTGCCCGGCGTGGGAGGCGCCGAGGCGTGACCTCGTGGCAGCCATCGGGGTGGGAGTCCTCTCGCTCGGCAGCATGTTTGCGGCAATGGTGCGGAGCGCGAGCGCGTGGGCCGCCGCCGCCTCCTTCTGCGAGCATGTAATGCTCGCGAAGGAGGTGGCGGAGCGCGCCCGGGAGAGACTTAGAACTCTCCCGGTCCGCCGAGCCCGCAACTTGCTCGCCGCGCGTCGCAGGCAACTCAGGCGCCGGAGGTCGCTTAACGACCTCCGTCCTCCATGAGCGCAGGCCTGGGGGTGGCGGGTGAGGCCACCTGTCACCCCAGCAAAAGCAGGCCGGGACGGTGGGGCGACTAGCGCCCCTCCCCCAAACCGGGGCAAGACGGGGACACCGTGGTTCCCAAACCCGAGGGGGCCATCTCGAAACCGGAGATGGCCCAGGGTCAGTCGGGGTGCGAGGGATATGCTCTATGGGCAACCTTACACCCCGGCGTCTGTAGACCCGAGACGGCGTGCGGTTTTAGTCGGTTCAAGCCCGACATAACCGCCCCCGCTGGCACGCGGGGGGGTATCCGAAGGGATTTCCGCACGATAAAAAAAAAAAAAAAAAAAAGGTATATTGATTATCAGTTAAAATTTAAAGCAAAATAAGAAAAATTGAAAATGGATTATTAACAACAGCTTTTGCCTGTTCTTCAATCTCATCGGGAGTTAAATTAATATCCATGTCACTGGAATCACTTTCCGAAACCATTTTTAACCATAAATTAACACAAGGTTTTATTAATTTATTTATATTGAATCTCGTTTTCCCGCTAATTATTTAGTAAATTGATTAAATTAATTAATAGAATTAAATTGTTTTGTTTTTAATTCTGAAAAAAAAGTTATAATTCACGTACATAACATTGGAAAAGTTTTGAAAATCGAATCTATTGGTTACATTGTAATCGAGTTGGTCACGAGATGTGCATTTAGGTGCCCAAGTAAAAAAAAGCGTCATGATATCACGGCATTATGACGTATATAACTTAATTATCATGGACTCCATGGCAAATACTAATATTAAAAAAAATTACTTTCCGCCCTAGGGATGAAATAAGCTACTTTCCACCCGGCTATCTACCCATGAAAATTAAACTTTCCGAATAGGAAAGATGAAAAACTATTGATCACCTTTGAAGCGGTAGCAGTTAAACTAAAATCTTAAAATTAACATCAAAAATAACATAAAAGGATAAAAATTGATTAAAAAAAAAAAAAGAATAATAATAATGGAAATGCTCCAGATTGTACAGCCGGCGAATGTGCGGAAGCCGGGGCCTTTTCAGTGCCAAGGCTATGCACAATCGCGAGGTATGCAGTCTCAGGGAATATTTCCTATCGATGCATAGATGCATCGATGCATAGAGATGCATAGAGAGGTCATTGAATGCGATTAGGACCGAGGACCATCGAACCGAGGCTGCCCTACTACAAGTACGTACCGGAAGCCGTACTCGAAAACGACTGCGCCAAGCTCTACTGGGTCCGGTCCATCATTACGCATAAGACTATTCTAGTGAATAGGCCTGAAACCGTGCTGATGGACCGGGTACAATCACGGGTTCTTGTTCTTGTGGACATCGCTATCCCCTATGACGAGAACATCGTCCGCGCCGAAGCAGATAAAATGACCAAAAATCTGAACCTGGCGCACGAGGTTACCGACATGTGGAGGGTGGTCCACAGAAATAGTTTTTTTCTTTTTACCGGCTTCCCTTTTGAAAATTTTCACCCTTCGCCACTAGTGAAAAAAAAATTAAAATTCAGTTCCGATCTAATATCGATCTAACAAATGATATAAAAGTTATTCTCGTAACAAAGTTTTCAACATCCAACATTCACTATAATCGAAATGGAATTGTAATCATAAGTTGAAAAATCTACAAATTTGTATTCTAGTAGACTAAATTACTTCTTTGTTGTAAGTTTTATATTTTTCGGGATTGGGGCTCGAATGATGATGGCTGATGTGTTAAATAGTTAAATGGACGGCCTCTGTGGCGTAGCGGTAGTGCATTCAATTGCTACGACAGGGGGCACGGGTTCGATTCCTGCTCAGTGCAAATATTTGTATGCATCAATATGTCTATTTGCATTGGTCTTGGTGTTTCTATGTATAATATGTATGTATTTACAAAAAAAAAGTATATAAGTATGTTTATCCGCATTCTGGAACCCATAACACATGCTTAACATAACATAAACTCACGCCTATATTCCCGAAGGGGTAGGCAGAGGTGCTAGCACCCACATTTCGCCAGTTTATGTTTAGATCCCAATGTAATAGGTGGCGAGCCTATTGGCACACACCAATGACTTTTCGATGCTTTTCGAAGTTATGTGTGTATTTATCGCAGGTTTATAAGTGCCCGGTTAATGGCAATATTTATTTATTATTTTTAAATATCATTTTTTTCCACTTACCCCTTCAGCTAAGCTAAGTTTCTTATGTTAGAAGTGGGTTCACGTCGGTAGTGTGTTGGCCGGGGCTTAAACCCGCGAACTCTTAGTTGCAAGGCCAAACCTTCACATAATATATGGCGGCGACTCTCCTCGGCGGCGACTCTCCTCGGCGGCGACTCTCCTCGGCGGCGACTCTCCTCGGCGGCGACTCTCCTCGGTGGCGATGACGACTCATCAGTCGCAGAGAAGTCGCCGCTGAGGAGAGTTCTCCACACTCGTCGGCGCCTGGACCTATACACTGAAGATGTCGACCGCAGTGATCGACGAAACTTTTGGAATACAAGTTTGCTATGGACCAGGGCCAAACAGCCCGGAAGTAGTACATTCTACATGCAACGCCGGCTGTGAAAGCCTTAAGCTTCACGTAACATTTTGTATATTTTACAGATTTTGGTTACCGGTTAGTTAGCCCCGACGTGTTGGCGAAGGAATGTGTGCTGTTCGATATCATAGTTGACTGCACAGGTAAACTAACATCATATACTCATCATATACCCTTTTTCCCCGCGAGGTAGGCAGAGACAACAGCCCGCCATTAGCCTCTGTCCTTACACACTGCACAAGCTTCCTCTAGTATATAAAATTACATCTTCTTTTTGATTTATTATCTTTACCGAATAACGTTTCGCATTCCAACGCAAAAAAATATGAAAAATTGTGGGAGTGGAATGCGGTTTGCTTTTTTAACCCCCACGCAAAAAGAGGGGTGTTATAAGTTGGATATCGATGTCTGTGTGTGTGTGGGTCTGTCTGTGGCATCGTAACTCTCAAACGGAAGAACTAATTTTGATGCGGTTTTTTTTTTCATTTGAAAATCAGTATCTTAGCTATGTTTGGTTAATATCAGTCCAGTTTGCAAGGTATTTTGACGCATGATTACTCGATTAAGAGTTTTTTTCTTTTTAAGGGTTGTTCCTTAAACTATAAGTATTTTTGGCGTATGGTGTGGTTTCTTTTTCAATTTTTAATTTATGTGTTTCTATAGCAACTTTTTTTCTTTTTTTTCGTGCGGAATTCCCCTGGGCCAGCGGGGGTGGTTATGTCGGTCTTGAACCGACTAAAACAGCACGTTCTCTCGGGTCTTCAGACGCCGGGGTGTAGGGTGGCCCATAAGGTATTTCCCTCGCACCCACACTGAATGCAGTAGGTACCTGTGTTTTGAGAGTTCGGCCAAGATCGGCTATACTTCGGTTTTGTAGAGTTTCTTTATTTCATTCATCGGACTGACACCGTATGATGTTTGATACCGCAATGGAGTAGTAAAACTGTATATGTTTATAGTATACTACACGGGGGGGGGGGGTATAAGAGGGGGATTTCCGCAGGAAAAAACATTGGTACCTACTGCATTTTGCTGCGAATAAAGTCTGAACTTCTAACAACTCCTCATCTTCGCAGGTATTGGCAAAGTGATGGAGATTAGCTTTAATTACATGAAACCGGGTGGCAAGTACATAATTTTTGGATGCTGTCCACCAACTGATGATACTAGGTAAGTAAGAGAGATGAGAACTTGAGATATCTTTGTCCTCTTTATGGGAGACTCAGGGGAAGACATGGCCTAGTAGCCAAAGTAGTTGATTTTAGTATAAAAATCTAAGGGAGGCAGGGGAGCCAAGGCCACAAGTAAATATACTAGTCTCCCCTAAATAAGACTCGTGGGGAGAGACATGGCCCAAAGCCAAGTAGCCAAAATATTATAAAAAATACGAGAGCAGCATATTCTACAAGCCAAAACATTAATATAAAGACCTAAGGGAGATAAGGGAGCTACGGTCACTAGTAAATATCCTTTTCTCCCCTAAGGGAGACCAAGGGGGAAGACATGGTCAAATAACCAAAGCAGCTAATTTTATTATATAAACCTAAGATAGTCATGGTCACAAGCAAACATCCTTGTCTCCCTTAAGGGAGACTCGGGGGAAGATAGATAGATAAATACACTTTATGGCACACCAAAGGATACAAATGACTATTTTATTACGTAGCTAATTTTCATAAATAAACAGCGGGCCTAATGGCCTAATATCCTTGTCTCCCCTTGTCCCCTCTAGAAGGAGACCCTAATATGTCATTGTCAAACTCTCAAACTTTTCTAGACTCAACACGTATCAGATCTTCGACAAGGAGTTGAGTATCCTTGAAGCTAAGACCAATCCGTTCTGCTCCCTTACAGCACTCCAATGGTTCCAGGCCATGGGTGACAGGAACTTATTAGTAGATTACTGTAATTGTACATATCTCTCTAACTTTTCTAGACTCAGCCCGTATCAGATCTTCGACAAGGAGTTGACTATCATTGGAGCTAAGATCAATCCGTTCTGCTTTCATACCGCACTCCAATGGATCCAGGCCATGGGTGACAGGTACTTTTTCGTATTATTGCATACTTGTAATATTGTGGCAGTGTGTATTATAGGGCACAGATCTTCGGGGCCCAAGCCAATCTCTCCGGTAATCCGGGAAACTTGCTCATTAATATCAAGATAATATAAATCATTCCTATAAAGAAAAAGCGGCGATAGCCCAGTGGCATACGTAACGGACAGCCGAGACGAGGTATCGAGTTCGATCCCCAGTTGCCCCGGGCACACACCTCTGACTTTTCGTAGTTATGTGTGTATTAAAAATTTAAATTATCGCTCGCTTAATAATGATCCCGGTAGATGGTAATAGGCTCGCCCCCTATTACATTGGGACCTAAACATAACTGGCGAATCGTGGGTGTGTAATACACCTCTGCCTACCCCTTCGGGGATACACAGGCGTGAAGTTATGTTATTTCATATGAAGATAAGCCAAATCAAGAAAATAGTAGCAGAGCAGACCCTGGGCTTCGAATACAAGTTTTGAATACAATGCAACCGAGACTGACGCAGCGAAGATATTTTTTTTTAAATAGGGCACGTCAATATTACTTCCACTCTCCTGATGGTAAGGAAGTCTCAGGAATGGGGGTCAGTATTACAGATATGAGATACCAGTAATGCCACAATGGTGGCGCTCAGTTTGACGGCCTCAGTAGACGCTTTTTCACGCCCCGCTTAAAGGAACCGGGATTATAGGTGGAAGGTAATACATGGGTTGGTTAAGAATTCCAAGATTTTATGGTGCGGCAAAGAAAAAATGTAAAATGGTCCTGGATGGGATTGGTTGCACCTTGTGAGGGTGATACCTCAGCCCTGCACGTGGTGTCCTATATAGGAGAGGGTGGGACTGGTGGGGGAAATGACTAGAACAACCTGACTGTTTTCCTCACCTACCCTAGGGGAAAAAGGTGTGAGTATTTGTAAAGATAATAGAACATTTTTTTTTGTTTCAGGTACTTGAACTTCACGAAACTTGGAGTGAAGACCTATCGCCTGTCACAATATAAATCTGCCTTGGAAGACCTGAAGTCTGGAACCATTTCGAAAGCCATGTTCAAGTTGACCGAGGATAAAAAGTGTTATTAAAATCCCATGTGATGTATTTTATTGTTTTTTTTAACATCATTTTAGAATTGAAGACGTGAGAATTGTCCATTCAGATGATTACTTTAAGAGAATTGGTCATTCGAAGTATTAGGGTTTTGGAGAATTACCCATTCTAAGAATTATTCGTTTTGCGACTCTGTTACCATTTTGGATGAAAGGCCTTCTGCATCTAAACTTTTTATTTTTATTTACTAAGGTGGAGGGGAAACATAATTTTCACAAGAGTTCTTTAAGCACGACGTGGAAAAGCAGCCTGTCGGGGTTGTCAAGGTAGGGACCACTATTTTAGGAACAGCCTAGATACTGTTGGTGTTCTCAGCTTACTATCAGGCGGCATGCAGACAAATTGATGCACCTTGAAATACCATAGCATACAAAATCGGGTAATTTTATGAACTTTGGAACTTTCTGGTTAGGTTAGGAACCACCGCATCTGGTCAGGTTAAGAAAGAGTTAAGAATGAGTTCAGTAAACAAATGCCTTCAGGATGTAGTTGGGGGTTTCTCGCTACTGCAGTGCATCAAGAATGTTTGGCGAAGCTTAAACTGATAGTTTCAACACCATCCTGTGAAAAAAGATGGCGTCTATATTGCATAGGGTACGGGGTAGCGTCAATGGCATTCTGAAGGTAATTAGCGAGAAGCAGTGTCCCGCCACCATGGCGCACTGGGTTTATGTACATATGCGGGTGCCCAGTGCGTCACCTCCCCCGCTAGCTGGCGGAGGGGGGGGGGTATCAGAGGGGATTTCCGCACAAAAAAAAGCTACGCGCAACCGACATATGAATTGCGTTCAGAATTACTTTTGTTACCAACAGAGCTTATTAGTAGTAGTGCGTTTGACTGCTAAGCCAAAGTCGCGGGTATGTATTCTTACAAAAAAAAAGTATTTAAGCATGTTTATCCGCATTCTAGAACCCATATGACAAGCTCTGCTTGGTTTGTGTCTAGAGGGCGTTGTGTACTTTGTCCTACAATAAAAAAATAAAAACCCGGTGCCGAGTCAATCGCCAAGTAGAAAAATAAAAAAGCAACATAAAAACAAAATAAATTAATGTTTATTAACAATTAATCCGGCGTGAGCTTGAAGATAGCCTTGGCCACTGATCCTGTCTTCAAGTCTGCAATTGCTGATGCGTACTCTGAGAGGCGGTAGGTCTTCACACCTAGCTTCTTGTAGTCCAGGTATCTGAAGGAAAGAGGATATTCTTAGCTAGTAATAATAAACCTCATTAAAAATTACAAACAATAAAAAATTACAAAAGTTGAATACAAGGGATTTTCTTTTATTTATTTTTTTTGTTTTTTTTTTAATTTTATTTTTATCTTGCAATGGTTCACCCCAGCACGAATCTATTACCGAAAACAGCAACTCGATAGCTCATCTCCTTCATGCCCAAAACCGTGACAGAAAATTGGCAACGACGACGTCGACGACAACTCGATAGCAATAGGGCTTTTCTAAAGAAAATCCCTAAAAAAGAAAGCGGCGATTGCCCAGTGGTGTACGTAACGGACTGTCAAGACGAGGTCTCGAGTTCGATCCCCAGTCGCCTCGGGCACACACCTCTGACTTTTCGTAGTTATGTGTGCATTAAAAATATTGATTATCGCTCGCTTAGTAATGTACACGGTAGATGGCAATAGGCTCGCCACCAATTATATTGGGACCTAAATATAACTGGTGAATCGTGGGTGTGTAATACACCTCTGCCTACCCCTTCGGGGATACAGACGTGAAGTTATGTTATATTATGTAAAAATTACAAAAAATTAATCAAAACCTTGATTACTATATTTCTTGATAACCCACGTTTTGACGCAAAAATTCCACGATTATTTACACAATAAAATTTTAATATTCCCAATGACAATCGTGATACAAAAAGTAATTCATAACGAAGTATATATCACTCATCAAATCCGGTTTTGCCATTTAGTAGATACGATAGATCTTAGAAGTGGATGGACATATGTACAGGTGAAAGATGAAGAGTCCCTTTTAGAATTGATAACATTATTGGTATTTTTAATGGTGACTCTCGTATTTCCTCTTTAGCATACCATCAGGCGAGGTTGCAGCCATATTGATGTGCACTACACAAAGAAAAATTGCCAGTAACTGAGGTCGACAGCGCTTCTTAGGACTCCTGGAGCAAAGGTTCGATAATGTATGACAAAAAGACAAGCGGGGCATGAGAAATCATTTGGGTATCGAGGTTATCAAACTAAAGACCACTATTTTTGAATTGATAGCATCTGGAATGGTTTACTTTTGGACTTCAGCCATTAGGCCTACCGTGAAACTTACATCACGTAGGTACGCGCAATTGCGGGGTGCGATTGGTTGGATCACCTCCAAGTTTGGTGCACCCTGGGCAACGTGGGCGATGACGCATCATTGATTGCTCCTCTGGAGTAGCTGGCGTCAACGTCAACGGCCAAGAGTCTGACCAACCGGCCCTTTTCAGGGCCAGCTGACCCCATTGCACGAGGGGGTCGGGGTATGGCGGGCCTGCAAGGCCCACGGGGGGGCGTGGTCGATCCAGGTACCCCTCTGCTGTTATCAGAGGGGACACTGCGAATGGCCCAGGGTCAGTCGGAGTGCGAGGGATATGCTCTATGGGTAACCTTACACCCCGGCGTCTGTAGACCCGAGACGGCGTGCGGTTTTATCCGGTTCAAGCCCGACATAACCGCTCCCGCTTCCCGGCGGGGGGGTATCCGAAGGGATTTCCGCACACAAAAAAAAAAAAAAAAAAAAGGTACGCGCAATTGCGGACTAAAATTTCGGGAAACGGACTTTTCGCGCAATCAGGCCCGAAGACGGTACATTACAGTTCATTCGGCCTGAACCCTACCATGAAACGACCTGAAACCGAAAAATTCGGAATACTGACAGCCCGCCAAGAAAATAATTTAAAAACAAAACACGTTACTATACGATTTATTTCAAAAGGTTGAAAGGTTATCATAATCCGATACAAAGTAATGTCTTTTTTAATATGTTGGTTTATTAGGTATAGTTCATTTTTAATATAAATATATTGTAAACGAAAACCTCCTTGATATGTTTGATTCAGCCCCGAACATACTTTATGGTGCCGACCGAAAGAACGAAATCCGAAGTAACTTCATGGTACCTAAATGACACTTCTTTCGTTCGTATTTTTTTCGTTGGCATTATGCTGAACTGGCTCCTTTTTTGGTGCAATGTAATGTAATGTGGTTAATGTAATTGTTGTTTTTTTTTTTGTAACTAAGTTCTGTAATTTGTGTTGCACCAAAATAAATAGATTTTTCTTTCTTTCTTTCTTTCATTTTGTGCGGGACCGTAATTGCGGATGTACATTTCATGGTAGGTCTTAGACCTTAGGCCTTAGAATTAGGAACTGACGGGACAGCAGTTAAATGGAAGAACCATACATAAATAAATAAAACCTTGCCACATTTACCCTTTTTACCCTTTCCACAATTCCCTTTTTACCCTATTATAGTGTGTGTGTGTGCAAGTCACACACGGTAGAAGTGAAACTTCTGAAAAGTTCCTGATAAAAAAAAAACTATGGACTTATTTTTTCGTTTCATCGAGTTTGAAATCACAACGATTCTGAAGAAGTTTCACTTCATAACGATTCAGGATTCAAGAACTGAACATATAATGAAACAGTACTCGAGGAATATTTTTAGCGACAGAAAGCAAGATAGGCTACTGCTAAGTAACGATCAGATCCATAGCTACTATAAAAGTAATTATGAGGTGCCTAAATACGAAAAACAATACAGTAAACCAAACGCGCAAAAACCATTAGGCCCTCATTTCACATTTGACTGTAATCCACCTAGCTTAGACGAAATAGAACACCAAATCAAAAAGAAACCAACAAAAACCGCCCCAGGGCCTGATGGCATACCTTACATTATCTATAAAAAATGCCCATCGGTACGTAAACATCTTCTAAGCATATTCAATAGGATCTGGTCGAGTAAAGAAGTCCCAGCGGCCTTCGGCAAGGCTAATTTTGTGCTCATTCCAAAGAAAGAAATAGTAACTAGTCCAAAAGACGCTAGACCAATAGCATTAACCAATACAATTTCTAAAATTTTCTTCTCATGGCTTCAATTTAAAATGACAAATTTCATGATCAATAATAACTATTTCAGACCAAACCACCAAAAAGGGTTCCTACCCGGAATTTCAGGATGTCTGGAACACAATTCTTTACTGGCGGAAAGTTTAAAAGATGCCAGATCAAATGAAAAGCAAATAACAGTTTGTTGGATAGACCTAGAAAACGCTTTTGGCTCAGTACAACACGAGCTTATGTTGTTTGCATTAAAATGGTATCACTTTCCGTCCATCATTTGGGAAATAATATCCTCTTATTATGGTAAATTAAAGTTTGTGATTAATACCAAAGATGGATACACGCAACCTTTAAATTATAATGTGGGTTTGTTCCAAGGTTGCTGTTTATCACCTATAGTTTTCAATATAGTAATAAATATTTTAATAGACAACATTTCCACACACGACAAGAAGTGGGGCTATCGGTTTAAGCTAAACGGTAAATATACGGAGTCTATCCTCGCTTTCGCGGACGATTTGGCAATACTGACTCGTAACCCAAAGCAGTGCCAGGACCTACTGCGTAGAGTAGACGATTTCTGTACATGGACAGATGGAATGAGAGCAAAACCTAGCAAATGCTACTGTCTATGTCTGGGTAGGCGGGGTACCAGGTATACTTCATATGACCCAGGGCTTAGTATAGGCGGGGAAAACGTTTCAACTATATCTGAAACCGTGCCTTTTAAATTCCTCGGAAGAAAGATTGACAACAGAGGTTGCACTCCAGCTTTGGACGAATTAATTGATAGTTTCATTATCGATTTAAAAAAGGTAGACCAACAACCAATAAGTAATGTTAAAAAAGCTTGGATCTATGAAAATTATTTAACCTCGCGTCTTAACTGGCCGTTTCTTATATATGATATAAACCAGAGCCTCCTCAAAAAACTAGATGCGAGTGTCACGAAGACACTGAAGTCGTGGCTAGGGCTAGCTCAGTCGGCCGACCCGTCGGCACTATATAGATCCGCGAATAATTTTGGAATGACGCTTAAGAAGCCATCAGAACTCTATAAACACCTAAGAGTAACTAAAATGCACGTCTTATCGGAATCTAAAGACGAAATAGTAAAAGTCCTTCCAAAAGATAAAAATGCATCGGAGCTCGAATCACGCCTCCAGTTCCATAAAAAATTCATGATAGGCTCGCAGACTGGTAGAGTAGGTCTAGGTAATATTCAGAGACAAACAGATAAAGAAATAACAAAATCTTTTCTTCAAGCAGACGAAAACAACACCTATAAGGTGCACGCAATGAACCTAGAAATGCAAAACGAATGGTTGACTCTAGGTGAATTTTGTATTCCCATAGCCTTAAAATGGCGTACCATAATATACGACTGGTCACCGGCCTTACTTAAATTTTACCTGAATGCATTCCAGTTGACCCTCCCCGAACAAAGCAATCTGGTCAGATGGGGAAAAGCCACAGATAAAACATGTAACTCATGTGGTGAAGCAACTGGTACGGCTAGGCACCTACTAGTGGGTTGTAAAACGCTATTAGACCGGGGTCATTACTCGCGCCGTCATGATAAGGTATTAGAAATCATACGTGAGGCTGTAAGTTTGGCGGTAGCTAGAGCGAAAAAAGGATTAACCACAAACCAAAGAAATGACATTGCGTTTGTAAAGGAAGGCTGCTCAAAGAAATCACTTCAAAAGCCTTATTCAATTTTGATAGCTGCCGTTGACTGGACAATACTCGTAGACACGTATGAGAAGCACTATAGGATACCGGAGGATGTCTGTGCCTCATCATCCAGACCCGACATATTCCTTTTTTCACGATCGCATAAGCGTGCAGTGCTTGTAGAACTCACAGTACCGTGGGAAACTAATATACCTAAAGACCACGCTATAAAGACAAACAAATACTTTGATTTGACTAACGAGTTAACCAAAAACGGCTACGTGGTTAAACTCTATGCCGTAGAAGTAGGAGCAAGGGGAATTCCAGCTAAATCCCTGTACAACTTACTTAAAGACCTCGGATTGCCAAGAGCTTCAGTAAGCTCTTTATTAAAACGTATATCAAAAGCGGCATTGTTAGGATCTTACCAAATTTGGATAGGTAGGGGGGGGGAACACTACTGACGGTGGAGGTGAGCGCTGATGCATCACAAGGTGGCCACCCTAAACCTACATCTGGGTCGCAAGTCCCAGTCGCCGTCATGGTGTTCCTCTCTGTACCACGCTATGGACCCGGCGACCGCACGGTGAATCCATGGAGTGCTGAGAATCGAATCTCACTAGGGGCGCAATGCATTCTGCTGTTGCAATGTTGAGCTGAGAGTGCACTACATGATTACCTACAATTCACACGCAATTTTTTTTGTCAATTGAATACCATTGAATTGTTTTTTCGGTGATTATTCCTCTGTTGCTAGACCGATTTTCAATTTCCTTTTTTTCTGTCTTAAGCCAATAGTTAAGTTGCACATTTTAGCGCCAAAATCGTGGTCTCAGCATTTAACATTTTGGAGAATACAGATTTTGAAATTTTTGAAGGGTGATTATTTCTCCATGGTATGTTCGATTTTCAATTCTTCCGGGTATCAAGTTGTATTTGCATGCCAAGTTTGGTCAATATTGGTCGATTTGTTCAGGAGGAGTAGCGTCACAACCGAAATACACCGAGTGAAGAATAGAGACCTTTTCACTCGACTTCGTCTCACTCTCAGCTCAATTATTTTCTAAATTTGCTATTGTAAGTAGCTCTGGATCGTACCTTTCACCCATCGCCTTGATCCATCCAAGCGCGTTGGGGAAGCTGAAGGGGTTGATCTTCACTCCAATGACAGTCAATTCCTTGTTGTAGATCTCGAACGGGTTCAGGCTGTAAGACAATATTTATGATTAATAACTGTTCTTTTTTTATGTAAGGCAACCCTATGTTTTGTTCGCCGCGTGAAATACTGATTCCGTTCCCATGACTCACTGGAACCTATTCCCGGAATTCCTATCTCTGCGAGAAATTTCATCCAGAGAAAGTTCAGCCGTTCTGATGTAGCAAACATTCTTCCAAACTTTTACATTTGTATTTGCTGTCGGATTGGAGACCAGCTCTATGGAAAAGAGTCTAACAGCTCTCTTCCTGAGGGTGTGGTATATCAGACCGTCAGGAAGAGATGGGGGTGGCGCTTGTATTCAGCTCCGCCAGGATGTATTATAGAAGTAGTTCGTGGCTAAGTCGTAATCGAGTAGGTTAATATATTTCAAAGTTAAGCAATACCAAAATGCTAGCCAGGTCAGTCTTAGGATGGGTGACCATTCTAAACACGAGAGCACGTTAAGCCGTCGGTCCGAATTGCCATACGAACATCTATAGCAGTCGTTACGGGTAGTTTGAGCCCTAAAAAGTTCGACAGCTGGTCTAACTACAGGACTTCGATATCGCCAGTGGGTTGTGGACGTCAGATGGAAGTCGCTTCACGGAAAATACCGAAGTTCAGCCGTTTTGTAGTTAGATCGAAAAGCCGACCCGAACTGAATTGGGAATTTGCTTGAAGATGGAGGGTATTAAAGAGATAACTGGTATCTGCTGGATGCGAAAGAATCAGGATTGAGGATTGAGAGCTATGGCGCCGTTGTAAGCAGTGGACTGCAACAGGCTAAAGTTTGATTTTCAGTCCAGACTGTGGGGTTTAGTGGGTATCCAGCTACTGGAAGTGAGAGTCCCACACTCGATCTCCGGCTATTGCTCTAACCGGAGGTGCCGTGAGTAACAGCATTCTCCACGTAAAAAAGGCTAAAGTGTGATAATTGTAATTCCCATGAAATTGCCACCAGAATAGATTAAATTGATAACTGGTCAATAATCTTCTTTTAAAGTGCACTTTGCAAAGGTATTTGATAAGTATTAGAAGGGTCAACACTTACCTTGATTGATGAGAAGGTGGGCAGCATCCGAAGAGTATATACTTGCCACCGGCTCTCATGTAATTGAAACTGGTTTCCATAACTTTGCCCACACCTGGGAAAACAAAATTACCACATTTCTGAATCTAATCTCCCACGTTCTAATTGATCACATATTCTTATGAAACGTCAGTAGCCTAGTGGTTAAGGTGTCGGCATTACGATCAAGAGGCCCCGGGTTCGAATCCATCATCCACCCAATGGCCATTACACTACCGACGCCTTCAGAAGTTGCTGAATACTAACAAATTTCACATCCACGCGGAGGGAGCCGCAAGCGAAAAGCTAGTATGTATATATATAATCTGAATCTCGGAAACGACTCCAACGATTTTCATGAAATTTTGTATGCAGAGGGTTTCGGGAGCGATAAATCGGTCTAGCTACATTTCATTTTTAGAAGACGTCTAAAAATAACTGAGCAAAGGTGGCGACTGTACACAACAGGACAAGACAACAAACAAGAGGACAAGAAAACAAAAAAACTACTTTTTTTATTTACGTGTGATGAGGTGGGTGTGTCGGAATCGAACTGACTAAAGCCACACGGTATCCTTCCCAAGCGCCCATTGCCAGGCACCCCGGGTACACCCTCGAAAGGATAACCCCTGGGTCCCCGACGGACTTCAGCCTTTGGGGTTGGGGTTGATCCCGTGTCGGTGAGGTGGCACTAAACTTGGAACGAATTGGAACTAAAAAAATCTAGCTAATATATTACCTGTGCAGTCAATGATGACATCGTAGAGAATCTTCTCTTTTGCCAAAACATCGGGGCTGACTAATCTGAAGCCGGTATCTGCAAGATATAATACAAATGTTATGTTATACAAAGTGTATGGCCCACCAATATCTTCTAGGCCTGAGCCTACTTCACCTGCATGTCGGTATCGGTATACCTTAATTCCCCCCCCCCCCATCGGCCAGCGGGAGTAATTATATTTGGCTTGAACCGACTAAACCGCACGCCGAGGTGTAAGGTCAAGCCGGTATACCTTAATTTTTTTAATTTTTGCGGAAATCCCCTCGGATATCCTACCAGCGGCCAACGGTTATGTCGGGGTTAAAAATCTTGTAAAAAGTAACTGACCAACCGAAACACAAATAAAAGAACTGATCAACCAATGAAGCGAGCTTTTTGAGCCCGTGGTTATGATTGGTTGATTGGCGCACCTCCGGCGTCGCGCCCCTCGCTTACCCCCAAAGACACCTAAAAATTCGTTCTGCGCATCTTGAGTACAGTCAACTACAGAAGTCTCTTAAAAATTCTAGTTTATTGATCACCTTATCTCTTACAGTCCATCAAATCTAAGAGGTACCGTTTGACGTTTCATATTTTTCAAACCGAAACAACTTTGTTCATACGTACATTATTCAGTTTCGATAACCTTTTTCATAAAACCATGAATTTAGAAAGATTTCATTATTGTATCTGTACTGTACGATTCTTAATATCTAAATGTAATTGAAAACTTTCAAACAAAGCAAAATAACACATATTTACACAGTAAATAATTTCTAATAGTTATATTCTTGACCTCATTACAAAGTTACGTAGTTAGGTCACTGCACGTAGTGTTGCGACTCTTCGGATACACTTGTATGCAAAAAAATCGTTTACATATACGAAAAATCGAATGTATTATTTACAAATTACACTTGACAACCAAACAAATATTTTTTCATGTGAATGGGATTTATCTCACATATTACGATTACATAACTAAATAGTTATGTAATCGTAAAATATGAGATAAAACCCATTCACCAAAAATACGTATTTATAAATCAAATATATTTGCTTCTTTAAAAAGTTGTCGAAAGCGATTTGTCGATTTTTGATTTTCGCGCCCAAATAAGTCGGGGTTTCTCGCGCTAACGCTGTCGAAATAGTAAATGGAGTCAGGGATAGTGTTTTTTACATTTATTTTTGTGTATGATAGTATGGGTTTGCATATTACAGAGAAATAAACAAATTTTTAACAAGCACATCCATTGATTTTACAATTACAATTTTTTCTTCTAAGTCTTATTTCTACGTCTAAAACTAATAAAAATAAGGTATGTAGAACCTATTCACAAAAATGTTGTTGCCTGATGTTATAAATTAACGACGTTACTGCGCGACCGCATAATGCACTGAATACACAGATACCCTAAAATAAATTAATTTAATTATTTTTAGGTCAATAGGCAAAATCGCAGGTGTCCAAGTCTCTACAATTTTTTTTTTCTGGCAACACTGCCAACTACAAGCGCACGCGGTCCGCTCGGTCGGTTCGGCGTCAGCAGTCTCTCGCCATCTTGGAAGCTGACTGTGCGCGTACTTGCTTTCTCGTTTGTGTTTTACAATTTGTGACTTGGCTATTACTTTTCTGGACTGATCATTCTTTATCCGTTTACCTTGGCAATATTTATACTGGACTCCGAACTAAGCAAGTGTTTATTAATAATGTCGAAAAGAGGACGTACTTTGAACAGCCAGGCTCGTGAATTGGTGGTGAAATTACACGAGTATTTTGAGCGTGAATCTCAAAATGGTGGACTTCTACTGCCAGTTACACAAGTTCGGGATCGCGTCGGTGAAGCTCTCGGTATTGGTAGCCGCACCGTTGGCAAAATATTAAGTGAAAAATATGGGCCTTCGGGGAGTGACAGTAACGTACTTCACACACCGAAAAAACGAAAAAGAAATAAACCTGTGACAGGCATCGATGAATTCGATAGTCATGCTATTAGAAACCATATATACGGGTATTTTACAAGAGGCGAATTTCCAACATCGGCAAAGTTATGTGCAACTTTAAAAGATGCCGGGCTGTATAAGGGAAGCATAAAGTCGTTGAGAACGGTAATAACAGGAATTGGCTTCAGATACAAAAAAGTTGACAAACGAAAAATTGTTATGGAGCGACATGACATAATTATGCAGCGACTAACATTCCTGCGCGAAGTTAAACAAATTATAAACTGGGATAATGTAATATTTTTGGACGAAACTTGGCTAAATTCCAACCATTCTGTGCCGAAAACATGGACTGATGATTCTGAAGCTTCGTGCTCGAAGGTGCCGATAGGAAAAGGTGGACGCCTCATAATATGCCATGCTGGGTCAGCGTCTACAGGCTTCGTGGAAAACTCTTTATTAGCTTTCCAATCCAAAAGCACTAAAGAGTATCATGAAGAAATGGACGCAGTAAGGTTCCGAGAGTGGTTCTTAAATTTATTACAGAATATCCCTCCTAACAGCACAATTATAATGGATAATGCCCCATACCACTCTGTGCAAATTGATAAAGCACCTACGTCAGCCAATAAGAAAGCAGATTTGGTGGCATGGCTGCAAAGAAAAGGAGTGGATGCCGACATGTCACTATTAAAAGCTGAATTATTACAGTTAGTGAAATTGCATAAACCACCAAAACCGACATATGTAATTGACCAATTGGCCGAAGAGCACGGGCACAAAGTCATACGACTTCCTCCGTACCATTGCCAATATAATGCCATTGAACTGATTTGGGCCCAAGTTAAAGGTAATATTTTATAATATTATAATAATAACACGAGTACTTCTAACATTTATAATTTAAACAATGGTTTTCGTCTGCTATCAAATAGTTACATTATTGTTTTACAGGTTATGCAGCAAGACACAACACAAAACCACCCTTCAGTGTCAAGAAAATGGAAGGTTTATTAAAGGAAGCATGTGCCCAAGTTACACAGGAAGATTGGAGTAAAGTAGTACAAAAAACAAAGAAAATAATAATGGACGACTTCGAAAGAGACGTACACTTTGATAATGTAATGGACAATCAACTGGTCATTAATTTAAATGACGATGATGACGAAGACGACGATACTAGTAGTGAATAAAAAAATATCCTAAACATTTCTTTTATTTAATTATAACAATTGATTTCTTAAAATTCGGATATTATAGTAATCGATCTCTCAAAGTTCGGATATTATAGTAATCGATTTTTTCATCCCATCCCTATCATTCAATTGTCAGAACTGTCAAACGGTACTTCTTAGATTTGACGGACTGTAATCGTATATAAAACAATAAATAAAACATGAACAATATTAACTTTGGATGCACTTTTGGTTCATATATGCCTATGTAAAAAAGTTTGTAAAAGTTTTAGTGTCAATCGACTTTTATCGTTGACTGTACATTGTTATGAGTTCTGCCCATGGTTATACTTTTGCTGATTGACGGACGAGGCTCTGGCACAGGTTTTCCTGTCAAGGTCGAAGGGGTCAGATAATCGTCGCTCCCATACAAGTCAGAATAATCAACCGTCATTCGTACTCGGATGAAAGATATTATATTATTTTAATGTATTGTCAAAACAATACATTAAAATAGCGATAGCCCAGTGGTGTACGTAACGGACTGCTGAGACGAGGCCTCGAGTTCGATCCCCAGTCGCACCGGGCACATACCTCTGTCATTTCGTAGTTATGTGTATTAAAAAAATTTGATTATATCTCGCTTAGGCCCGGTAGATGGCAATAGGCTCGCCCCCTATTACATTGGGACCTAAACATAACTGGCGAATCGTGGGTGTGTAATACACCTCTGCCTAACCCTTCGGGGATAGAGGCGTGAAGTTAGGTATTTAAAATACATTAAATGAAGAACTCACCCAGTCTCTTGACGATCTCGAGCCTGGTCTTGTTCATCTCTGAGACCGTGACTTCCCTGTGTCCATGATGATGAAGGGTAGTCACCCAGAGGTTTCCTGAAAATCAACGCCATTGCAAATTTAATTACAAAAGATTTCATTTTTTTTCAAGCAGGAAGAAGAAGGTAGCGTCGGTAGCATGACTAACGATTAAATCATAATTTCTTTTTTTTTATGTTGATCACGTCAATATGACTTTACCTCGCCTGATGGTAAGCTAAAAGTAAAGTCAAAGGAATGAGGGTCACGATTACAGACACGGATAATGTTACAATGGTGGCTCTCAGCTTGCCGGCCGCATCAGATGCTTTTTCACGCCCCGCTTAAAGAACCCAGGACTGTATGAAGAAGGAAACACGTGTGCTGGTAAAGTTTTCCAAATCTTGATGGTGCAGAAAAGACAAGAGGTGCCGAACCGCTTGGTTCTTGATGGAATTGTTTGCACCGTGTGAGGGTGATACCTCAGCCTTGCACATGTTGTTCTGTATAGGAAAGGAGAGGATGGAACTAATTGGAAGAGCTCATCGGTACACTCGCCATGGTAGACTTCTCTAATAATTCATTCTCCCAACTCAGTTTGGGTCAGCTTTTCAGTCTAACTAAGAAACGACTGAACTTCGATATTTTCCGTGAAGTGACTTCCATCTGAACTCACAACCCATTGGCGATATCGGAGTTCTGTAGTTAGATCATTTTTCGGACTTTTTAGGGCTCCAACTACCGTAACGACTGTCATAGATGTTTCTATGGTAACCGGGAGTTCGGTTACTATTATTCTTTTTAAAAAAATATTGTACTCACCAATAATTCCAGCACCAATGATGAGGATCTTTTTCCCAACATTGATGGGAGACGCGCGGTCGAAGCCGTGCGCGACGCAAGAGTACGGCTCCGTAAGGCCAGCTGAAATACGATAAAATTAAACATACAATATAAGAGATTTACTACGGAAAAAGTGAACATCCAGGACGGGAGTTGAACCCGCGACCAGTCAATTACAGGGGGAATACAATACAATATTCTTAATTGTACACCAAAAGCAACAATTTACAAATATAAGTTTATACAACTTCAAAACTATAGTCCTCGTTCTAAATATTGAGTAAAGTTTATTGACAGATACCTATACTGTGTAACTTTATTATTGTATTTATGATACCTTTTCCTATTTATCTCTTCGGTACCTTCAAAATCAAAATCTGTATAGGCCAATATAACGGGACTTACAAAACGTCAAAAAAAATAGACTAATGTTTAACCAATGGATCAATGGATGAGCAAATGGATACCTTAAGTTTGTCCAGACGGTTATTTCGTAATTTTTTAAGATATTGCACAACTTTAAACTGATATGAAATCTGCATCGCTTAATCGCTTGATGAGTTTATCGCAAACAAACAGACGACAGACTTTGTTTTATAACATGTTTTTCAACTGGTTTTACTTTCACAGAAGCTTCAGATTTGACTAGGAATTCGTCCTTTTCGTCCTATTTTCCCAAGTTTACCTATGCAATAGGGCATCTAATTCATCAGGATATACTACATTCTAATTAACTGATCACCTTATCTCTTAAACTTTTAATTGTGCTTGTGTTAATATTGTGCGCACTAATTTTATTAAATACCTTGGTGTCTTTGTCGATAGTATGTTGACCTGGAATTATCAGGTTGAATCCTTGGTGCCAAGAGTTCGAAAATTAATATTCGTGTTCAAAAAAATAAGGGCAGCAGCCGACCTACCTACTTTAAAAATGGTTTACTTCGCTCTCGCCCATTCTATAATAACTTATTGTGTTACTGCGTGGGGTGGGTCGCCAAAGTCCCAAATACTATCCTTGGAGCGGGCACAGCGGGCCGTTCTGAAGGTCATGACACGCAAGCCTATTCGTTTCCCCACTGGTGGATTATATGCTTTGTGTAAGGTTCCTACCGTGAGACACTCATTTCTATTGAATACCATACTGCGCAAGCACAGTGAACTATCGTTTGATGCTGAATTCACCACAAAAACACGGAGGTCAGACAGAGTCTGTCGAATGAGATTGGTTAGACTTGCAGTCCTCAAACGCCAATATCATTTTGTTAGCCCCCTTCTATACAATCGAGTTAACAAAATCCTAAATGTATATCCGCTTACATTGAGGGCTTGCAGGCTGGTCACCGATAAATGGCTGCATACTCTTACCTACGAAGAGCTGGAAATTGTGGCTCAACCATATTTATTTAAATAGGTCTTACTCTACTCCTCCAAATTTCTTCACTACCTCACAAGTCACACACTCTTACAGACAATCTCACTCACATTAACATATCACATAACACACGACATCACCTACACACCTGAAACACACATACACACACACTAACATAATATAGAATATTAAGTGTTTTGTTATATTTAAATATCTAATCAATTTCTACATATTTCTACATATTTTTTAAAATATATAAATGTGTTTTAAAATGTGTATAATAATATTAATACTTTAGATAATATGTTATAAATGGAACTCGGTTGCCCCAGACTGGCCAGGAGGTGGCTTTAGTGTCTGCGACACAGTTCTAAACTAATGCAGACACTATCACACTATGTCTTATCATTCTTGTTATTTTTTGGTTCCAATAAAGATTTTATTTATTTATTTATTTTTAGAAAATAATGAGTATAAAATGTATTAACTTTGTGCTCTGGGAATTATAAAACTTAAAAAGATGAGATACCTAAAAGAATGTATGTATGTATGGCTGTATGTGAACACATGCAACAGGGGACCAAACATTACTTAAGATTTGATAAACCACAAATACTCGCCAAAGAAAATCGATTCCTACCTAGGATGCTCCGCGAAGCTATTGAAATTAAAAAACATCCTAATTTTAATAGAGAAGATGGTTGGAATGTACTACCAGCTTGGGACCCAGTCATTCACTTAATTAACTCCAAGAAAAATCAAAATACAACAAGCCTTCATGACACTGTGAGCTCATTCTGCGTAAATAGTAACACCAACAATTCAACATAGTACTTTGAGATAACTTTCACTTCAAACTTCAAGACAACAACCATCTTTAGTCTCCCCGTGACCATGGCTGCTGAAAAGCAACCGAAACGTCGTCGGGATCAATGTAAAATATAAAATAACATCAAATACTTAAACCGCGATAGAATCCGTTAAAAATAGTTTTATTTCAATACCTAAAAGAACTTGAAGTGCCATTCGGGATGACTGGGTTAGCTGTGAGGAAGGTCGGGAACCCTGGGGATATCCTTTCGAAAGCGTACCCGTGTTCCCGGCAATGTACGCTTGAGAAGGACACCGTGTAGTTTTAGTAGGTCCGATTCCGACATACCTACCTCATCGCTGGCACCGGTGGGGTGAAGCCCGTGGTGGTATCCAAACGAAAAAAAAGCCGTAAGGAAGGTAATGTAATGTGGGGACGAGTGGGCCCATAGGCTGAATTTTAGGGGACCAGTGAGTTCTGACCCGTAATAGGAACCTTTGAACTGAATTCAAAGGTATGCCACATATTGTAACTGCTTCTACGCACAATTAACTTACTTTTATATTTTTCGATTATTGATACACGTATTCTAATATACAAAAAAGGGTTTTAAACATTTTAGTGTCAAGCAAGATTTTTCGTTGATTTTATGTACAGCAAGAAATTTCTCCCATAAAGTGCCAACATATTTTTCATGAAATTTTGAAGCACATGTCGTCCCAAGACGTATTGATAGGTGAATTTCGAATATCCAGAACGCTCACTTGGTCAGAGTTTTCGTCCTGTAAAGGACTGGAGCCTTACCACGATGCACTAAAAACCATTCGATCTTGAGCTGCTGCTCATCTGAGCGAGAGAGATGCAGCTATACACCATGTATAGCACTATCTCTCTCCGCACCGTGATAAGACCCCTGATCGCAGATTCAAGCTCGTCCTAGAAGTAAACTTTATGTAATCAGGCTTTTTCCCCATCGGGATAGGCAGAGACAACATCTTTCCACTTGATACGATCTTAATTGTTTTCATATATGCACGCCGGTGAATAAAAATAAGCTTATCCTCACATACCTTGTTCAGTGGTAATCCCATCAGGTAACGGGAAAACTTGCTGCTGAGGTACTTTGCAGTACTCTGCCCAGCCGCCGTCCCTGAATATTCCCACAGTACTGTTGATGCCAGCAGTAAGACAATACTGATAGTTTCCCTCGCGGCAGAAGTCGCAGAGCATACAGGCGCTGGAGAGAATAATCATTGATTAGTGTCTATCTGAGGCGTGAAAGAAGAGACGAACTTAAGGCGTGCTTTAAGGCTTATTCACACCTTAATGGTATTCGCTACCGTCTGCGGTAGAGAAAATCGAGTGGATATGCTATGTATCAACTATTCCGGTCTAGCCACGGAACTGTTCAGCGAAACCCGCACGGTATGTACCTTTATTTTTTTTTTCGTGCGGAAATCCCTTCGGATACCCCCCCGCCGGCCAGCGGGGGCGGTTATGTCGGGCTTGAACTGACTAAAACCGCACGCCGTCTCGGGTCTTAAGACTTAGGAGTGTAAGGTTACTCATAGAGCATATCCCTCGCACCCCGACTGACCCCGGGCCATCTCCGGTTTTGAGATGGCCCCCTCACTTGCTCTCCACTGTGCCTCTGCTAATCAGAGGGACACGTGGAAAGCATCCGAACAGCCCTCAACAGGGCCGTCCTCGCCTCGGTCGGAGTTGGCCGTAGGCGGCAGCGTCTCTCCCGCCTTAGGAGAGAGGCGCTGCTGTCTCCGTTGCCCATTGTGCACCGCGTGGAGGTACCCAACCAAGCACCCCCGCACGGTATGTACCTTTGCCCGCAGCGAATACTGCTCAGGTCTAAATAATTCAATATATATTGTAGGACAAAGTACACAACGCCATCTAGACCCAAACTAAGAAGAGCTTGTCATATGGTTTCTAGAATGCGGATAAACATACTTTAATACTTTTTTTGTAAATAAATACATATTATACATAGAAAAGCCCAGACCAATGTAAATAGACATATTTGCACTGAGCGGGAATCGACCCGCGACCTCTGACTTAGCAGTCGAACGCACTACCGCTACACCACAGAGGTCGTCAAGTAGGGCCTAAGGCGAGCTTTTAAGATACATACTATTGCAATAAAATCAGTCTGTACATTGGTGTATCGTACCGTCTTCTTGCCTCAAACTCGCCTCGTCTTAAGCTTGCCTTTCCTGTTTATTCACGCCTAAGGATCGCGGTTTCTACCAAGTTATAGACAGATAAATTATTTTGAAGTGAATTATAATGTAGGCTTATAGTCAATTGCCACTGCATAAGTAACCGCCAGCATCGGTGTTCTGAGACAATATATACAAACCATTTTGAATCTTATTCACGTGGTTACAAAGTTCATATTCATTTGAAGGCAAAAGAGAGCCTGATACCTGCCAACAACTGATTGACGGACGAGACCCAGACTTTCCTCGCGGAGTTGAGAGCTAAGATAGCAGTCGCTCCCGCAAAAGCCAATCGACATCTCCAAATCTAGAGTAGTAGAAGTAGAGAGAGCAGACCTCAGGCTCCAAAGTGCGAACCTTGGATGCAGCCAGGACCTAGGATGATGATGTTTGAAGCACTCACCAGTTCGGGTCAATGGCGACTTTCTGACCGACCTTGAAGACGGAGTTCTTGCCTACAGCATGGATGACACCGGAAGACTCGTGGCCTAAAGGAAGTGGACGTTCCTTGCTGGCTGGGAACTCGCCCTGGGAAGTGAATAATATTTGTATGGATTTTACAATTTTCTATTCTAAGACATTTTACACAGTACAACCTGAACCCTGAACTAAGCATAGCTTTTGATATGGCTTCAAGAAAGCGGATAAACTTACCTATATGTATATATTTCAACTAGCTGATGCCCCCGGCTCCGCTCGCGCGGAAGTCGCTTATCGCTTTTTTTGTCATATCTACGGTTCTACTTAACCAATTGCAATCAAACATACGGCAGAATTTAAGTCTGACCCAGGTCTTTCTAATAGAAAAACTGCATTAAAAGGCACGGTCGGGAAAAAAAGTGAGAGTCGGGCTGAAATCGGTTACGTATAGCGTTGTCTCTATCGTACATCGGACTGAAAGTTTGATACTGTTATAGAGTAGTTGAAACCATTTTGTTTAATAAAATATTAGCGGACCAGGTCTCGGTTTTACCCACGAATAAATTCGTAACTCTATAGGTAACCGTCATCTACCTACCGAAGTAAAAAAAAATGAAAACAATCTTTGAAGCTGGTTTGTATATCGTATACAAATGTGAGCTCAATCAATGTAGAACTTTTCGAGTTTTTGAAGTGTACACAAACCAAGTAAACATTTTTGCTTTGGTTTAAACTACACTATAAAAGGCAATGCACTCTTTTAGTTTTCACTTCTGTCGGCACTCCTGGAGTGCAAGTTAAAACTTGAACAATTACGTGTATTTTTTTAACCGTCATCATCCATTCCTCCTTCCCTACACGTACCATTTTTTTTTTTTTTATCGTGCGGAAATCCCTTCGGATACCCCCCCGCGTGCCAGCGGGGGCGGTTATGTCGGGCTTGAACCGACTAAAACCGCACGCCGTCTCGGGTCTAAAGACGCCGGGGTGTAAGGTTGCCCATAGAGCATATCCCTCGCACCCCGACTGACCCTGGGCCATCTCCGATTTCGAGATGGCCCCCTCTCCCTACACGTACCTGAATAATATGTAGATCGGTACCGCAGATGCCGGAATACTCAATCTTGACGATGACGTCATCATCTCCAGTAATCTTGGGTATGGGATAGTCCTTCTGATACTTCAGACTCAAGCTCTTTCCGTCAAATACCACAGCCTCCATCTTATTCCTGTAACAAAATAAATTATGCTTTTACCAACATGGGCGTCAGATCTACTATTTATTTATACTAAGACGAGGAACAGCAGTAGTTGCAGTAGTTCCTGATGACTAAGGCCTTGCGCGCTCTGTTTCGCGTAAATAATACTGAGCTTTTTCGTTATGAGGGATTCCACATGTAAATTATAAAAATTTAAAACAAAACCGAAATCGGTACATACGTTTAGGAGCTACGATGCCGAAGACAAACACACACAGAGACACGTCAAACACCCCGTCGTTTTTGCGTCAGGGGTTAAAAAAGAATAAATTAAAACTGTTCTGTAAATGGCCTATGTGGCACAGTAATAGCGAGTGCGACGGCTATGCATGAACTCCCAGGTTCAATTTCCAGGCCGAGTAAAGTGTTATTCAGATTTTCCCAGGAATGGATATTGAATTGAATTGGATAAAGGATAACCCCAGGGTTACCGGTGTACTTTGGCCGTCACCGCGGCCTCGCCTGGTGGGGTCGGGTTTAATCCCGCGACGGTGAGTTGGCAGGCGTGTGTAGGACAGGACACAGACGACACGCCTCCGTCTTGGCTTGCTTCTGTAAGGACGGCGAGTCGGCCGACTGCCGTCCTCAGGTCCCGATCATGGAGGTCGGTAGTAGACGTCGGGCGTAGACGAGTCTGTGGCGTCCTCGCCTTAGACTGCGGAACTCTGGGGGCAGGATTCTTTCCCGCTCCCTCTCCACCGCCTCTTTCACGCGCATTACCTGCTCGTAGAAAGAGGCGGCGGCAAGCCACTTGCTCCCGTCAGAGACCACGGCTTTCACCATGGTCTCCAGCGAGAGAACGTCCACGCCTAGGACCGCAACGAGATCCCGGTGTTGACTCGCCCAACGCTGGGCACTCCACTAACGTCTCGCAGTGCTGGCACTGCGGTGTTCTCTCCCGTCGCGTATAGGGATTAGGAAAAAAGGGCATTGATACACATATGTATGCCCCTTTCGGAGATACAAGAAATCAAAATCAAATATTATCTTTATTCATTTACGTCACAATGTAACACTTATGAATGTCAAGAGTAACATTTATGAACGTCAAAAGTAACAATCATGAACGTTAAAACTATAGACGGGAGTGTATAAAACATATGATATAACCTGACTGATGATGAAAACTGGTAGTAAGGTGTGACTACGGATCGGTCGTGAATATAAATATTATGTTATAATAAAATTAAGATAAATATCAAATAACAACTTTGAGGAAAAAAACATCAACTGATAAGGTAAACTACCTATGTCTTTATAAGTGTAGGTCCCACAGGGCCGCGGAAAAACAACATCTATACAAATAAATGAAATTGAAGTGTCTGTTTGTAATAACATTAAAATAATAGCTTTTTAGTAAGTTGATTCATAATCTCTGGGTGACTGGTTTTTTTTTGTCGACGTTTTCCAAAAATGATACCTAGCTAAATCGATTTATCGCCCCCGAAACCCCCTGTATACTTAACTTCATGAAATCATTGGCGCCGTTTCTGAGATTAACATTTTTTTTTGTTTTTTTATGAATGATAGGCTCACGTTTGACCTCTATCTCACCTGGTCGTAAGTGACGATGTGGTCTACGATGGATCACGTTTGCCCAGAAGGAACCTATTCACTCGAGACTTGAAGATTCCGAAGTTATAACTTTCCGGAAACACAGACTCAGGCAGGCAATTCCACTCCTTAGCTGTACGCATAATAAATGTGTCGCCGAAACGTTTCGCGGGGGCGTGTCGCTGTGCGTCTGGTCGTTCTTTGGTGGAAAGGGCTTGGAGGTATCAAGTTGTGCAATTCCAGCGCACACTCTCCGAAATGCATCCGGTAAAAACCGACGAGCCTGCAACTTTGCGTCGATGTTCAAGGCTCTGAAGCCTTTTCTCGACGATACACAGGAATTCCTCGTTTAAAGGTAATAGACAATTGTATATTTATGGTACTTGTACAAAAAAAGATCTGCCTGTTAGTCGGTTTTCCTATCTGTTTGTTCCAGGTAATTTTGACGGAATTTCACCGCAGATAGCTGTATTTATAATGCGTAACTTAGGCTTCTTTTATTAAGGTTCTAGAAAAGAAATTAACTCAGATATAAGTTCACGTGGACGAAGTCGCGGGCACAGCTAGATCACTATGTATAATATGGGTAAATCCAGATAGGAACGTATTGTCAGATAATAATGTTATCTAATGCTGATAACACATTCACGGGGATTGAGGAAGTCCATCTACCTTATATTGAAAAGAGGAAAGATTTATACGTTTTCTATGTTTGTAACGAATAAACTCAAAAGCTACTGAACCGATTTAAAAAAAAAACACCTTTAGAATACATTATTCCTGAGTAACATAGGTGACTTTTTATATCGATAATCGCCTAAGATACGCGATTGAAACGTCAGGTGTGTTAGAAACAAAAGATCTTTGCTTTGCAATATTAAAAAAGTAGATGTTTTCCTTCTCCAACATACTTGCTATCTCTCTCTCTCTCTCTCCGAGTGGATGTGCTCTTATAAATTAATTACATTTTAATAGTTCATTTTAAGTTCGTTGTAAAACAATTGTGCTAAATTACAAAATAAAAAGTGCAGTTTCAGTAAACTTTCAAGACTTTAATTCTCTCCAACCTGTGGAATATAAAAACGGTTTTCTCACTTAGTGGCGTCTCACTCACTTAGCCCTCTGTGGCGTAGTGGTAGTGCATTCGACTGTTACGACAAAGGGCGCGGGTTCAATTCCCGCTCAGTGCAAATATTTGTATGCATGAGTATGTCTATTTGCATTGGTCTGGGTGTTTCTATGTTTAATATGTATGTATTTACAAAAAAAAAGTAAGTATATAAGTATGTTTATCCGCATTCTGGAACCCATAACACAAGCTAGTTAAACTATGCTTACTTTGGGTCTAGTAAGCGCTGTGTAGAATGTCGTAGAATATTTATTTATTTATTATTACTAGGCATTCAGTGCAGGGTGCGCCTGAAATAAATTGAGCTGAGCGAGCAGGACTCTTACTTGAAAAATAAGGCATCTTACTACGGTCGCGCGCATAGCTAAGGCCGCGCGCTCGTGAAACTGTTTTTCGATGATTATTCCTCAATGGTACATTGTATTTGAACAGTTGACCCCTCTAAACATTCAGCGGCGTCTACACTATCACCATGGCAAATTTGGTCAAGATCGGTATTGTGGTTCCGGAGGAGTACAGTATCGACCAAACGGCTTAGCCACATATAAGTGTGTACACACGCCTGCCAACTCACCGAAGCGGGATAAAACCCGACCCCACCAGGCGAGGCCGAGGCCAAGGTCCGCCGGCAACCCTGGGGTTATCCTTTCGAGGGCTTACCCGGGGTGCCCGGCAACGGACACTTGGGAAGTATACCGTGCGGTTATAGTCGAGACACGACATAACCACCCCCGCTGGCCAGTGGGGGGGTATCCGAAGGGATTTCCGCACGTAAAAAAAAAAAAAAAAGAGCTTCGCTTCGCTCAACTCAATTAGTGGCACGCGCAGGACACCCGTTGTGTGCGAACCACGGTGCTAGTATGAAATAAGAAGACAAACATGAAATAAAATTGTAATTTCTAACAACAATTATCATCCTCATAGTGATCTCCCATTTGCGTCCAAAGTCTAGACTTTGGAGCCCGAGGTCCGTTTATTGTTTTTGATTGGTGTGTCGGCTTTTCCGGGAGCGATTGCCGTCTGACCTCCCCCCCCCCCCCCTCCCCAACCCTAAGAGGTAAGTCGGCACCAGTGCCTGGTCTGTTGTTTAGCAGATGCAACGACAGGTGGGCTTTGGCGTCAAGAATGTTGGTAAGGTCCTCTAGATGTCTATTGAAGTACATTAGCAGGAATTGTGATAGTCGACTCCACAAGATCAGTAATTCCTTCCAGGGTAACTGTATACGCTTCTACAATTCAACTATAGTGAAGGATTTACCTCGCCATAAATTTGAAAGTTAATTCATTCATTAAACAACCATGTATAAAAACAGTGTCTTCTGCATGGCACATACAATTTACAATAAACTGCCTCAATGTGTACGTTCCGCCGAAGTTTTACAAGACCTTAAAAGTAAATTGCTCACATTATTATTAAAGAAAGCATATTATTCGATCAATGAGTATCTAAATGAGAAATTTTAATGTTTTATTGTTATTAATTTATAATTTATTAGATATAGTACGTTGACATACAAACATTAGAATGTATTATTTTGAGCAATGTATTATTATGAGCAGTTTGACCTAATCTTGTAAGAGAAATCTACTAACCATAACTTTAAGTTCCAATACTAACCATAATGACATTTAATTTTAATTTGTACGCCATGTAAGTGGCAGGACATAGTAAACTTATATTTATTATTTTTAGATCTCTGTAAGTTTACCAAAAAGGCTTTTTTTACGTGTTGAAACCCCCACGGGCTTCTGTTTAGTGGGCGTGCCGGAATCGGACCGACTAAAACCACACGGTGTCCTCCCCAAGTGTCCATTGCCGGGCGCCCCGATGATAAAATTCAAGAATAGTTAGACGACATACAAGCTTGGATAGGAACTTTATGCTCTCTCACTATGCTACTCGCAAAAATGTGCTGTGTGCAAATGCTACCGACCTCCATGATCGGGGCCTGAGGACGGCAGTTGGCCGACTCGCCGTCCTTACAGAAGCAGGCCGTGGTGTAGGCGTGTCGTGTGTGCCCTACACACGCCTGCCAACTCACCGAAGCGGGGTAAAACCCGACCTCACCAGGCGAGGCCGTGGTGGCGGCCAAAGTCCGCCGGCAACCCTCGGGTTATCCTTTCGAGGGCTTACCCGGGGTGCCCGGCAACGGACACTTGGGGAGGACACCGTGCGGTTTTAGTCGAGACACGACATAACCACCCCCGCTGGCCAGCGGGGGGGTATCCGAAGGGATTTCCGCACGTAAAAAAAAAAAAAAAACTCACAAAAATGTTGTAATTAGATTAAGTAATCATGTTTGTAAATAGACCAAAAAAAATCCCACCCCCCCTGAGTTTATTGCTGAAGTCTTCTCAGAACGGATCGCGTTTCGAACCGGCGGTGGTCCATTTGCTGACCATTGGTCTAATTCTTTCGTGACGTTTTGTAAGTGCCGTTTTAATAGTAAGTAATAGTCAGAATAAATGAATTTTGACTTTGACTTTGAATTAACGCGGTATATGTATGTGCCACAGAACCTCACCATGGTGTGGGGGGGGGGGGGCTCTACCGACTTTGAATTAACGCGGTATATGTATGTGCCACAGAACCTCACCATGGTGTGGGGGGGGGGGGCTCTACCGACTTTGAATTAACGCGGTATATGTATGTGCCACAGAACCTCACCATGGAGTGTGGGGGGCTCTACGAGGGAGTATGGGCCCCTCCTCTAGAGTTATTAAGATTTTCGGTGCCCAAGCCAATGTCACCTGCTAATCGATACTGATTGACTTTCCTTTCGGGTTTGGGTCACAGGACATTTGCTCCCAGAAAAGCCAACATACCAATCATAATTAATTTTAAATTTGAAAAATATTATGATTCCAATATTTCACATTGAAAAATTAGAAATCAAAATAAATCATAATAAAATCCATTAAAACGAATTTATTTCAATTAAAACGCGTTTTGGTTTACCAATAATTTTTATTTTTTGGAGAATGTTTCTTTCAGGCAGAAGTCTTAACGCACATTATATTTCGACAGAAACTTACTTATTAAAAAATTAAAATCATCAATTAAAACACGTTTTCGTGTATTTAAATTATTTTTGAATGATTTTTTCAGGTAGAAGTCTAAACGCATATTATATTTCGAAAGAGACTTACTTACCTTTCGAATCCTAGCGCCTAGCGTATTCAGGAACTTCTGCTAACTCCCGTCTATTTCGTCCTTCACGGATTTCACTGACTTCTTACACCCCGTCACTAATATCCGACACTCCCGAATCCCACAAGACAACTGTTCCAAATTTTCACACTCCCTCCCCAACCATATCGCCCTTTACAATGCCGGCCTCAAGCTTTATCAATATATATTTTTTGCAATTGTAAACAATATACTCAATTTAAAAAGTAAATTTAGGTAGGTACCCTTAGAAAGTTTTGTAATGGAGCCTTGTAGCGATGAACAATACACTTATTAAACCTGAATGTTTGGTTTTTACTTATTTCTAAAGAATTCGCATAACGTATTGTGAGAAAAAACAATTACTTTTTATTAGAAGTTTAGGAAATACCTGTATTGTCCAATTCACGAAATGTGTAAATGCCGGACGCGGTAAATTTGTACACGTGGGAATAAGTAAGTATGTACTATTAGTATATCGATGGTCTAGAATTTTCCAATTTTTTAAGGCTTTATGATATACATAACGTAAATACTAGACATAAAAACAATCTTGTGGTTTGTAATAGTCGACTCCACAAGATTAGTAATTCCTTTCAGGGTAACTGTATACGCTTCTACAACAAGCTTCCTAGTGAAATGAAGAATCTACCTCTTCATAAATTTAAAAAAGCCAAATTAAAAGTAAACTCTACCAAAAAGGCTATTATAAAATTCAAGACTAGACGACAAACAAGCTTGGTTATGAACTGTTTGCTCTCTCTCTATGCTACTCAAACGAAATATAGTACTTAGGTTAAGTAAATATGTTTGTAAATAGACCAAAAAAAAACAGCCCGCTGAGTTTCTTGCCGGAGTCTTCTCAGGACAGGGCCGCGTTTCGAACCGGTGGTCCAAACATTAGATTTTTTTTTTATGTTTTGTAAGTTCCGTATTAATGGTCTATACAGAATAAATGGTTTTTGACTTTGACTTTGACAATATTTTGCGCTTAGCATGTTTGTCTTTAAAATCATCGTTATATGGTTACTATTTGAACGTGTAAAATTTTGTACTTAGCACGCGTGTATTCTAAACCATCGATATTACATTTTAAAGTTTATAATTTCGACATCACAGTGTGCAGTATGAAACATGAGAAAGCACTGCACAGTAGGTATAAGGGTCGACAAATTTCTTCAACAAAAGTATTAAGTATAAAGACAAAAATGCGTTCTGCGCAGTATGCGTCCATTGTCAGGAAGTTTACCGGTCGCTATACCCGGAACAAACAGACAGACATAGAAAAAACAATTACTTAATAAAAATGTTGTTTTGTTATCAGTATCGTGAATTTATTAAAAAGCTGTTATTTTAACATCACAAACAAACAGTTCCATATTATATCAGTATTTATTTGTATAGTTTTAAGAGCTAACGTAATCTGTATATCAGCATGTGTTAAGCTACTTATGTCACCAACAGTAGTACCTACTTCCTGATTATTAACGTCAATCATTTCTACCATCGATAGGTGCTTTTATTTCGATATATCGATTATAATATGCACACATTATCGATATCACCGAGATAGTGTAAACACTTTAGATATAGAAGTCTATCAGCCGTAATAAAATCTAGATAGCATTGTTGAGTACTATCTATAGTCTATCATTAAATTACACAGTATAAATGCTAATATTATAATGAGAGACGCCGAATTTTGTAATTTTGTTCGAAATTACTGCACTTGTTGGAAAAATTCCTTCACCATTTGAAAGGTACATTATTACTTGCTTGGCTTGAGTTTAAAAAAAAAAACAAATAAACCGGCGGGTTGCTATTATCATATAAGAAACTACCTAACTAAATTCTGAAATCCTCGCAAACGGAGCTGAGGGCACAACCCTAACTAGAGCCTAAGCGAAGATCTATTCGCAGAGGCCGGTGAAAATGCAATTCGGTGAGGTAATTCGATGCCATTATTTATCTGTCACGCTATAAATATTTATCTGTCATTGTGTAATACAATACATACAATACCTAGTATTTTTGATAGTACCAATGAATGGATACAGTTTATCAAACAGCCAATAACACGTGCCCCCGTGTCGAGGCTGAGTTTCGTACTCATTTTCGGAAGACACTTTTGCGAAGCCTATTTCTACCACGCGAAATCATCGAAGTGCTTTTTAAACGATGGATTATTTGATTAATGGATCTTTTCATCGAATAGGCACCTATACAAAATCTCATATCACCCGTAGTACATTTATCGACGGAGCCCCGTTAAGCGGGGCTCCTAATTTTTCGTGCAGTATCTATCTAACCTAATATATACGTATCGGTATGCGAGGTTATGCAACTCCAATAAACACTCCCTGAAGTCCGCTAAAAAACCGAAAGGCTGGCAACTCTGCGCTGATGTTCTAGACTCTGTAGCCTAGTCTCAACTAGCGCATCGTTACTTAAGAGCTCCTTAGCCTGTTTGTTAATCGATCAACAGTCTTCTTTTTCTTTGAATCAATGGCAATGTTCCGCTATAGTTCGACCGCTAGCACTGCACCGCTCCCATGGTACGCGCGGCGTGGTGGGGGACGGGGTAGCAAAGAGCATGAGTAGATAAGATCGATATATCGATATTGTCGGACAGGGGCCTTACCATGATGACTTTGTGGCGATACCACATATACCCAGCGCCATCTAGTAACAACAAGTTCAACTATTTCGTCAGTACCAATCCTGAATCGCGAAAGTGAAGTTCGCGTGCTGGTATAATATATATACAACATCCTAACGACAACCGTTGGGCCGCGGCCCGCCAGGCGTGATCACCTTGCCTGGTTGGGGGATCCTCCCTTTGTGTTGGAGGAACATCACACCCCTGTTCCTCCACAGTGGTGACCCCGACGTGATCTGATCACGTAACCTTTGCTGAACATATCAGCAGCATTCCTATCGCCACCATCCTATTCACTTCTTCCGCATGAGCGGTAATTAAGTCTTCGCCATCCAGCAGCTTCAGCCTCAACTGGGATACCTCAGCGTGCAGCGACCGCTCCAGCCTGGTTACCCTCCGGCCACATATCAGCCTCTAAGACACCGCACACTGTACATACGGTCCACGTAAGAAGAGCACACCTATTCTGTCTAAGCAGTCATTGTCTACGGCATATACGGTCCACATAAGAAGAGCACATCTCTCCCGTCTACGTAGCATTCGCCCCATACACGGGGGACTTACCTCGACTCAAGAGGATTCGCCCTGTCTCACTGCCGAGGACTCACCTCGACGCTTCGCGCCCCGATTCACTGGGCACTTCACCGCAGCACCGCATCATCGCACTCAGCCCCGCATCTTTGAGACCAGCGGTTAGTCCCGACTCACTGGGACTAGCGAGGAAGGCTGTTCCATCAATGGAACCAGCGGCATCCAGTTTCGACTTACCGGAACTACACAAGACTGGCACTGGCACGCTCCACGAGAGAGCTAAGACAGCTGACTCATCGCAATCAAGCTCCGGTCTTGGAGGGGAGTGATGTGGCGTTACCACATATACCCAGCGCCATCTAGCAACAACAAGTTCAACTACTTCGAAACTACTACGTCACTACCAATCCTGAATCGCGGAAGTGAAGTTCGCGCGCTGGTATAATATATATACAACATCCCAACGACAACCGTTGGGCCGCGGCCCGCCAGGCGTGATCACCTTGCCTGGTCGGAGGATCCTCCCTTTGTGTTGGAGGAACTCACCCCGCTCCTCCACAACTTATAAACAGTTCAGTTTCGGAGTAATTAGATACAAGTTTGTAAACTGAATTGCTATGATCCGTACTATGACATGCTTAAACTGAAACGCGTTCGCGAAATTATTAAAGTCGGTTAACTTTCTTATTATATAAGACGTGTTCAGGTGGCTCAATTGGTCAGAGTATTCCCCCTGTAAGGGCTGGTCGCGCGTTCAAGTCCCGTCCTGGATTTTCACTTTTTCCGAACTAGGTAGATTACCTACGATATGTTATAAAAGAAGGTGAACTTTCCTGTAATGTAGATTAACAGTGTTATTACGATACATCGATGTTTTCTAAGCGATGTTTTCACACATTAAGTTTTTTTTAAATATCGATGTATCGGTTCATCGATGTTTTTCTTCACGGTGTTTGCATCCCTAACTGACAGCCGATATTCACCCCTCGTCTCGACGAAGGCGCGGTACAGAGGTTGCGGTTGGTCTATTGTCAATTAGATGTTCGGCGACATTGAAAGCCTTGTTAGTCTCCCTGTTTAAATCCTCAATTGTGCAGACATTGGGGAAAAGTGGGCACGAGAGGAGGTAGTTTATAGTTTGTAAAGGGCCACCACAAAATGGGTAAAATATAATATCCACGAAAACTTCCGACAATTTCATTCAAATGAATTACGACAATGACGCCGCTAGCGAGAAATGATCGCGTAAACCATTTGTCTATGTGTAAACTCAAATAAGCGAGTGTGGAGGTAGAGACACACTGCGGATTGAAGACCATTAAAGGCTTGTTGCCGTGCAGATCTTGTAGGTATTTGACAGCTTTGATTATTAAACAGTTTTGTTCGAAATGTGCGCACTTTCATATGTTTCTGTAGAACAATAGTCTGTCTTAACATGGTCTTAATACTATCATGTCTCTTAAGAGCGCTCAGCCTAAAATTTCCCATGTAGCAGGTACGTAACAACGTGACGTCATCATTGTTTAAATGTAAATATATATTGATTTGTTATCGCCTTTATTCGTAATGACCTCCGCGAACTTTGGAACTGAAATATTGGATTTACAATCTCAAGACTTATATAATAATACATTGCTTATATTTATACTGATGATCTTTAGTATAACTAGGACGGTTACCAGCTTCGCAATCAACCCAAACTTAAGCGTAGCGAGATTTGCCTATCCAACAATAGGTCAACGTGACCGGACGACTTTTTCCATTGATTTTGTTTTTCGTTGATTATTCCTCGATGGTAAGACCGATCTGGACATTCGACACTTACGACACTCAGTAATGTCTACTTGATCACCGTGGCAAATTTGGTCGAGATCGGTCAAACGGTCTCGGAGGAGTATCATTTGTTTGAAATGCAACTTTGAAACCAAAGACGCTTCGCTCCCTTCGGCTCGCTACGCTTAACTATATAGCCTGTGCCCGCTTCTCCGCTCGTGTGGACTAATGATACCGTTCCCGGGATTGCTAATCCGATAAGCCATTTTACGTACCACATTATCTAATTATCATAAAATTTAAAACTATTCAAATGACAGACAAACTTGGAAATTAACTATTCGCAAAAAAAAAACAATGTAATCAGATTGAAATTGTTTTGAAAATTAATTATACTGAAAATTGAATAGATGTAAAGACTTGTCGTGTGTCTTCAAATTTTGTTATTGTATCGTCCAAAAGTTCACTAATATTATAATACATTTATTAATACGTTATGTTATATAATTGTTTTTAAATAGTGGCATACGTAAGTTGGCCATATTCTGTGAAATGTTGTTAAATATTCTAACACTGCATGTAAATATTTATTTTTATTTATTAAAAGCATGCCGTCAAGTTGAGATCTTCATCCCTGGGACTCTGCCTTTAGCTTACTATCAGGCGAAGTTAAGTCATAGTGATAAAAAAGATAATTATAAAAATTATAAAAATATATTAAAAAAGAGGTAAGAAGTTATTTCTTACACACGTACGTTACTTCTTGAACGCAAATTTATGTTTTTGTTTGTTTATGTAGTACTGTAGTGTCCGGACCTCGTTCGACACACTACGGTTCGTTTACCTGGCCATCATGTGTCAGAGTTTAAATAAAACTATTGTATTGTTTAAATAATTCAAGTTAGGAACGTGATAAAACAATCGCAGCCTGGACATTCGGGATCTGAACGGGCCTGGTGGAGCCGTTCCGATTGAAGCTGAGAAAAGTATCCTGGGAAGAACCCCGCTTTAAGCCCTATCCTTGGGCCGAGACCGCGATATACGTCCCAGTCCGCTATTTAAAGTTAAAACAACCGCGTAAAGTCCCTAATAATATAAGTAGGAAGTGCGAGTGGTTAATAAATAAATAATATCTTTTCCTATTAAATTGTTATAATTTCATCACTTCATACACGCGTGGTACCCAACCCCCTGGGTACTACAGCTTGTATTATTTTTAACATAACATAACATAACTTCACGCCTGTATCCCCGAAGGGGTAGGCAGAGGTGTATTACACACCCACGATTTGCCAGTTATGTTAAGGTCCCAATGTAAAAGGGAGCAAGCCTATTGCCATCTACCGGGCACATTCTTAAGCGAGCGATAATTAACATTTATTAATGCACACATAACTACGAAAAGTCAGAGGTGTGTACCAGGGGCGACTGGAGATCGAACTTGATCGGCTATCGCCGCTTCGTTTCGTATTATTTTTAATGAAAGAATATAATTAACTAGTTATCAATAATATTCAGTTTCAATTTTTTCCTTCGTATATGCCTCATAGTCTACCTTGAAGCCAAATATCAAGATTCTAAGTCATCTGGAAGTGGGTTAGGTCAAGTTAGGTTTTTCGTAACGGTGTGCGCGCGCATCGTTAAAAATTACTCTCATAATTTTTCCCTAACGCGCCAAAAGAAGTATAACTTCAATAAATTATAAAAAAAAAAGATGATTTATTAAAATCATCCCGGTTTAATTCTATCGATAATTGGTTATAGTAGCCTAACATCCATTAACACCTATCGCGGCGACTGCAAATTCGCGGGCCTCTCTGGTAGGTTAAAAATACCTTAATAAACAACAGGTTTTTTTTTGTCACATGCGAGAATTAGTTTTATATTGATAGAACCACACGCTACCTATTTCCTCGAACCACGCGGTAAGCGGATAAAGTTCATTTTATCGTCGACAGAAAAAATCTTCACTTGCATAATACGAATGTTTTTTACTTCGGGCCACCAACCAGGTGGACACCGAAGTCTTAAAATCACGCAAAAAAAATTAAAATCTTACACCCACTTTTTATCACTTTTCTCGACGTTTCACATGATTCTAAGTCTAATTAAGCAAAAAAAATTTTTGTGTCGGTCTGTCTGTTGGTCTGGATGTCTGGATGTCTGGATGTCTGGATGTTTGTTTACGCAATAACTCAAGAACCACTTATCCGATTTAAAAAATTCTTTCGCCAATCATCTTGTTTGGTTAATGGGAAGAACTGATTAGATTTTGGGGTTTGTACGTTCAAGGTTTCGGGTACCTACCATACAAATTGTCCCTAAAAAACTTTTACAAGTGAGTTTCTTTCGAGTTATCACAGTAACGTGTATTTGACTTTGACATTTGAGTGACAATGACAATACGTATATTGTATATTTACATAAAACAACCAGACTCTGAAAGAAAACTGAAATATAAACGCGTCGAATAATATGCATAAAGCCTAAGGTCTGTAATTTTGAATAAAAATACTGCAACAAAAATATCTAAGTTTGGCCCGAAGTTTGACAATCACTGTGTGATTTCCGCCCCACTAGTTTTAAAGAATATTAGTTACCGAAATTACTAATATTCCCCCTAACCCCTCCAGCTAAGCTAAATTGCTTGTGTTAGGAGTGGGTTCACGTCGGTAGAGTAATGGTCAGGATTCGAACCCGAGACCTCTCGATCGTAGGGTCGACTCCTTAACCACTAAGCTACCGATGCTTATACTCTTCTTTCTAGACCATTTTTTGACGAGGATTAGATGTTATGTTTGCGATGATTTTAATTTACATAATAGGTATTTTGTTTATTAACTATTATTTTCTTTTTTTCATTCATATATAGTTTTTTTTTATTCATTTATGGCTTTCAGGTCAATGACTTCTATACGTACTAGACAAGCAGTTCAGAATAAAAAGTTTGTCACCGTTCGGTGTGGGGAGAACAGGGGAGGGGTACGGGACGCCTCACCATAGGTAAATAATTTTACACTACTTTACAAATGACAGATGATTTAAATAAGTTGAATATACTCTGTGGCTATGACAGCAATAAAAAGTTGCGCCACATTTGTGTCCTGTAGCATCCAAAAATGTATAGTCATTTTTTTGTTCCGAACAGCCAGTCTAGTATACCTAGATAGAAGTCGTTGCTTCAGCTATATATTATTTGCGAATATGAACTGTATTCGCTGTAAGTTTTGTTAATAAAATAAAACTCACAACGGGGTCAACTAACACCTTCGGAGCCCACGCCAGTACACTTGCAAGCCGGTACACCTGCAAGCCGGTACACCTGCAAGACGGTACATTTGCAAGCCGGTACACCTGCTGATTGACGGACAAGGCTCTGGCACAGGCGTTCTTATTTAAATAATGTAATTTCCAAATATACGTAACTGATAAGTTTGTAAGTATTTTACATAGAAAAAGCCGTTTTTTTAGATTTTTGTCTGACACAAAATTTGAACCCAGTACTCCTAAATTAGCAGTCATACTCGTTGTGCCATCAATATGACGTGTTATTTATCTAATTCTCTGAATTGACTGAATGAGTTCACAAAATGTAGCACATAATTATGTAATATGTTACGATGATTAAGGACAACACTATTGTATTAGGTAAGCCTGTAAGTGATGTGGCGAAGTAAATAAATAATTATTTACTTAGCAAATCATCCTGCTTCTTAACTGCCACAATGTAGTTAAAAAACGCAGTCAAAAGTTATTCTCTTTGTGACTGAAGCACAAACTAAAGTATCGTAAATAATAATTAAAAAATACTAAAAACCGCCAGGAACAAAATATTTATAGCCAGTTTCACTCAGGCTTATGTAAGAATTCTAAATGCACATTTGATCAGGTACTTAAAAGTTATGTGTTTACAAAAATGACTGCTATGTATTTCTTTTTAATTGAGCGAGCCGAAGGCTAGCGAAGCTCCTATACGCGGGATAGCCGCTAACAAACTCGGATACTCCTTTGCAACCACAAATCTGATTTCAACCAAATTTGGCATGGTCATAACGACAATCTAGGGGCATGTTTTGAGACCATAAAATTAAAAATCAGACATACCATTGAGGAATTATCACCGTAAAACAAATTTACCATTGAAACTAATGGAAAAAGTTTCCGCGCGCAAAAATTGAATTCAGTTTTTGAAATAAAAAAATAAATGCTCGCTCAGCTCAATTTTCTTGCGATCGGCTAACTGCATCGCATCCCTAGTAATAGCGAACCCACACGTTTCATCCAGACTTCCGCCAATGTCCGTGGTTAGAGTAATAAACGAAGGTGTTTGGTCGGTAACTTAAATAATTATGAACGGTGAATTTAACAATGATCCCAACAGAGACATCTAACTGCTATGTATTTCAGAACAAAAATGGTGTCACGGTTCTTGCGTGAGGCGGGAATGAATTTTGAATTTCGAATTTGGAACGAGACGCAGAAACTAGATAAGTAACTTAATGAACTTTGACACCTATTTGTATAAACATAGCGCGAATTTTTGTAATGTCATCAAATCAAATCAAATCAAATTTTATTTGCATAAAAACATGGTATAGATAAGTTATAAAGTTCACAAAATTGAGCATGCATGTTTTGCCAGTGGTGTACTAGCGCGCAAATATTATTTCCTATCAACAGTATCAACACCTTTGTTCAAGAAATTCGTTAATGCTATAGATGCTATGCTCATTTAGCCATTTATACAATTCTTTTTTAAATATTATAGTGCTTAGTCCTTTGAGATACATTGGTATTTTATTGAAAATTCGTACACACATAGCAAGACAACTCTTATTATATTTGGTGGACTTCGGGATATCACTCAGCACAAGCCTATAGGGATCTCATCTGTATCTGTCATCTGTATCTAGAGGCAATTAATGGTCTTAAATCGATACATACGGTACCAATTTTTTTTATTTTTTTTTGTGTCATCTAGTAGTAATCTAACTTTGATCAAACGGTTCCAGGGTGAGGCGGGAATGAATTTTGAATTTCGAATTTGGAACGACACGCAGAAACTAGATTAATAAGTTAATGAATTTTAATACCTTTTTTTTTTTTTTTTTTTTTATCGTGCGGAAATCCCTTCGGATACCCCCCCGCGTGCCAGCGGGGGCGGTTATGTCGGGCTTAAACCGACTAAAACCGCACGCCGTCTCGGGTCTACAGACGCCTGGGTGTAAGGTTGCCCATAGAGCATATCCCTCGCACCCCGACTGACCCTGGGCCATCTCCGGTTTCGAGATGGCCCCCTCGGGTTTGGGAACCACGGTGTCCCCGTCTTGCCCCGGTTTGGGGGAGGGGCGCTAGTCGCCCCACCGTCCCGGTCTGCTTCTGCTGGGGTGACAGGTGGCCTCACCCGCCACCCCCAATGAATTTTAATACCTATCTGTATAAACGTAGCACGCATTTTTATAATGTCATTTGTATTAAGAGTCAATTACTGGTCTTAAATCGATTTGTACCAATATTTTTTGTTCCGTCTAATAGTAGCAGGTATACAGAAAAGTCCATGAACCCTGGAAAACAATACACCTCTTATTTTGCAGTCATGTAAATATAAAACACATCACTTACGTGTGCTATCCGTGGCGGGTGGTAACAAAATGCTGGAAATATAGCATTCACTATATTATTATTACGTAACTTTGATAACATTATGTTCCTCGCGCAAAAATAGTGTAGCCATGATTTTGAGAATTGGCCGGACTCACTTTACGGCGGTAGAGCTCGATTGCTATGTTATAGGTCGCAGATTCGATTCCTGACAGTGCCAATATTTGTACAATAGCCGACTTTTGATTTGGCACGTCGGGAAGAGGGGTAAGACTTCGACTAAGATTGGCTTGCTTCAGTTTTGTAGAATTTTGGATTGACAGTTTTATGCCTTTATTATTACTTAAAACTATCTGTATTTATAAGACTAGCTGTTGCTCGCGACTTCGTCCGCGTTAAATTCGGAATAGATCAAGGTACGTTTACTTCTGCAGTTTCGAATCCAACATGTATTAGGTTACCTATTTCATCATTATAAAATTTTCAATCAATTATCATGAAGAAATAGATGTTTACATGTAACATCGAAATAAATTCTACCCGGTTCCCTAATATAATAGCGTGATGATTTTTATTATCAACGGTTGAGTTTCTAATCAACTATCTTTTACACGTACGTAACTCTGTAGTTTCGAGATTTCATATTTTACTGCTCATCACCTTTTAGCTATAGCGTGATGATTTATTGTCCAAACGTTGACCATGTCCAAGTTCCATCGAACTGCAGAATTTCGTGATGATCTGCTTCATAATAATAAAGGAATTATCAATAATAGATTTGGTTGACCTTCTTGTCCTGTCACACTTATAATAGCGTGATAATATATAGCGAAGTTTATAACCATACCCAAGAAAAATGTTCATGCAAAATTTCAGCCAAATCTGTTCAGCGGTTCTCATGTGATGCTCGGATATCGATAATTAAAAACAGACAAACAGATATACAGACATACAGACAAAAATTATAAAAATCAAATGTGTGCCATCAGTATCGTTCCTAGACAATTTTTTTTTTAATATTTATTGTACAGTTTTCACCTCGTTAAGATTTTATCATATGTATAGATATTGAATTATAGCTTCGGTTTTAACTACTCTAAAAATATATCAAGTTTAAATCTTAAGGCTTTCACGGCCGGAGTTGCATGAAGAATATACTGCTTCCGGGCTGTTTGGCCGTGGTCCATCGGAAACTTGTATTTCAGACGTTTCGTCGATCACTGCGGTCGACATCTTCAGTGGTACACGTCGGGACGCCGTCGAGTGCGGAGAACCTTCCTCGGCGGCGAACTTCGCCGCAGTATATTCTTCAATATATCAAGTTGTTGACATGCGCTGTGCGATGAGGACGTACTCTCTGTCTACAGCATCTCTCTGTCTATTTACGAAATTTGATGTTGCAAGTCGGGAACAAGAGCGCTAGTCTAGCTAAGATAGGCTTATATATAAGAATATAGATACATATAACAATTGCTCGTTTAAAGATATTATATTTAGAATTTTTATTAACCTTTTTGGTTGTAAATTCTCAAAAACCGATGAGACAGTTTTTTTTAACTAGCTGTTGAGCAGGTTTCAGTCGCTCCCATAATAGCCGTATAAGTTAAACCAAAAGGAGGAGCAGCAATAAGCTGACCCCGAGTCCCGAAGGGAAAACCTAATTGAAGTGAACGTAATTGAAGTGCTGTAATCATTGCCTATTTGGCGGCAGGCAAATAATGGAAACGACCAAGGTTATGTACAGTCTGTGATTTAGAAGCTCAAAATAATTTCCTAGTTTTAGTGTAGTTTCCGCAATGTACATTAATATATCGTGATTATCCATATATTGATTATAGCGTCGGTAGCTTATAAGGAGTCGATCTTGCCATTGAGAGGTCCCGCGTTTGAATCTTGGTCATGACACTAGCAACGTGAACTCACTCCTAATACAAGCAATTTAGCTTCTCCAGGACTATAGGCCGCGTCCGACCTCCGAACCCCGAGAGAAAAACCTGCACTGGAGTCTCGTCCGTCAATCAACAGGTATATCGTCTTGCAGGTGAGATTGGCTCGGGTCCTGAAGATCTTACCATAGACAATTCGTAAATTGTTTTCAACTGGTGGTAAACTGGTGGAATTTACTGGTGGTAGAAATTTGATGACACAAATTTGTCACAAAATTCGACCGGGTGGGTACCACCGTGCACGATTGCGAAAAACCCTCCATAGTAATCCAATTTCGGTTGGATTGCGTTCAAGGGTCAGCAAGTGCATAGCCGGGCAGGGGGATTGTAGTCGCAGCACTAGTAGGACCGGTGGGTGTCACGCGGTGCTGCGACGACAATCCTCTTCTGATGAGGCCGTCAAGCTGAGTGCCACCATTGTTAACATGGTACGTGTATGTAATGGTGACCCTCTTTCCTGAGACTTTACCTTCAGCTTAACATCAGACGAGGTGAAGTCAAATTGACGTGTCCTAAATATAACAAAAAAAAAAACTATTAGAATGTGTGACTATTAGAGGTCCTCAACATTAGCAGCACACCCAAGGGCGACTACAAGGTAAGCTAAGAATTTTATACGCCTGCCTGCATAGCCCTAAGGAGCCAGTCTTTAGGACGGGCTAGAAAACGTCATCATCAGCGTCATTCAGGGATATGCTCTATGGGCAACCTTACACCCCGGCGTCTGTAGACCCGAGACGGCGTGCGGTTTTCTTCGGTTCAAGCCCGACATAACCGCCCCCGCTGGCTGGCGGCGGGTATCCGAAGGGATTTCCGCACGAAAAAAAAAAAAAGATACTCAGTAATATAAGGCTAATAACATAACATAAACTCACGCCTATATCCCCGAAGGGGTAGGCAGAGGTACTAGCACCCACATTCCACTAGGCTACCGCGGCTTTTTCTTTCATATAAGGCTAATATAACGAAAAAATTAAATGCTTTACTGCTGAAGAAAGGCGAACGAAAGGATGTACGAATGAAAAAAGCGGCCAAGTGCGAGTCGGACTCGCCCATGAAGGATGCATACCGTAGCAGCAAGTAACATAATAATGCTTTTTTAATTTTTATATTTGAGTTGATTGAATGAAAGGTAAATTGCGGTTTACGATTTATGACGTATTAAAAAAAATACTCCTAGATCTCGTTCAAAGCAATTTTCGGTGGAAGTTTACATGATAATGTACATCATATATTTTTTTTAGTTTTATCATTCTCTTATTTTAGAAGTTACAGGGGACACATTTTACCAATTTGGAAGTGTCTCTCTTGCAAAGTTTAGAAAAAAATGATATTAGAAAACTCATAATTTTTGAAGATTGATTTACAGTTCTAAGTATATTTTAATTTACTTTTTTTTCTATTTTTGTATGAAAACCTTAATGCGGTACACAAAATACATCTACTTATCAAGTTTCAACAGTATATTTCTTATAGTTTCGGAAAGCAGTGGCTGTATCATACGGACGGACAGATTAGGATAGACATGACTAATTTATAAGGGTTCCGTTTTCAAATCGCCTAAAAAGCAAAGAAAAGTCAAACCAAATCCCATGTTTTAACATAACGATGGTTACAGCATGACAACACCATCACGAGTGAGATATGTTATCTCTTATTATAATAAAATAATTACATACTTGTTTTTAACCATCCAAGATAATCACCAAATTCAGCGGGTTTAAACTTCCATAAGTAGGTAAAAATCAGTAAGCAAATAAATTAAGGCGTTGTAATTATATTATAAATATATATATGTATATAATAGCCGCGGTAGCCTAGTGGTATGGGTAATAGACTGCTGAGACCAATTTCGCGGATGGAAACCGCGCCTGCGCAACGTCTGCCGCCTGACTCAGGTGGTCAAAGAGTCGAGTCGTCTCCGTGTCTCCTCCTTTATGGGAGCGGTAAACGCACACGTAGACCTGGCTGGACGGGCCATGGTCCACGTATAGCGAGAGGATAGAAAAGGATGGGTCCTCCAGGCAGCGCAAGCGACGACAACAAACATCCGCCCTGACAAACGCACACACCCCAGCTTTTCCTGACCAGGTACTATAAATAATGCCCTCATAATCACTTGTTCTATCCTATTTCCAGATTTAAACAAAATCATCTTTTAACTTGGCCCTATTATTAAGAACACATACACAAAAATTTCAAAACATACCGTTACAAGAAAAAAAAATGAAATACAAAACTCAGCTAAAATAAAACACAGCTGATTTCACAAATATAATAAAATTGCCAAATCAAACATTATTATAAACCAAAACTATAAAGAAAAGGACAATATTTACATGACTAGGTTTTTATGTGAGCAACATTTCTTATGCTAATTGATACATTTTCTCATCATGGGACTGTACCTTCGAATTTGTAGTGGAAGTAGTAGGAAACCGCGGTAACCTAGTGGTATGGGTAAAGGACTGCTGAAACGAGGTCTCGGGTTCGATCTCAGGTTTTACCATGGCACACACCAAGGACTTTTCGGTGCTTTTCGAAGTTATGTGTGTATTTATCGCAGGTTTATAAGTGCCCGGTTAATGGCATTGGGACCTAAACATAAACTGGCGAAATGTGGGTGCTAGCACCTCTGCCTACCCTTTATGTTATGTAATTATATTATGTAAAGATCCCATGAAGGGTTGGCGAGTGGCGACACGGATGCCTCTCGTACCGACTGACGCAGGTGATCATCGGGGACCACTTACTTCTTATCAGCAAGGAGCCAACGTCTGTGTGCCATCACTGTGATGCAAGCGAGGACTCGGGACTGCACACGCTGGTGGAGTGCCCGGTGTGGGAGTTGCCGAAGCGTGACCTCGTGACAGTAATCCGCGTGGGAGTCCTCTCGCTCTGCACCATGATTACGGCCATGGTCTGCGAGTAAGTAATGCTCGAAATAGAGGCGGTGAGAATCGTGGTGAGGCACCAGAACACCCACAACACTAAGTAGGTCTAAGTAGACTTTTTTGTAACTCTAGTAGTTTGAAATAAACTGTAATAAACCGAATAAATAAATGATTATGATTATATGGTTGTCAAACCATAATCATAATCATTTATTTATTTAGTTATGAGTTATTTATATTATTTAGTGGCTCATTTTAAGTGTATAGGTAGGTACTCAAATTTTGCGTCGCAGGCGACTCAGGCGCCGGAGGTCGCTTAACGACCTCCGTCCTCCATGAGCGCAGGCCTGGGGGCGGCAGGTGAGGCCGCCTGTCACCCCAGCAAAAGCAGGCCGAGACGGTGGGGCGACTAGCGCCCCTCCCCCAAACCGGGGCAAGACGGGGACACCGTGGTTCCCAAACCCGAGGGGGCCATCTCGAAACCGGAGATGGCCCAGTGTCAGTCGGGGATCCCTCGCACCCCGACTGACCCTGGGCCATCTCCATCTCCATCTCCTGGGCCATCATGCTCTATGGGCAACCTTACGCCCCGGCGTCTTAAGACCCAAGACGGCGTGCGGTTTTAGTCGGTTCAAGCCCGACATAACCGCCCTGGCCGGCGGGGGGGTATCCGAAGGGATTTCCGCACGAAGTTTCTCAAACTTTTAAGTCTATTTATAATTTTTCTAGCTGCAACTCTCCGCCCCCGTGGAGTTCTGATCTTGGTCCCACAACCCATGGGAACCTATTCCAGCGATGAAAAGTACCATAATATGGTATTTTATTCTTTTATTATTATTATTCTCTTTATTTAAACATTTTCTTATTAATAACATTTTATAATTGGTGGCAATATTATTATCAGAGTTGCCAGAGACAAAATAAAGGTGTGTAGGTTCATAGTATAATTACACTCATTTAAGTTTTTTATCTAGTTGTAAAAGATAGATATAGTTTTGATAACGTCATGATGTCTGTTGTAAAAGATAAATTTTAAATTTATTACGAGCAAATAGATACCGACGAGATAAAGGACATATTTACCTACATTCATCTTACATTATTTATTTATTATGTTAATTGTACCTTTTTTTTTTTTTTTTTTTTTCGTGCGGAAATCCCGGATACCTCCCCGCCGGCCAGCGGGGGCGGTTATGTCGGGCTTGAACCGACTAAAACCGCACGCCGTCTCGGGTCTGCAGACGCCGGAGTGTAAGGTTGCCCATAGAGCATATCCCTCGCACCCCGACTGACCCTGGGCCATCTCCGGTTTCGAGATGGCCCCCTCGGGTTTGGGAACCACGGTGTCCCCGTCTTGCCCCGGTTTGGGGGAGGGGCGCTAGTCGCCCCACCGTCCCGGCCTGCTTCTGCTGGGGTGACAGGCGGCCTCACCTGCCACCCCCACCTCACCTGCCACCCCCTATGTTAATTGTACCTTATCTAATAATTTTGAATTAGCTTACATACATACATACATACTTACATAACTTCACGCCTGTATCCCCGAAGGGGTAGAGATGTATTACACACCCACGATTCGCTAGTTATGTTAATGTAATAGGGGGCGAGCCTATTGCCATTTACCGGGCACATTATTAAGCGAGCGATAATTAACATTTATTAATGCACACATAACTACGAAAAGTCAGAGGTGTGTGCCCGGGGCGACTGGGGATCGAACTCGAGACCTCGTCTCAGCAGTACGTTACGTACGCCACTGGGCTATCACCCATTCCATAAACTAAAGAAAGACGAAAGAAAGTCGCACACGTAGGTAACAACAAAAAATATATAAACCTATACATGATAGGTGTGCGAGCATCAATAGGTCGCCATTTCAGCATAAATACTGCCCATCACATGCTAAAGGTATGATGAGCAGCGCGGCAGCGCCTTTTTTTATACGTGCGGAAATCCCTTATGATACCCCCCCGCCGGCCAGCGGGGGTGGTTATAACCGCACGGTGTCCTCCCCAAGTGTCCGTTGCCGGGCACGCCGGGTAAGCCCTCGAAAGGATAACCCCAGGGTTGCCGGCGGACTTTGGCCGCTACCGCGGTAGCCTAGTGGTATAGGTAAAGGACTGCTGAGACGAGGTCTCGGGTTCGATCCCAGGTATTACCATGGCACACACCAATGACTTTTCGATGCTTTTCAAAGTTATGTGTGTATTTATCGCATAGCACCTCTGCCTACCCCTTCGGGGATATAGGCGTGAGTTTATGTTATGTTTATTTTATGAGCAGCGCGAATACATACATACTAAAGGTACAGAGGTAGACCCAAGAAGGTATGGTGTCATGCATGTCGTAAGGGATGACAAGCATGCCATTGGTCTCTCTGGTCTGATGCTACGATCGTGCGAAATGGAGGAGGGAACATTGAAAAGCGGACCCTGGGGATAAGGCCTCGGATGCAATCGGGACACAACGCTAAGATAATGATGATATTAACTTAAAAAAAGGCCAAGTGCGAGTCGGACTCGCTCATGACGAGTTCCGTAGCAGCAAATAAAATTTTAAATATAATTTTTTTTAATGAAAGGTAAATATTGCGGTTTACGATTTATGAAAATATTAAAAAAAACTACTCACTAGATCTCGTTCTAACCAATTTTCGGTCGAAGTTTACATGGATTACCTACCATGTAAACTTCCACCGAAAATTGGTTGAGGTGAGGCCGCCTGTCACCCCAGCAAACGCAGGCCGGGATGGCGGGGTGACTGGCGCCCCTCCCCCAAACCGGGGCAAGACGAGGACACCGTGGTCCCAAAACCCGAGATGGCCATCTCGAAACCGGAGATGGCTCAGGGGCAGTCGGGGTGCGAGGGATAATATGCTTCAAGTATGTAGTATGATGTAAGTATGTATTTTTATTACTCTTTCACGCAAAAATGCCTAAACGGATAGATTATAGTCTTTAATAACACATAGGCTACTCTTATCCCCGGAATAAGTTCCCATGGGAAAAGGGAACGGGATCGTAATTCCACGCGGGCGAAGCCGCGGGCAAAAGCTTGTATAATATACTTGTATATTATAATTGTTTCAGGTATTACTAGAAACCATAGGGTATATGAGACCCCACCTAGACCTTCTGAACCCAAGCCAATCTCACCTGCGAACCATACTGCTGATTGGCGGACGAGCCTCTGACTTGCACCCATAAAGCCCTTAAACCAAAATTTGGAAAGAGAAGTGGGAGAGCGGGCCCTGGTCTACGAAGTTATAGATTTTACAGCTCGGTAGTAAGATAGTGTTATGTGGATGTTAACATAACTCTGCCGATCCCTCCGAGGATCTAAATAGTATTTTTGCACAGACTTATGATTATATGATAACAGACGGAGTACTAAATTTAAATTATTCCGCACGATCTCTTTCTTTCTAGTCACTTGGTAATATGCGCTATCCTTTTCTTTGGCCTGTACATATACATAGTCACACAAGCACAGATATGGAATTGAAGCAAATTTTTAACACAAGTTGTTGGTAAGGCGCCGCTGTCGCGAATATTCGCACTTTAAACTTAGAAGCCGAGGACATTGCTATATTTTCCTGTACACTGAGTGTATGTATTAGTCATGTTAATAATAGTACGTAATGGTTATGTACCTATATATACCTAAATTATGTTATGTTCCTACACTATTGCATTGGGTATATGCCTGTAAAAATAGTTGTATGTGTGGATAAATAAATAAATAAAAACATTCTGGCCTTTCTTAATCAATTTTATGAACGTACTAGCTAATGCCCATGGCTCCGCCCGCGCGGAGGTTCCTTTTTTGGTCGTATTTCCGTTTCTACTTAACCAATTGCAATCAAACATGTCAACCAAGACTACTAAAAGTTCTTGCGTTCATCGCGAACAAACAGACAAACTAACAAGAATTCAAAAAAAAAACGTATTCAGAATCATTCATGTAACACACTTTTTTTTAATATCACCAATGTAGACTCAACTAATTTACAATTTTATAATAGTAAGTATAGATAAATACAGTTATTCGTAGAGGTTATCTCCCTGTATGGCCCCGTCTGAGCTACATTGCTAAAAAATCAGAAACATATTACTAACAAATGGCCGCCGGGACAAGCTAGCAAATATGCATACACTCAGGGTACACACCTACACTACTGTAGGCCATACATTTTTTCCTTGTAAAAATAAGTAAGCTCTGGCGAAAGTGGGATGTTACTCTAAAAGTCTTGTGTATTTTTGTAACTTTAAATTTGACGTTTACCAAACGCCATCTATTGATATATACTAAAATATAAATTTAACATTTTTTCCAACCTACGACATCTGTTGTAGTGTAGTAATACTAATTCTAGTAATGTGCTACTCGGTTTGTGGTTTGTTGTCTGTTTTATCGTCTAAGTTAGGCAAACTAGGCGTGGCAACTTTTTTTTCTTAGTTCACTGACTTGACATTGACATTTTGAGACTATCATTCACTCAATGTTTGCGTTTGGAGCATAGATATAAGAAGAATTCTTATACCTATGGTTTGGAGAGCTTCACAAATTGACGCCAACTCTTAAAATCTCTTCTTCTTTTAAAGGCTTAAAGTAATTAATTTAGGAAAGTACCTAATATGATTGCCAAAATAGCACATTATTCATTTAAGTTAGTAATCTTCTAAAAAAATTACTACCGACTACTGCTCATTCAATTTGACGTTATTTGCACTATTGCCATATTTGCGATTTTTTTATATTTACACGGATTTTGAACGTTGATGATACCTACAAACTAGCCTAATAGCTCTACGAAATTGAACATTTAAGTTATTAGGATTTATTCACTATTACGTACTATAATTGGGTGTACTTGTGAAAAAACATGTTTAGCAGATTATTAAAAAAGCATTGAATAAAAATGAGCAGATTTGAATGTATGATGTATAAAATGTATTTACAAAAAAGTGTATCTAAGAATGTTTATCTGCTTCCTAGAACCTTTAAGATAAGCTCTACTTAGTTTGGGTCTTGATGCCACTGTATAATATATTTTATTCTTATAATATTTAGTTGTTTCACAAAAATGCAGGAATTACAACTTGAAGCGCTGATAATTTTAATGATTAATCCAAATAATTGGGAAAATATCTTGGGACATACCATACTCGGGCAGCAGGGTTTACCGCCACCCTCTTTTGAAAGATGGTGGAAAAGGAACTGGGGTCTAGCACTCTCCCATGAAGCAGAATGTGCACCAGGTGGCATAGATCCTATAGCGATCTCTATTCTCCACCAGTGCGGGCCTGGAGGTGACGATCGGACTAATTATCGGTGTCACCCTAGCAGAAGCATGTCCAGGGTGATAGTTCCTTTTGTTTTTCCGAGGATGCCTCTTAGATGTCGGATCTCAGAGATTTCCTTACAAGGATAGACCTGGGTCTCCATACCGTATCGCTCACGCGATAGCTTTGTGTGATATCAATCAGTTTGAGCCTGACATTCCCACCTCACCACATGAGTGGTAGAGTCAAGCAACAGTCATTTTGGCCGTTGCATGAATGGGCCAACTCGACCGGGGAAGCACCACCCTCTCACAGAATATCAACGCCAAATAACAGTATTCGAACTGTTGCGTTCCGTTTGGTGAGTGAGAGTGCCGGAGCCCAACCTCCTTTCCCATCCCCTCCCAAACTTCTTTCCCATCCCCTCCCAAACTCCTTTCCCATCCCCTCCCAAACTCCTTTCCCATCCCCTCCCAAACTCCTTTCCCATCCCCTCCCAAACTCCTTTCCCATCCCCTCCCAAACTTCTTTCCCATCCCCTTTCCTTTACAGGGTCGGCAGCGCGAGTGTGATGCCACTGGTGTTGCACACGTCCATAGGCCGCGGTAACCACTTCCCATCAGGTGGGCCGTGTGCTTGTCTGCCACATTAGTGGTATAAAAAAAAAACCTCATCGTTAGCTTCTGTGAAGTTTGAATTCTACTACTGTTATGTCATTGCGCTATTTTATTCATTCACTAGGCTCCATTCTCGGAACTTTAGTTCCTCACAGGAAACTGTTCCCGGGATGAAAAATATTATTAGGTTTTATATTAATCCAGGAACTGGTCTATCTATATACTAACTTTGATTTAAATCAGTTCAACGGTTTACGTGTTCTTGAATAACAAACTTTCCCGTTCTCACAACACATGGGAACCTATTCTAGGTATACAAGTGTGTTATTCCAGATTATAATCTATCCCTGTACCAAATTTCCACTAGATCCGTTCAGCCATTAAGCGTGATTGAGTAACAAACATCCAAAGATCTTTTTTATGTGTAGATGGATGTGTCAGAATCCGACTGACTAAAACCACAAGGTATCTTCCCCAAGTATTCATTGCCTGGTATCCCGGATAAGGCCTCGAAAAAATAACCCAAGGAACATCCAAACATGTTCACAAACTTTCACATTTATAGCACTAGTAATGTTAGGATTATACGAATACAAAAATTACTGTAAGTAATCATACGGATTCATAACATTTGTTTCTGGCCACACTGACCCCGCCAAACTTCCTTTGTCATAAACCAGTTCATTCAAAGTCATCATTATTTAGCCATTCATTTACGATTTTCATTCAAACAAATCATTCAACCGGAATAATAGAAATCGAAAAGTTGTTTGTTTCTGTCGGTTTCTGTGATTTTAATTTGTGTGGCCCACTGAAGTGTATTAGGAAAAATGGAGTTTAAAAAATCTATTTGTTTCTTTATATTTTTGAGCTTGTCTACAATTGGTGAGTGAAAAGACGTACTTTACCTAGAATATAACGAAATATTTTATTGCGCGAAGTTATTAAAACTCACCGTAACAATGGATCTCCACGCCTATTTTGTGCCAATCGTATTTTATTTAATTTTCACTGTTTACTAAATGAAACACTATGAATTAATCGCTGTTTTATATTTCATGTTGAATTTAGGTAGCTGTTTTTTCGATTCTTTAGAATTTTCTGGTTGACAGATATAATATGATATGAAACCGGTATATTTGATGAAAAGAATATGAATCATCACGAAAATAACATAATTCAGCTTGAAAACTAGTACTATCTTACTAAACCAAATATCACTTTTTCATCTTTGTACACAGTTTGTACACATAACATACAGTTTGGTACGTTTTGTCGGTTACATTTCACAAGATTTTTTACCGAATTCATGTTGAATATGAGAGTATTACTATATTTGCAAACCTACACATCAGCCCATCTACATTTTTTTAAATGTGCTGATGTTTACATATATTATTGTATCAATAGTCCACTTCTGCATGCTTGGTTTTTTTTTTTTATACCACTAAGGTGGCAGACAAGCACACGGCCCACCTGATGGGAAACGGTTACCGCGGCCTATGGACGTGGGCAAAACCAGTGGCGTCACACTCGCGCTGCCGACCCTGTGAAGGAAAGGGGATGGGAAAGGAGTTTGGGAGGGGATGGGAAAGGAGTTTGGGCTCCGGCACTGTCACTCACCAAACGGAACGCATCAGTTCAAATACTGGAAATTTGGAATAGGATGCATAAACTAGATAAATGAGTTATTGAATTCTGACACCTATCAGTATAGACATGCACATTTCACCTATGATAGGATTTACGATTCAACAAAACTTAACTAGGTTTTCATGATTTAAACAACATTAAGATGATAAAGATGAGGTTTTCATGTTTTACTAGTGAATTTCATTGAGTAAAATGTGAAAACTGGACTAGTTTGATCTAATCACAATTATTTCACTTTTTGCCCAAGTAAACAATTTTTATTCATAAAAATTAGTGTGATAATTATCTTGTTATTGTAGATTCATGTCAATAATTACAATATTAACATAAACAAGTGCCTACCTCTATATATATGTTATAAAATGTAAAAAAATCTTCAGTAAACATTTGCTTACACTGAAGAACATAACCAAAATTGTTCCAATATTTAATCCATTCTAAATTATTCAGATTATTATCAAATCCAGCTTTTCATAATCAAAAGTTGTTATTCCAATTATTATCTACAAAGGGGATGTTGCCGCCATACATGCCAATGATAACCTCTAGCTTCATATGTTTCCTCACAAGTATACAAATAGTAAATAATAATTTATTTAAGTAACACATTCTTTGGATGATTCTAGTGACAGCCCAGCGGACTCCTACCATCTCGCATATAACTCAGGAGCAGATTAGAGATATTGGCGGACAAGTGGACTTGGATTGCTCCGTGCACTATGCATCAGACTTCCCAGTTATTTGGGTTAGTAATAAATTTTTTGATTCTCTTTTATATACACATGTTAAATAATTTTTCAATGGTCAGACAATAAAAAGGGAGTGAATACCATTTTGTTACGTTGAGCGAATAAAGCTTGAATGAAAGACCCACTTAAAGAGAAGTTTTATTATTAAGTGAAGCTTTCTTTTAGACGACTCATGTATTTCGTTATACCATCTTCGCCTCCCAAACGCCTGAACTGATTCTAATGAAATTTCATACAAGCAAAGATGTTACTGATGGGAAGGACATAGGCTAGGAAAATCAAAAATCAAAAGTTCCACAGAGGAATAATCACTGGAAAAATAATTAAAATCTGATTTCTCAATTAACAAAAAAGCCTCATTCACATGATTTGTATTAAATTAAGTAATTTCTTCATATACACAAGATGAAAAACGAAAATCAAACTATTGCAACAGCAGAATGAATTGCAGACCTAGTTATTATAGATGGTAATCCTGTTTGTCCAATTGCTGTTGCTTCATAATGTTACAATTTTCTCTTGTCCACCCTCTCTGGCTATCCAAACCTATATTCTACTTCCTACTGAATAAATAAATATTCTACGACATTCTACACAGCGCTTTCTAGACCCAAAGTAAGCATAGTTTAACTAGCTTGTGTTATGGGTTCCAGAATGCAGATAAAAATACTTATATACTTTTTTTTTGTAAATACATACATATACATATATATATCAAAAATCTCAAAGTTTGAGGAGATAAATGTTTTTTACTCGCTGCAAAAACAGCTGACGAAATTTAGTACAGGGATTAGTTTGGGATAGGATTTAGGCTACTTTTTATTTTTATTTGACGGCCTCTGTGGCGTAGCGGTAGTGCATTCGACTGCTACGACAGGGGGCGCGGGTTCGATTCCCGCTCAGTGCAAATATTTGTATGCATGAATATGTCTATTTGCATTGGTCTGGGTGTTTCTATGTATAATATGTATGTATTTACAAAAAAAAAAGTATATGAGTATGTTTATCCGCATTCTACAGAATGCGGATAAACATACTCATATACTTTTTTTACCCATAACCCATAACACAAGCTAGTTAAACTATGCTTACTTTGGGTCTAGAAAGCGCTGTGTAGAATGTCGTAGAATATTTATTTATTATTATTTTATCCAGGAAATAGATTGTGGGAACGAAATCCGTATTCCGAGTATGATGGAAGGATCCACAATTCGCACGCCTAGATAAAGACTAACACAACTCAAAATCTCACTTTTTTCAGGAAACGAAAAAAACGTTTAATTCTATTTGTAGTTATTTTTTTAGAAACTTTAAATGTATAATGTTTGTAAATATACAATTAATTATATTACTAATTAACGGTTTGTCATGAAATAGCACAATGACCTTAATAATCTATTTTTTTGAGTTAGTCTAGTATTCATTACTAAATATTTTTTCAATTATTTTACTAACTCAAATTGTGTTGATGTTACTGAAATTTTTTGAGGTAATGCAGTATTATTCTGTTTATTTTCTATCTGATCTCTATCAATATTAGTAGTGTATATCATTTATAATGTTAGTGCATTGTTGAAAAATATAAATAAAACAATACTGTTACTAGAAAAATATTATTTTTATTAATTATTTAAATTATAAACAAATAAGGATAACAAATAATTACAATTTTTATATAAAATTTCTAGAAAAATCTTGTAAATCTTTGAATACGTTTAGAAGCAATTATCAAAATTAATGTTTTGTAATAAAAATCACATAAAAACAAATAAGTACAGTAATTCTATAGCAAAAAACCCTATCAATCCTTGAATAGGTTGATTAAACATTTTAACAAAATTAACACTTCTAATAATTGGCACATAGAAAATAAAACATAATTTATTCTTCTGTTAATAAAAATCTCTATCAGTTCTTGAATAGATTGGTAAAACATTAGCAAAATAATTAACCATTTTAAAGACATACTTAACTAAAAGAATCACAGCTCTTTAATACTACTTATGACTATTTCAGTGTCATTTGTTATTTTCTTAAATAAGTAGGTACGATCGCAAAACTATGAACTGTTAACTCAAAATAACTACAATTATTGTGTAAAAAGACTAAATAGTCATTACAATCAGACTTTGTTTTGAGCTTCATTATTTATGTATGTAAAAAATCTTAGGAATCAGGCATCATCAACATTTGAGATCAATATTACATGGTAATTTGATCACCAAAGTTACTTAATTTATTATAATCAGACTTTGAACATTATAATTATAATAGTATCTTAAAGTTTGTCGTAGTGGTTCAGCAATTTTATCTTTGCATTTTAATTTGCATTTGTCGGTACATGGAGGTTTCACTGCTCTGTTCGGGGCCCTTTTGTTGGTGGAAGTTATATAATTTATATTACGCAGAGCTTTCTTAACATTTGAGACCCAGCATGCAGGGTTTCTTGAGCTTTTCCTGGACCTCTGAAGGCTCTCAGTTACAGTTGAAGCATGCTCATTTCATGGTTGAGAGGGGAAGGTTGAGGATCGTTTTATGAAAGTGTGACAGTATCTGGTATAGCCAATGGCATAGACTGATTACCCATTTCAGTGTTACTGCTGCTTGAAGAGCTACTAGTACCTGATGGTGAACTAGAGCTAGACGAGGTAGAACTTGACGATGGAGACCTAGAGGGACGGGTTGTTTTTCTACAATTAAGGTAGGTTCCCGCGTTGGTAGATAAAACGAAATGCGGATCAGCATCAGAGTCATCAAAATCGCTGCATTCGCTATTAACCGGTGAATATAGAACGATGGTCTCACCTCGGTACTGATAGACGTTGCTAGTAATAGGTTGTTGTTATTTTCTAACTCTACATTGTCGTTATTTAAAGTAAGTTTCCTCAGACGGTTTGTTACTCAAAGAAGGCGTTGCTACCGTTTCTTGTAGGTCTAACTGAACATCGGTGCTCGCAGGTTCGATTAGGTTAATAGGCAACACTTTTTCTAACATTAGAAGACCACAACCCTTCATCTTCTGCAAATAAAATTGACTCATTTGAATTAAATCACAAAGACTATACTAACTAAAAAAAACTTTATAATCGAAGTAATATCCGCTTTAATTGTATTTTTTCACTCACTGTCAAAAATACAACATCAACGCTAAATAATCCTGAAATCGAAAGATGAATAGCATTTTATTACATTGGAATAAGAGCGAATTTTATTTAAACCACAAATACTCGATCAACTAAAACAATCTAAATTTATTTCAACAAAAACAAATTATTTTCAGTTAGGTAAATAAAAATACTTACATTGGTTCATCAATATTGCAGTAAGTCGAAATAGTCAGATTATCGTCACAAAAAAATAAAAAATTCAGTCACTAATACTAGACTAATTCAAAATAATTCCAATAATTCATTGCAGTGAATCACGAATAATAAACTAACTCGAAATACTTGAGTCTTTGTGTGCTCGGATAGCGTCTATCCGCGCCGCATCTAGTGATGCACGACTTTTGTTGGCGGGGTTGCGAGGGTATCAAATCTTTAACACTCACTTATAGGGCCGTCAACTTATTATTATTTGACATTTTAATACAGGTGTCTTTGGAGTTTGTGCAGTTTACTACGCAGATTCCTATAATAATAATAACTCGATTTTGAATTATTTTGAATTGTGTTAGTCTTTATCTAGGTGTGCGAATTATTTGATGGAGTTCATTATTTGTGTAGTGTAATAAAACATGTTTGTGTTGTTATGAACTTATAAACTTTACAGATAACTCGAGTACAGGAATAGTACTGTGACTTTTTAATTTATCTTTATTTTACATGCCTACTTGCCCCTTTCGTACGAGCCATAAATATATTGAACTCAGTTGATAATGTCTGCTAGTGATATGAACATATTCACATTGAATTTATTGTGTAAGGGCGGATGTATCTTTAATTATAAAAAAGAAGAATTATTGTACTTTTTTTTTTTTTTTCGTGCGGAAATCCCTTCGGATACCCCCCCGCCGGCCAGCGGGGGCGGTTATGTCGGGCTTGAACCGACTAAAACCGCATGCCGTCTCTGGGTCTAAATTCTATTAATTAGAGGCCATAGAAGTTACCTCAATTTACATAACCGCGGAATGGAATGGAAGCGAACGAAATTGTACATAGCATAATGAACTTTACGTCTTTACTACTAAGTACCGTTTTTTTATTTTTTCTTTTCGTGCGGAAATCCCCTCGGATACCCCCCGCCGGCCAGCGGGGGTGCTTATGTCGGGCTTGAACCGGCTTACAAGTACGGGTGTAAGGTGGGCCCATAAGGCATTTCCCTCGCACTCCGACTGACCCAGTGCCATCTCCGGTTTTGAGATGATCACCTCGGGTTTGGGAACCACGCTAGTCGCCCCGCCGCCGCGCCGCCGCCCCGGCCTTCTTCGGCTAGGGCGGCTTCACCTGCCACCCGGCATGCGCTCATGGGGGACGGAGGTCGTGGAGCGATTTTGTTAAATCAATTTAATTATATACTCTATCACTTATGTACTAACAAAATAAGCTTATATACTAGTTGTTCTGCACAATAATCATATAAACCAATTGCACCGCCAACTACAGGGTCCAATTATAAATGTAAACAAAAAAAAAATTGAATTTCATGCTTTTTTGAAATAAAACTATTTTTAACGGATTCTATCGCGATTTATTTGATGTTATTTTATATTGATCCAGACGTCTCGGTTGCTTTTCAGCAGCCATAGTCACGGGGAGACTCAGCGACAACCGTTAAAAATAGTTTTATTTCAATGTGTGACATTCACGTAAAATTCCGACAATTTCATGCTTTTTATTTGAAAAGTTAAGAGCTTTCCATATAAAGAACATTCATACAACTGCTTATCCCTTATTTGCCCCCTTAGGGGTGAAATATTAGAAAACGTCAATACCAATCAATTAGCCTATTGCTGTCCACTGCTGGACATACGCGCCTCCCATGACGACCTCTGTGGTGTAGCGGTAGTGCATTCGACTGCTAAGTCAGAGGTCGCGGGTTCAATTCCCGCTCAATGCAAATATGTATATTTTCATTGGTCTGGGTGTTTCTATGTATAATATGTATTTATTTACAAAAAAAAAGTATTTAATTATGTTTATCCACATTCTAGAACCCATATGACAAGCTCTGCTTAGTTTGGGTCTAGATGGCGTTGTGTACTTTGTCCTACAATATTTATTTATTTATTTATTTATTGTACGCCATAGCACCCGATCCTCCGCCTTGCGCAGTCTATCCCAGCCACCTTTTTCAGGTCGACTTTTTCCATACCACGTATACGTTTATTTCAAACCAGATGTAACTGTATGGAACTTTGTCCTTCTTACTTCGAAAATGATGGACTTTCCATACACCAGTTCATCGCCTATTTTACCCCTTCAGTAGTAAAATTTTGAAGAACGATGATACACATTCTTTTATTTCTGAAAAGATGTCCATGTATGAAATTTCATGCTTCTATCTTCAAAAGTGACGAACTTCCCTTACAAACTTTCAATCCCTATTTCACCCCTATAGGGGTGAAATTTCAAAAACGCAGGTACACTTGTTCATTTAATTTTTAACATAAGGTGTATAAAATATCGTGCTTCTAACTTTGAATTTTTTTTTTATCGTGCGTAAATCCCTTCGGATACCCCCCCGCCGGCCAGCGGGGGTGGTTATGTCGGGCTTGCTCCGACTAAAACCGCACGCCGTCTCGGGTCTTCAGACGCCGGGGTGTAAGGTTACCCATAGAGCATATCCCTCGCACCCCGGCTGACCCTGGGCCATCTCACCACTAACAGCATCGCTCATCCTGTCTCCTCTGAAAGCAGAGGAGTACGGAGAGCGATGTGTTCCCGCCACGTTGGGTATTGGCCGACGATCAATGCCAACCCTATGAAGGGGTGAAGGGGAAGCCATTGACCGCCGCCCAGGGTGTACCGGCCGCTCCGATTCCGTTCCCCCCGGACTGCAGCGGGATCGGAATCGGAGCGACACTCGAGGAGGTTACCCAACACACACCCCTCTTACTGGATACCTACAATATAGAAAGCATCTGCCAGAATTTCAATTCGGTCCAGCGGCTTAGGCTTAGGCTATCATCATAGCCAAATTTTAATCCCTACACAAGACAAATTCAACATTTTGATAATTACTTGTCCAGACTGATTCATCAATCAGTCTGAAAATCAACATGTTGAAGTTGTGTTGTGTAGGGATTAAAAATTGTCACTATATTATGTAAAAACAATTAAAATAGGATGTTCAATATTATTTTAGTCAATTAACACCTGGCATACAAAAAATAAGTTAATAAAATATAAAATATCAATGTGTAAAATCGATTGTAACTTCTTCAAACAAAGTCGATTGTTGTTTGAAATCGAATAGGTTACGCATTAGGACATAATTATTTATGGAAAATTGAGCTGTCAATAGTTAGGTTTAACAGTGTATAGTATTTTCGGTTACTAGTACCTTTTTTTTTTATCGTGCGGAAATCCCTTCGGATACCCCCCCCCGCGTGCCAGCGGGGGCGGTTATGTCGAGCTTGAACCGACTAAAACCGCACGCCGTCTCGGGTCTACAGACGCCGGGGGGGTTACTAGTACCTACTTTAAAACAAGTTGAATTCCTGAGACGAGCTCAGCCGAATACAAGGGATATTCGATTTTGCGTTTTATTTTTTTGCGATTTTTGCGATTTTTTCTTTATCTGGCAATGGTTCACCCCAGCACGAATCTATTACCGAAAACAGCAACTCGATAGCTCATCTCCTTCATACCCAAAACCGTGACAGAAAATTGGCAACGACGACGACGACAACTCGATAGCAATAGGGCTTTTCTAAAGAAAATCCCTAAAAAATATATATGTAAAGAATCCTAAAAATTTAAGAAGATAATATCGACACATGGTCGAGCTCACTCGGTAAGCCGCCGACAGGGAACGAATAGGCCGCTCTTCATTGCTCAATTGCCGTTAATTTAAAATACAGTACCTACTACAAACTTTTAATTTCCTCGATGATCTCGTCGCAGAGATTGACCTATGCATAGGATAAAGTTACACGTGATAATGAACAGTTTCACTTCTTTTTTTTTGGTATTTTTTCGCGTATATTACCCATTCCTTAATAAAATAATAATAATATAATATGTTCATGTAAAATAATAATTTCTCTAGAAAATAAAGAAAAAAGTTATACCAAGTTTTGTGTAAGACACTACAAAGGAAATAGCCGACGGGAGCAAGTGGCACGCCGCTTCTTTCTGCGAGCAGGTAATGCACGTGAAAGAGGCGGCGGAGAGGGAGCGGGAGAGAGTTCCCCGAGTTCCGCAGACTTGTCTACGCCTGGGACTACCGACCTCCATGATCGAGGTCTGAGGACGGCAGTCGGCCGGCTAGCTGTTCTTACAGAAGCAGGCCAAGACGGAGGCGTGTCGTGTTTGTCCTGTCCTACACACGCCTGCCAACTTACCGACGCGGGATTAAACCCGACCCTAAAGGCGAGGCCGCGACGGCGGCTGAAGTCCGTCTGGGACCCTGGGATTTTCCTTTTAACGGCTTACCTGGGGTACCTGGCAATGGGCGCTTGGGAAGGACACCGTGTGGTTTTAGTCGGTTCGATTTCGACATACCCACCTCATAGCTGGCACCGGTGGGGTGAAGCCCGTAAGGGTTTCGAAACGTAACAAAAAAAAAATTGGCCCAACAATGCGCTATCCTGTAGTTGATCTTGCATATAAGTATCTTTATTCGATAGATAGATCGTTTTGTAAGTGCCGTTTTTATGGTCTCTACAGAATAAATGAACTTTGACTTTGAATAGTGAGTGAGTATCTAGAGTAGTTATGTAAGTATACTTTTATTTCTCTCGTACGTAATCCCCCTCGGGTCTCACCTCACCGCCTGAGTGAGGATCTCAGGCGGTGAGGTGAGACCCGAGGGGGATTCCGAGATGGCCCTGGGTTAGCCGGGGTGCGAGGGAATGCCTTAGGACCACCTTACATGAATCTGGCATGAAGACCCGAGATGGCGTGCGGTTTTAGTCGGTTCGAATCCGACATAACCACCCCCGTTGGCCGGCGGGGGGATACCCGCACGTAAAAAAAATGGTCTTACCTCACCGGAGCTAACGGTATGTCGGACTCGAACCGACTAAAACTGCACGGTGTTCCGTCATATCAGTTTGTGTGGCCGGGGTATCTGGTGTTCTCTAGAAAGGAACTGACTCAGAAAACATTCATGTACCTTTTTTTTTTTTTTTTTCGCGCGGAAATCCCCTCGGATACCCCCCCGCCGGCCCCCTCGGGTTTGGGAACCACGGTGTCCCCGTCTTGCCCCGGTTTGGGGGAAAGGCGCTAGTCGCCCCACCGTCCCGGCCTGCTTCTGCTGGGGTGACACGCGGCCTCATCTGCCACCCCAAGGCCTGCGCTCATGGAGGACGGAGGTCGTTAAGAGACCTCCGAACTTTGGTTAGCTTAACTATTGCTTTTGTCGAAATTTGGCACAAAATGTAAGCAAATTAAAAAAAGGGTTTGTGTAGTGCAATTTGAAAATAATTAACAACTATAAATTCGATATTTTATCAAAAACGATTTTTTTTTCAACAAAAAGTGGCTGTACTCTTTATTGCCTTGCTTTTACCCTTTGTCTTAAGAACCTGTCATACATTTAAATGTAGCTTCTGACGTCATACGTGTTATTTTGTACTTGTATAGAAAATTCGAATTTCAAAATTTTAAAAAATATATTGTCGGTACTCACATTTTCTTTTTCTTTATATTTTTGTAGCACTAGAACAATTGAGTGTTGCCACTCTTCGATACAACTGTTGGAACTGAACAACTCTATTATGGCCGCAGATTAATTTATAGTTCAACAATGCGTTCAATGAATATAATTTGGAGATCGTTGAACGTAATAAACGGTGAATTTAAATATCAAAAGTTTGTGTCTCTTTGTGGCGTGGCGATAGAGCGTTCGATTCCCGTTAAGTGCAAATAGGAATACGTCATTTGCATTAGTTTAGGCGTTAATATAATTTTTTTATATTAATAAATCTATATTCATAAATTAAATTAACTATAGTCAAACTAATTATATATGTATAATGAGCGGCAAATTTCTTGATAATCTACTCTAACTGCGCAGAAAACGGTTTTTAAGTCTCTTTGCTGGTGCGCCAAATAACCAATCATAGCTTTTAATTAAACCAATCACGGGCTCAAAGTACTCGAGCCATTGGTTGATCAGTTCTTTTATTGGTTTTTTGGTTGGTCCGTATAGTGCACATATGCGCGAACTCTCCCTTTTGACGACCTCTGAGGCGTACCGGTAGAGCATTCAACTGCTAAGTATAGGTCGCGGGTTCGATTCCCGCTCATTGCAAATATGTATATTTGCATTGGTGTGGGTGTTTCTATGTATAATATGTATTTATTTACAAAAAAAAAGTATCTAAGTATGTTTATCCGCATTCTAGAACCCATATGACAAGCTCTACTTAGTTTGGGTCTAGGTGGCGCTGTGTAATATATCCTAGAATATTTGTTTTTTTATTTATTATTATTCAAGATGTTTACCGTACCGTACCTTTCTTTTTTCGTGCGGATATCCGCCCCAAGTTGGCCATCGGGGGCGGTTATATCGGGCATGAACCGACTTAAACCGCACGCCGTCTCGGGTCTACAGACGTAAGGTAAGGGTGTAAGGTTGGCCATAAAGCATTTCCCTCGCACCCCGACTGACCCTGGGCCATCCTACCGTATACTGTACCTACGGAACTCTGTTATAAACAAACTGTGCTGACTTGGAACAATCAGCTGCTCGCGAATCAGTCCATAGCCATCTTCAAGGGTAAATAAATACTGAATATTGTCTTAAGTGAGGCGAGTCATTACAAACCACTTTCGCTGTTTACACAATATTACATAAAGACGAAATTTGTTTGCCTATGTAATTACATGAATTGTTATAAAAATATGGAAGTGCTTGAAAAAATAATAATAATGGCAATAGGCTCGCCACCTATTACATTGGGACCTAAACATAAACTGGCGAAATGTGGGTGCTAGCACCTCTGCCTACCCCTTCGGGGATATAGGCGTGAGTTTATGTTATGTTTATGGTATGTTTTGAAAAAATAAGCGTTTGTTTCTGGCTACAACTTTTGTTATTCTGGCTAAATGATTACAAAATGGCGGCTTATGTCAGAATCATTCAAGTGATTATCCCGGTTGCATGCAAAGCTTGTACTTTAGTCCGGAGTCTGCTCTCCTATGCTTTCCTGATGCGGCTTGTCTTGACTTTGACGGGAGTGACTCCCGTATAGTCAAACACACACAGACACACACATACACACGCACACACACACATTATTATTAACTTTGTCATCTCACAAAGTTATTATTCAATAACATAACTTCACGCTTGTATCCCCGAAGGGGTAGGCAGAGGTGTTACACACCCACTATTCGCCAGTTATGTTGAGGTCCCAATGTAATAGGGGGCGAGCCTATTGCCATCTACCGGGCACATTATTAAGCGAGCGATAATTATCATTTATTAATGCACACATAACTACGAAAAGTTAGAGGTGTGTGCCCGGGCAACTGGGGATCGAACTTGAGACCTCGTCTCAGCAGTCCGTTACGTATGCCACTGGGCTATCGCCGCTAGCTATAATTACACCTATGTCTATTTAGTTTTATATAGTTTCTCCAAGTACATTTACCGTAACACCTTATCTAGAGTTAGGAGAGGCTGGTCATCTGTCATACAGGTTCCCACCTAGTACGGATACCAGTCTCTCACACAGATCTCACCTTTTAGGTAATGTAAAACTAGTTCTTAAGCTATTTATTGTAATTGTTATGCTTTACTGTGTGAGTGAAGAAATATTTTTTTAAAATTATTATTATTATATTATTAAACTCAAAAATAATTTATTCTGGATAGACCATTAAAACGGCAGTAACAACATGTAAAAAAAGAACTAGACTAATGTTTAGCAAATAGATCAGCAGTTCGAAACGCGACCCTGTCCTGTGAAAACTCCGGCAAGGAACTCAATTGGCAATTTTTTTGGTCTATTTAACAAACATGTCTATCTCCCCAACCTCAACTTGAGTCTGCGTTTGAGCCTCTTCTGTTAATCAGCCACCTTCCAATCATGAATTCTTTCTTATTTGAAAAGTAAAGAACTTGCCTTATCAGTTTTTTATCGCTATCCCAAAAGAAAAACGCGGATACAGATGTATTAACTAGCTGTTGCCCACAGCTCCGCCCGCGTGGAACACTGTTCCCGTTCCCGCGAGGAACCTATTTCAGGGTTGAAAAGTAGCCCATGTTCTATTCTAGACCATAATCTATCACTGTACTAAATTTCAGCCAGATTCGTCCAACAGTTTGAGGACAATTGAGTAGTAAATATTCAAACATCTTCACAAACTTTCACATTTATATATTAAAGCAGGGAGTAAAGAACTTTCCGTATAAATTTTCCACCCTTATACAGGTAAAATTTAAAAAAATGCCGGTACCCGTTTAAGTTTATTTCTAACTAGAAGCAGGTTTTTACTTTGTTTTACCTATTTGCATTAAAATAATTGTGTTTCACAGGTGAAATACGACCGTTACAAAACGGTAGAATCCATTCCCCTGTCCAGCAACGCTGGGCTGATCATCAAGGATTCAAGGTTCTCACTGCGATTTGACGATGCCACAGCCACGTATACGCTTTCGGTAAGTTTAGTTTCTATTAATAAATAAACAAATGATTATGTTACAAATGTAAGGTGTGGCAGTATGAAACGCTATGTAAAGAATGAAGCGCGACGTCAACAATGAAACGTGATGTAAAGTATGAAACGCAATGTAAAGTATGAAACGTAATGTAAGTATGAAACGCAATGTAAAGTATGAAACGCTATGTAAAGTATGAAACGCAATGTATAGTATGAACCGCAATGAAAAGTACGAAGCGCAACATAAAGTATGAAACGCTATGTAAAGTATGAAACGCAATGTAAACTATGAAACGCAATGTACAGTACGACGCGCAATAGTAAAAATATTTCTTTACTGCAGTATCCATTAAAAACTTTAATTATAACGACAACAAAATATTTAATAATTTCTGATGCTAAGGGCCTTACTATAGTCGTACAGGGCCCTACCAACTTCTTTGAGACCCGAGCCAACCTCATTTGCTAATCAGTACACCTGCTAAACAACGGAGGAGGCTCCGGCGCAGGCGCATCTCTCGGGGTTAGCAGGTCGGCATTCACACCCGGAAAAGCTTATAATATACAGTAAATTAATTATCGCTCGCTTAATAATGTGCCCTGTAGATGGCAATAGGCTTGCCCCCCTATTACATTGGGACCTTAACATATTACTGGCGAATCGTGGGTGTGTAATAGACACCTCTGCCTACCCCTTCGGGGATACAGGTGTAAAGTTATGTTATGTAAAATAATAAGCTATTTTTACTGGTGGTAGAAATTTGATGACACAAATTTGTCACAAAATTCGGCCGGGTAACCGCCCCCGCTGGCCGGCGGGGGGGTATCCGAAGGGATTTCCGCACGAAAAAAAAAAAAGGTACCACCGTGCACGGTTGCGAAAAACCCACTATAGTAATCCAATTTCGGTTTGATTGCGTTCAGGGTTGGGGGCAGGGGGATTGTGGTCGCAGCACTTGTGGGACCGGCGGGTGTCACGCGGTGCTGCGACGGCAATCCTCTTCTGATGAGGCCGTCAAGCTGAGTGCCACCATGGTTCCAAAATGCAAACTTTGGCACCAACTGGGAAATCGCTATGAGGATAATGATAAAATATGTTGCTTTTCTACTTTCAGATCAAGGACATACAGGAAAACGATGCGGGATGGTACCAGTGCCAGGTCTTGATGTCCATTAGCAACAAGATCACCGCCGAAGTGCAGCTGCAGGTCCGGCGACCGCCTATCATCTCTGACAACTCAACGAGATCTCTTGTTGCTAGCGAGGGAGAGAGTGAGTTATATATACTGTCTGTTTTGGTGACATTTTTGAAGTAAAACTGCTTTAAGCGCGTTAGGCATTTAAAAATAAAATAAAATAAATATTCTACAACATTCTACACAGCGCTTTCTAGACCCAAAGTAAGCATAGTTTAACTAGCTTGTGTTATGGGTTCCAGAATGCGGATAAACATACTTATATACTTTTTTTTTTGTAAATACATACATATTATACATAGAAACACCCAGACCAATGCAAATAGACATATTCATGCATACAAATATTTGCACTGAGCGGGAATCGAAACCGCGCCCCCTGTCGTAGAAGTCGAATGCACTACCGCTACGCCACAGAGGCCGTTTAATATCAGTAGTTCCATTAAATAGTCCGATGATCGAACTACTGAGATTTTTTCGGCTCAGTAGTCCGATGATGCAGATGATTATAAATCATCCGACTACTGACTCTTTTAGTACGATTCGACATTCCGAAATAAGAAATGAATGCAGTAGTATTAATAAGTCACGTTAACGAAATCCAACTATCCGGACTTGTGGTTAAAATCTATATTAAAAGTAAGCATATTAATTGCTTAAAAATTTAATTGAATTATTGTACCAAATAAGAAACCACATTATTTTTGAGTGTCATAGGCTATATATCATCTAGCGAACGGAGCAGTTATCATAAATATCAACAAATTTGGCAGATTCCCATATATTATACGAAAATAACAAAATAATTCTCTTATACGTGGCTAAGCCGTTTGGTCTAGACTGTACTCCTCCGGAACCACAATACCGATCTTGACCAAATTTGCCATGGTGATAGTGTAGACACCGCTGAGTGTTTAGAGGGGTCAACTGTTCAAATACAATGCACCATTGAGGAATAATCATCGAAAAACAGTTTCACGAGCGCGCGCGGCCTTAGCTATGCGCGCGACCGTAGTAAGATGCCTTATTTTTCAAGTAAGAGTCCTGCTCGCTCAGCTCAATTTATTTCAGTCGCACCCTGCACTGAATTCCTAGTAATAAATTAGGGTCAAATATCTATTAAAGGGGTGTAACGGGGGTTCGAAATACGCCACGGGCGAAGCCGAAACCTGCTAGTAATATATATATTTGCATCAAGGTGATTAACTAACTCTCTACTTCTAGGTGTGCAAATGGAATGCTACTCAGGGGGCTTCCCGCTGCCGAAGATCTCGTGGCGTCGTGAGAACAATGCCATTTTGCCCACTGGTGGATCTATATACAGGTAACTGAACCTATTTAGTATTCTTTTTTATATGGAATTCCCAAAAAAAATCTCCCCTCCCTAACATGCTGATTACATGGACGAGGCGATCTGGATCCGGCGCAGGAGCCAGAATAATCCCACTGGATAACACTCCCCCCCACCCCTCTGACCGGTGGTGATGGTGGTTATGTCAGACTCGAACCGACTAAAACCGCACGCCTTCTCGAATAAGGCATTTCCAGCGCACCCCGACCGTTTGAGGCCGTCTGACCCCCCAATCCCGATAACAAAGCCTGCGCCAGCGCCTCATCCGCCAATCAGCAGGTGTACTGCCTTACAGGTGGGATTGGTATGGGCCCTGGATATCTTAGTGGGGGGCCCTGCAACCGATATAACATGCCCCTGTGTGAAAAACTCTGATGTCATGATATTGTAGGAAGTTTACGCGAATGTTTCACATTGAAACAAAACTATTTTTAACGGATTCTATCGCGATTTATTTGATCTTATTTTATATTTTGTATTGATCCCGACGTTTCAGTTGCTTTTCAGCAGCCATGGTCACGGGCAGACTAAATCGGGGAAAATAAATCGCGTTAGAATCCGTTAAAAATAGTTTTATCTCAGATGTCATTCTTAATCGTCAACAATTACAATGGATTTTATGTGTATTTCAGGGGGAACATCCTGAAAATAGCACAAGTACACAAGGAAGATCGCGGCACATACTACTGCGTGGCTGAAAACGGTGTCGGCAAAGGTGCTAGGCGTAATATCAACTTGGAGGTCGAGTTCGCGCCCGTAGTCACTGTGCCTAGGCCTAGATTAGCTCAGGTAAGATGACTACTGTTTTAAGAGATTTTTTGAGACGCGCTCGTGGCTGATTGGTAACCGAGGTTAACATATTGCAAAGTTAAACAATGCTAGCCAGGTTAGTCTTTGGATGGGTGACCATTCTTAACATTAGAGCACGTTAGGCTGTCGGTTTCGGTTGCCATACGAATATCTATATTATCTAAAGTTGAACCCTTAAAAAATTTACCTTGCCTCTTTTCCCCTTTTTACCCTTGCCACATTTACCCTTTCCACCTTCCCCCTTTTTCACATTTCCCGTTTTTAACCCTGCCTCATTTCTCCTTTTTACCCTTGTCACATTTTCCTTTTTTACCCTTGCCACTTTTCCCCTTTTTAACCTTTCTATATTTCCCGTTTTTACGCTTTGCACATTTCCCCTTTTTCACATTTCCCGTTTTTACGCTTGCCACTGTCCCCTTTTTACCCTTTACACAATTTCCCTTTTTACCCTTTTATAGTGTGTGTGTGTGTGTGCAAGTCACACACGTTAGAAGTGAAACTTCTGAAAAGTCCCTGATTAAAAAAACTATGGACTTATTTTTTCGTTTCATCGAGTTTGAAATCACAACGATTCTAAAGAAGTTTCACTTCAAAAAGTATGAGAAGTGATCTAACTACAGAATTCCGATATCGCCTCGCATGGAGGTCAGAGTGCCTAGTGCGAGTTTTGTTTAATGCGTCTCACAAAACAGTGCGTATACGTGAAGATTATTTTGTATGAGAATTTAAACAGTGCAACCTAGATGATAGAGAATAGAATACGATACAATCGATACAGAGTCATCTAGCGACAAACGCGAACGGCGTTCATTTTGTATGTGAAATTTGTAATTTTAACCTAGTTCTCGCGTTTGTCGCTAGATGACTCTGTATCGATTGTATCGTATTCTATTCTTTATCATCTAGGTTGCACTGTCGAAATTCCCATACAAAATAATCTTCACGTATACGCACGTTTTTGAGAGACGAATTAAACAAAACTCGCACTAGGCACTCAGATGGCTGTCTCCTAACGGCTAATATCCCAGTTCGGCCGCTTCATAATTAGACCGAAAACCCTACCCAAACTGATTCGGGAAAAGACTCGGAAGGATGATGAGTACCTATCTCTTTTTTTCGTGTAGAAATCCCATCGGATTCACCCCCTCCGGCCAGCGGGGGAGGTTACGTCGGGCTTGAACCGACTAAACCCGCACGCCTTCTCGGGTCTTCAGTGTGTAAGGTGCCCTATACAGCATTTCCCTCGCACCCCGACTGACCCTGGGCCATCTCCGGTTTCGAGATGGCCCCCTGAGAGTACCTAACAGTAATTACTAGTAATCCCGCTAATCCCTCCAACTAAACTGCTTGTGTTATAATAAATAAATATTGTAGGACAAAGTACACAACGCCATCTAGACCCAAACTAAGCAGAGCTTGTCATATGGGTTCTAGAATGCGGATAAACATACTAAAATACTTGTTTATTTGTACATAAATACATAGAAACACCCAGACCTGTGCAAATATACATATTTGCACTTACCGGGAATCGAACCTGCGACCTCTGGCTCAACAGTCGAACGCACTACCGCTACGCCACAGAGGTCGTCATGTTAGGAGCGGGTTCACGTCGTCGGTAGTGGCCACAAATTGCTGGATTCGAACCCGGGACCTCTCGAGCGTAAAACCCGAATCCTTAAGCACTCATCATCTTCATAGAGATTTCCTAGTTGCGCCCAAAGTTTGCAGTTTAGACCACCAAGTCCGCTTTTTTTACGTGCGGAAATCCCTTCGGATACCCCCCCCCCCCCCGCCGGCCAGCGGGGGCGGTTATGTCGTGCATCGACTAAAACCGCACGGTGCCCTGCCCAAGTGTCCATTGCCGGGCATCCCGGGTAAGCCCTCGAAAGGATAACCCCAGGGTTACCGGCGGACCTTGACCGTCAGCGCGGCCTCGCCTGGTGGGGTCGGGTTTTATCCCGCGTCGGTGAGTAGGCAGGCGTGTGTAGGACACACGACACGTCTCCGCCACCAAGTCCGCCTATTGCTTTTGATTTAAATATTGATATTCGAATGGTTTTGACGCATGTTGAATATTAAATGTTCGCCTAGGCTCTGCAATACGACATGGACCTCGAGTGTCACGTGGAAGCGTACCCGCCTCCGGCCATCACCTGGCTGAAGGATGAAGTTCAGCTCTCCAACAATCAGCATTATAGGTAAGATAAACTTTTTTTTTAACCAATATTGGTAACCGAAATTACTCAAATTCCCCTAACCCCTTCAGCTAAACTAAATTGCTTGTGTTAGCAGTGTGTTCACGTCGGTAGTGTAAAGGCTTGGATTCGAACATGGGACCTCTCGTTTGTAAGGGGTGAATAATTACCCACTAAGCTACTACAGTTGAAATAATCTAAGAAGTGCATTTTGTCAGCTGTCGTTTAGTTTTGGCTGTCTGCAAATCGATTGTCAGAATAACCGATTGCTGCAGACTTGCCTACGTCAAATGTGCGCCGCTTCAAACCTTATTTTCATAAAATGTACGTATGAAATTGCGTGTATCGTATACGAATGGATTTGGAACACTCGTGGTTCAGCAACTCCCTTGCTAACTTACCATTTGTCATATGAACCGATTAATCTTTACCACCGTAACGATTAAAATGTATCAACACTTGATTTCTATAATGAAAATAGTAACCTTTTTAGGACGTCTCGTAGAAATAAAGGATCACGTCATATTGTAATTTAATTCAAGAATTTTACGTGAACTTTACATATTTTTTTTTAATAAATATTCTACGACATTCTACACAGCGCTATCTAGACCCAAAATAAGCATAGTTTAACTAGCTTGTGTTATGGGTTCCAGAATGCGGATAACCATACTTATAGATATTTTTGTTGTAAATACATACATATTATACATAGAAACACCCAGAGCAATGCAAATAGACATATTCTGCATACAAATATTTGCACTGAGCGGGAATCGCACCCGCGCCCCTTGTCGTAGCAGTCGAATGCACTACCGCTACGCCATAGAGGCCGTCAAGCCAATATTATACATTATTACTCATTTAAAAATTGCTAATTTTTTTTTTTTTATAAATTCATCTGCTATCGACTAGTCCAGTCATAATCAGATTTTGTCTAATTCTGTCTCGTTGACATGACCACCGCTCCATTAAGCACGGTCAAAATATATAAGGACTGTTACAGTCTTTGGTCAATGTCCAGGATATTGCACCTCTTCAGGCGCAGCCTTTGTTGATTTACATTAATGAGGGCTCTTGCTAGAGCATTGTGGTGATTATGTAGCCTTGTTTTGTACTTGGAGCAGCGGCTTCTAGCTTCATCCTTTACCATTGGTATTTGTATGTATTCATGGATTTCAGAGTTGCGACTGTACCAAGGTGCTTTGGAAATTGCTCTAAGGACTTTATCCTGAAATCTTTGCAGTATTTCTAGGTTGGAGTTGCTTGCAGAGCCCCACAGTTCAATGCCGTATGACCATATCGGCTTTATTATACACTTATATGCAAGGAGTTTATTATCAAGGGACAATGAGGATTGTTGCCCTATAAGCCAGTGTAGTTTTTGCTAAAAAAAAAATTGCTAATAACTTCTATTATTTTCGATCGAATCGTGCACGGTTTACGTTCTGTGTCTATCTTCTGTCAAAACCATGTGTCAAAATGCACGTTTTAGTTTATTTCGACTGTAAGGGTGTATGGGGCCCAACCCACCTCACTTGCCAGCCGATACACCTGCTCATTAACAGACGAGGCTCTGGCGAAGATTTTCCTAAAAAAGTCAACATCGAGAATAGGACTTGATCCCGTGACTAGTCTCTTTCTAGGGGAAATGCAACTGAACTACCTGGATACGTCCTAGATATTCGAAATTCTCCTACAAATACGCTTTGAGGTGACGCTGAAGCCATCTACCGAATTTTTTACGAACTAACGGAAACAAGAATTTTACTTATGTACATAGCTAATAAAAGCATGTTAGGCTAACTGGAACAAGGGCACGCCGCAATAGCGGTGGTAAGACCCATCATGGAGGATTGGCTAGAGAGGCGACACGGAAGCCTGTCGTACCGACTGACGCAGGTGATCTCCGGGGAGGGGAGCTTCGGGGACCACCTGCATCGGATCAGGAAGGAGCCAACGCCTGAGTGTCATCACTGCGACGCGAGCGAGGACTCAGGGCTGCACACGCTGGCGGACTGCCCGGCGTGGGAGGCGCCGAGGCGTGACCTCGTGGCAGCCATCGGGGTGGGAGTCCTCTCGCTCAGCAGCATGATTGCGGCAATGGGGCGGAGCGCGAGCGGGTGGACCGCCGCCACCTCCTTCTGCGAGCATGTAATGCTCGCGAAGGAGATGGCGGAGCGTGCCTGGGGGTGGCAGGTGAGGCCGCCTGTCACCCCAGCAGAAGCAGGCCGAGACGGTGGGGCGACTAGTGCCCCGCCCCCGACCCGGGGGAAAAAGGGGACACCTTGGTTCCCAAACCCGAGGGGGCCATCTCGAAACCGGAGATGGCCCAGGGTCAGTCGGGGTGCGTTTTAAGAACTGAGGCGGCGTGCGGTTTTAGTCGGTTCAAGCCCGACATAACCGCCTCCGCTGGCCGGGGGCGGCTTCATCCGAAGGGATTTCCGCACGAAAAAAAAAGGATAACAACAAAGGACAACAAAAAAAAACATTGTAACTATGATGTACTTATGTGCATTATGTATAATCATGTAGGTAGGTCTAGATTTATTCAAACGTCTGTCATCGTTTTGTTAACGCCAGTCGCAATATACGTTTACATGTACACGTAGGCATGCTGTGCTTCGCAGTTAAATTAAGTGGCTGCTAAAAAGCTGGGCATTCTGTCCAAGGTGCGACAGTACTTCACACCGGAACAGTTGCTCAACCTGTACCAAGCGCAGGTTCGATCCTGTATGGAGTACTGCTCGTATCTGTGTGATGGCTCAGCTAAATACCATCTAAAAGCGCTAGAGCCTTGAACATCGACGCAAAGTTGCAGGCCTATCGGTCTTTTATCGGATGCATTTCGGAGAGTCGCACTGGAATTGCACAACTTGATACCTCCAAGCCCTTTCCACCAACGAACGACCAGACGCACAGCGACGCGCCACCGCTACATGGTGGATATTCCACTCATACGCACGAAACGTTTCGGCGACACATTTATTATGCATACAGCTAAGGAGTGGAATTGCCTGCCTGAGTCGGTGTTTCCGGAAAGCTATAACCTCGGAGTCTTCAAGTCTCGAGTGAATAGGTTCCTTCTAGGCAAACGTGATCCATCGTAGACCACATCGTCACTTACGATCAGGTGAGATAGAGGTCAATCGTGAGCCTATCACCCATAAAAAACAAAAAAATAACCTACATGGCACAGTAACTAGGCTATTTTTTTTATTTTAGAAAAATGATTAGGGTTCCGCGCAACAAAATTAAACTCAAATCTATGTCCACGCGGGCGAAGTCTCTAATGTAATTCTTTCACTTTCAGAATCTCCCACTTTGCTACAGCTGACGAGTTCACAGACACGACCATTAGAGTGATTACTATCGAGAAACGTCAGTACGGGATGTTCAAATGTAAGGCGCAGAACAAACTGGGCACTGATGAAGGACAAGTAGAGCTAGTTGGTGAGTCGAGAGCTTTATTCTTAGGACATGTACATACTGTTGTAAGCGTTTTTTTGGTTGAGCAACATTTCTGTATGTTAAGTTTGAGTACAGGTAGTGGAAAAGTATAAGTGATACATTATAGTTTAGTGATCCAGGACGGGACTTTAACCCGCGACAAGTCTCTTACAGGAGGAATTTTATTTATTTATGTATGGTTAAATAACGTAAAACAGCATAACATGACATATGGCAGGTATCTTATATTTGTATGAAAGATTTCCTTATATACTTACTCTCGGATAATATAAGACATACACACATTACATCCTTACATCCTTAAACAATTCACAATCAGGGTAAGCTGACAGGAGGCCTCCAAACAAATCTAGCGTTCGATACACTGGGGACTCAGATCTGACGACTGTTCGGCAGGGAGGCCGAGCAAATAGTTTATGGCGACGGTTTTCGCGGTGTGCTAAATATTTGTTGGAGGCATATAAAGGGAAGACCAGGTCATGCAGACCAGTACAGTCGATGAATACTGTGACCTTAAAAAGTTTTTAAGAAACCAAAATTCGGACTAACTTTATATACCCTACCTACTTGTGAGCTCACACTATAAACGTGATAAATGTTTAGTTACATGCAATGTTACTGTGGATTACCATTACGTGACGAAAAGGAAGTCAGCGCCACAAAGTCCACTACAAACATAACATAACATAAACTCACGCCTATATCCCCGAAGGGGTAGGCACAGGTGCTAGCACCCACATTTCACCAGTTTATGTTTAGGTCCCAATGTAATAGGTGGCGAGCCTATTGCCATTAACCGGGCACTTATAAACCTGCGATAAATACACACATAACTTCGAAAAGCATCGAAAAGTCATTGGTGTGGCCATGGTAATACCTGGGATCGAACCCGAGACCTCGTTTCAGCAGTCCTTTACCCATACCACTAGGTTACCGCGGTTTCCTACTACTTCCACTACAAATTCGAAGGTACAGTCCCATGATGAGAACATGTATCAATTAGCATAAGAAATGTTGCTCACAAAAAACCCTACGTCATGTATATATTGTCCTTTTCTTTATAGTTTTGGTTTATAATAATGTTTGATTTGGCAATTTTATTATATTTGTGAAATCAGCTGTGTTTTATTTTAGCTGAGTTTTGTATTTCATTTTTTTTTCTTGTAACGGCAATGTTTTGAAATTTTTGTGGATGTGTTCTTAATAATAGGGCCAAGTTAAAAGATGATTTTGTTTAAATCTGGAAATAGGATAGAACAAGTGATTATGAGGGCATTATTTATAGTACCTGGTCAGTTTGAAATTATTATTTCTCAAATTCAGCCAGGTGAATAGCCAGTACAAGTGAAAGACAAAATAATCAAATCAATGCTCAATTTTTAGGTAGTTTGAGTCTCTAAGTTCAGTGAAAAGACATTTAAAAATGATCCATTAAATTAGTATTGTCGAGCTGAGCGTGAGACGAAGACACTCGTCTTCGTCAAAGACGAAAGAGTTAATCAAAGCTCTCTATACTCCACTCGGTGCATTTCGGTTGTGACGCTACTCCTCCTAAACTAATCTACCAATTTTGAACAAACTTGTCATGTAAATACAACTTGATACCCGGAATGTTTAGAAAAAATTAAATTGAAAATCGAACATACCGTGGAGGAATAATCACCCTTCAAAAATTTCAAAATCTGTTTTCTCCAAAATGGTCAATGTTGAGACCACGATTTTGGCGCCAAAATGTGCAACTTAACTATTGGCTTAAGACAGAAAAAGGAAATTGAAAATCGGTCTAGCAACGGAGGAATAATCACCGATATACAATTCAATGGTATTCAATTGAAAAAAAAATGTGAATTGTAGGTAATCATGTAGTGCACTCTCAGCTCAACATTGCAACAGCAGAATGCATTGCGCCCCTAGTGTTTATATTGTTGGCTAATTGGCCATAAAATAAATACAAAACATTCGAATTGAGAACCTCCTTTTTCGAAATGGGTCAAAAAATAACAACCGCGGCATAACACTAATTATTCTGCCCAATAGGAGAGATCATTCATATTATTATGCTAACTGCAAGATGACGTGGCAATTTTGGAATGTTAAGGATTCGTTCTCTACGATTTACGTTTCGAAATCGATTATTAATGATCCATCGATAAGTAAAAATATTCGATATTGTGAATCGAAATTTACGTCACAACAAGCGTTTTATAACATCTATTTAACTTGGCCTAGGATGTTGTTTTTTACTATAAGTCTGCTTCATGTAATAATTGTATTGTTAGATTTTTATATAATCTGAATGTTATCAATTATACACTTTGTATCAAAATAGGTATACCTAGTTATTTGGCTACTGTCTCTGCATACCTCTGAGGGAAAAAGGTGTTAGTATATGTATGCAGTCTGTAACAAAACTAGTGTCCGATCAAAAGGAGCATATACATATCCGTATTCTAAATACATAACCAAATATGAAATTAAAAATAATAATTGAATGAAATTGAATTGTATTTGAATGAAATTGTAAAATTACCGCTACTCTCCAGCCATGTCTGCGTTTCTGTGTTAAGATACTAAGGGAGAGGCACCTGGAAAATTTTCAGATTGCCTCAAACACCTACCCAAAAATGTCTACCAGCTCTCACTCTATAGACCACATGTGGTCTGTGCAAGTGGAAACACGTTTCCACTAGCAGCGATCCTGGCATACGGCTTTTTCTTCTACTTTCATAATTGTTTTCATACATGTACAACGGCTAGGGTACGCCTGACCTGGCCTTTCCTCAAAACGGTATTCTATTACCTACAATATTTATGATACAAAGTGTATATTTAGCTGTGCTGCTGCATTGCATGACTTATTCGCATGCTTTTAGAGTCCATAATTCCGGTGTGCCCGCCTGCTTGCGGCACCACCCGTTACGGCGGCGCGCACAGTATCGCCCCATCTGGACCAACTCTAATATCGATGTTGGCGATCTATCTGGTTTATGCCCTAAGAAGGTAAGTTGCTTTGATTTTTTATACGATACTAATTTTCACTTATACATATAATAGGACATTCTACACAGTGCTATCTATACCTAAAGTAAATAGCTTAACTATCTCGTGTTATAGGTTCAAGAAAGCAGATAAACATGCTTAGATACCATCAAATTAGATAACATCAAATAAACCGCGATAGAATCCGTTAAAAATAATTTTATTTCAATGCTTAGATACATTTTTTTATGCAAATACATACATATTATAAGATAGTAAGTAACATCCAGACCAATGCAAATAGACATATTCTTGCATACAAATATTTGCACTGAGCAGTAGTCGAACCCGCGTCCTCCGACTTACCAGTCAAACGCTCTACCGCTACGCCTCTGATTGATACGACTTTTGAAGTAATTTTCACTAAATTATGTAGAATTATAATGGATTTATTTTGAATTTGCTGCGTCAGTTATGACTTCATACATGGCTCAATTTGTGACTTTGATGCATAGGTGACGTCATATCAAATAGTTTTGCTTTTTTTTTTAAAGTAATACAAAATAAAATTTCTAAATAATCTGAGATAGTCTTAAGAAATCAGGTCAAATTAGCCTATTACTTATTGTTATGAAATGTGTTCGTTTGGGTTGCTGTGTTGTGTATAATTGTTTTTTTTTTTTAATTATTATTATTATTTGCTTTAAATTAAATAACGTCTTGAAAAGGTTGTTGAATTTGTGACAGTTCATTCTGTAGAAATGTTCTTGCCAACAGCTAGCTGAGTTTCGGATTTTTTGATTATGTTAATATTACTAGTACTTATAGGGTCGGCAGCGCGAGTGTGATGCCCCTGGTGTTGCACACGTGCATAGGCTGTGGTAACCACTTCCCATCAGCTGGGTGGGCCACTTAAGTGGTATAAAATAAAAAAATATTTTATTCTTATTTTTTTTTTTAAAGAATATTAGTAACCGAAATTACTAATATCCCCCCTAACCCCTCCAGCTAAGCTAAATTGCTTGTGTTAGGAGTGGGTTTACGTCGGTAGTGTAATGGCCAGGATTCGAACCCGGGACCTCTCGATCGTAAGGTTGACTCCTTAACCACTAAGCTACCGAAGCTGTATGTTCCCAAAAGTGGTCGATAAATATTAACATCCACATAATTAGGGAAGTTTCGAGGGTCATAAGTGGTAACCTAGTAAGTTAATAGTTTATTTGTAAAATAATACTTATGTTTGTTATTGAAGGGAAATAAAATAAATAAATATTCTAAGACATATTACACAGTGCCATCTATCTAGACCCAATTTTTTTTAAGTCATTTTTTTATTTGTAACACATATATTATACATAAAAACACCCAGACCAACGCAAATATATATATTTGCACGGAGCGGGAATCGAACCCGCGACCACTGAATTAGCAGTCGAACCGCTACGACACTGGGGCTTAACATAATAATTAACACTTTTTCTCTAATTGCAGAATCGCCTATACCGGACATTAATTTCCGAGGCCTTCGTTCAGACCCGGCACTCCGCCGTCCTTTCCCTTGGAATTATTATAGGAACGCTACCAGTTGCTGCACTCCACATATCATCTTTATATTGTTGGTCACATATCTAATGAAAGTTTTAATTTAAGCGAACATAATTATATTTTATAAAATTTTATACAATTAACAATCGGCAAGTAATTTTTCTATATGTATAATGTTTAAGTGATAAAAGTAATTTTTCTAAAAATGTATTATATAATTTTATATAATTAACACTTGGCAAAGTAATTTTTCTAAATATATAATGTTTAAGTGATAATTATATAATTTTATACAATTAACACTTGGCAAAGGAATTTTTCTAAATATATAATGTTTAAGTGATAATTATATAATTTTATACAATTAACACTTGGCAAAGGAATTTTTCTAAATATATAATGTTTAAGTGATAATTATATAATTTTATACAATTAACACTTGGCAAAGGAATTTTTCTAAATATATAATGTTTAAGTGATAATTATATAATTTTATACAATTAACACTTGGCAAAGGAATTTTTCTAAATATATAATGTTTAAGTGATAATTATATAATTTTATACAATTAACACTTGGCAAAGGAATTTTTCTAAATATATAATGTGTAAGTGATAATTATATAATTTTATACAATTAACACTTTGCAAGTAATATTTCTAAATGTATAATAAATAAGTGTTGAACCACAATCGCAAAAAAAAACATTGTCAAAACGTTTTTATCATTAATACGAGCAATGTCTTGTCAAAAAAATACTTTAGTTATAAAAGTTTTTTTTTGAAAGTATCTATAAATTGTTCTTTTGATTATAAAAAGAAACTTAATGAATTTTCATCAATGAAATTTAATCGTGTTGTATAAACGCAAAAATAAATATACCATAGGATTTTTGATGTAATCATGTAAACAAACTAGTAAATAGTCTAAACAATTAATGATTTTTATAAGCTTTTAGAAAAGACTGCAACATTAGAATTATTTCGGGATTTCTTAATACACTAAGGAACCCTTCGAAGAGGTTTGTACAGGGTCGGCAGCGCGAGTGTGACGCCCCTGGTGTTGCACACGTCCGTAGGCCGCGGTAACCGCTTCCCATCAGGTGGGCCGTGGGCTTGGTCTGCCATCTAAGTGATATAAAAAAAACCTTGGGCCTACTATGAAATGTACATTTGAAACTACGGACCCGCACGAAACTACTACATCTAGGTATACTTTTCTTTCGGTAGGCTTGCGGCCGACTGAAGTGTTTCGTGCCGTCTTCGGGTCGATCGCCCGAAATTTACTTCGGATGTAAGTTACATGGTATGCCTACAGTTATTGTGTGGGCTTGCCGACGTCCTGTACATATTTATTTCGCAGCAAAGCGATGTGCAACAAAGTATTAAGATCTGTGCCAAAATAAAATCAGTATCAGTTTATTTAATTGTATTGAACGGCTTTCGTTATTGTTGCACCGTATCTGGGGGGTTACCATGAAATATCCGAAACTTTGGGCCCGCACGAAACACGAATTTTACGGCACAGCAATTAGCCATGTAGATGTCATGTAGTTACTTGAATTTTCCTCCGTTAGGAGTTCAAGCCGAACGAGGTGTCTTATGCCGTCTTTAGATCCGATTGCGGGATGAATGTGTTCTTGCCCAAAACTTCGGATGTTTTGTAGTGTACTGCTCTGCTCTAATGCCCAATCAGCCGGCCGAGGGTAGAGCGTGATTGGGCAATATCTGATAGTGCCAATAATAGCAAACTCACCGAACACCGAAGTGAGCTGTTTCGTCTGAATGAGACTCTACACAACGATTTTGTTGTTTACCGAAGCACTGCTGAGCCTGAGTTATTTCACCCATTCACTAGAATAGGTTGATGATGATGATCCAATATTCGATATAAATTACAGTTTGTAGACAGGGAATTGACCATCACACGTTGCAAGCGACTACAATATGGAATTCTTCAAGAATTAGAAGGTTTTTACAGGGTCGACAGCGCGAGTGTGACGCCCCTGGTGTTGCACACGTCAATAGGCCACGGTAACCGCTTCCCATCAGGTGGGCCGTGTGTTTATCTATCACCTAAGTAGTATAAAAAAAGTTTAGGTATTTACTCGCAAGCGAATCGGTGAAAATGCTCACACTATACTCACAAAGTTCACGTTCAATATATGTATTACGAGTCCCGTTTAGACACGGTTCTAAGTCTCAATAGTTATTACACGCCAAACACTAACTTAGTTTTAATATTAAATGTCTAGAATACATTGCGAATATTTATAATATAATCATTCCTATAGTTTACTAATAAAACTTTATACAATATGTGTCTATAACTCTAAGGTTTCAATTGTGGAGGTCACTTAGACTACTGATTTCTACCTAGATCAATTAAGCATACTAATAATAATAACAATCTGTGAACGTATTGTTCGTATATAAATATGAGTTTGTATTCTTTGATAAGAAACTCAGTTGAGTTGAACATGTAATGGATTGGTTAACTCAGTCTAGTGTTAGTTACCACCTTCAGCAGTTGTAAGCATGTTGATATTTCGAGAAAGTGTAATTTACATATATGAGTTCGTATTCCTTGATCAGAAACTCAGTTGAGGTGAACATATAATGGATTGTGTAGCTCAATGCGGTAGTTAACACATTCAGAAGTTATATACATTTCAATATTTCCAGAAAGTGTAACTTACACATATGATTTTGTATTCTTTGATCTGAAACTCAAGTGAAACTTGAGATGAACTTGTAATGGATTAATTGACGCAATATTATATTAGTAAATTATTTTTCTCGTCCACGTGTTTATTGTTAAATCATCACATGTTCCACTCGGTTGAGTGGAACATGTGAAGATTTACTTAACTTAATCTAGTATTAATTAAATACCTTCATCAGTTAACTGTATCAACTGTTAACATATTGTTTGCATATATGAGTTTGTATTCTTTGATCATCAATTTCAGTGGAACATGATTCGCTCAATCTAGTATACTTCTATGCAAAAATTTTCAACAAACGTTTGCGCAACCAAAAGTGACCAACCAAAAAATAACGAGAGTCTTTTAAGCCCCTGATTGGCTTAATATAATCTATGATTGGTTGTTTGGCGCGCCCGCGCTTACCAAAGAGACTTACAAAACGCCTTCTGCGAGTATATGCTATCAGCAGCTAGAGTTTGCCAGTCATTATACGGGCATACCTCTATAAATGAATGATATTGTCTACAGTTTTATCACTAAACTAAGAAGACCATTAGAATAACAAAGATAGTGAGTAGTACCTGTAGATGTGTGTCATTTTTAATATTTTTATACGAAACTATGTATTTAGTGTTGTGACAAAGCAATGCGATGCTATATGTTGAGTAATTCGAGTAACATTCGTCACTCGAGTATTGAAGAATCATGTTTAATACTAAAAGTACGTACGTAATACGTAAATATTCAATAGGAACCATCCGTACAAAATCATGTGTACAGGGTGAGCCAACACCTTTGTGGTCCAAGTCAACCCCGCCTGCAAGTGGCTGCAGCTGCTAAACAACGGACGAGGTTCTGGCGCAGGCGCACCTCTCGGAATTGGGAAGTCAGACGGCAGTCGCTCCCGCAAAAGCGGACCTCGGGCTCCAAAGTGCAAACTATTTTCAGGATAATGATGACTAGTATACATACGAAAGTTTATCTTGTATCATATCATTGACAAAAATATAGCATCGCTTCGCTTCTAGAATGAGTACTATGGGCGCGTCCATTAATTACGTGAAGCAATTTAGGTGCTTGCAAATTTCTTGTAAAATGATATTACGTGATAGTTACTGAGACCAATCACTACGGTCAGATTCAACCAGACGTGCGGCGAAGCGCCATCGATACATGGTGCATATGCCGCTCATACTCACGAATCGTTTTAGCATTACGGTCATTATGCCTACTGGTATGGAGTGGAATGCCCTGCCTGAGTCTGTGTTTCAGGAGAGCTATAACATAACATAACTTCACGCCTGTATCCCTGAAGGTGTCGGCAGAGATTATTACACACCCACGATTCGCCAGTTATGTTAACCTGAGAATCTGTATAGAGTGAATAGGAAGGCAAGCGTGCTTCACTATCGACCAGATTAGATACTGGTCAAACGCGAGTCTAACGACTATAAAAAAAACTCCTTTTCCCTTAAATGTTTCACGTAATTAATGGACTTCTCCTTTTTATTATAAGAGTGTACAAATGGCTTATTCAACACCTCATATGCACTGAATTTTAATCTTATGTTTTTAAAACAATGTCAATAGCACTGAATCTGTTTTTATTCAATGTATTTTATATTTCAACTATAATTTGAATTCCTCTCTAAAATGTAGAATCTCAAGTTTAAGCATTTACTTAGCAATACTTAGTTATATGTTAGAACCATTTCAGACGATGTTGTGATGTAATTGCTTCAAAATTTCATTTAATTACAATTTTCAAAAATATTATAACTAAATACTTGAGGTTGTGACTCAGAGCGGGAAGTGGCTGTCTTGAACCCTGTATCCGCGTCTGTGTGTGTCATACAAACAAACTGTGTTAGTAGTCAGTCTAAAACCTTTTTAAAATTAATTTTATGTAAGTATTGAGATTATACATTCCCAAATTTAAAATGCATGATTAGGTACCAAATAATTAGATAGGTATAGTATATTTGTGACAATTTTATTTATTTTTATTTTATTTTATTTTATTGATATTATTTATATTGATGATATTGATGTGCAAACAAACGTGATTGGTCCTTACACCGGATCACGTTATTGGACCGCAATATATATTGACTCTCCACGCGCCCATACGTTACTACACATATTCACTTACTGGCTTTTGCCCGCGGCTTTGCCCGCGTGGAATTCTGTTCTCGTCCCCATGGACGCCTATGTGTAATTCCAGACTGTAATCTATCACTCTACCAGATTTCAGCCAAATCTGTTAAACCGTTAGAGCGTGATTTGAGTACCAAACATCCAAACTTTCACAAACTTTCATATCTATATTATTAGTAGGATAACACAAGACCGCTATGACACAGCCACAGCCCTTATTTTATTAGAACCCAGTTCTCAACCCAGTTGGTCTAATTTGTATCATAAATATGTTAACTTGCGTAGATAGCGCTGTATGTATGTGTGTAAGAATCAAGGTACACTGATGGATAGTTTTAAGCAAAGCTCTCTATGCGACATCAATGGAGGCTGTTCAGACAGTTTTGATTAGTTTCGTGAAAGCGCGCGTCTTTTTCTCATCTCAATTGAAGTAATGACCTCATCAACTGTGAGAAATTGGCTATAAAAGCCATGAAATTGAAATTTAAAAATAATAGAATATGTTTAGTACGTATATTTTTAAATAATAATTTTATCTACCAATTCCATCCAATGTGGAGACTTGTTTTTTGACAATATTTAAATTGTGATTATCTTAATAACTTTTTTATCATACCTATTTTGAAAGACTAACATTTTGGTAGCATTTTAATAACTTGTTTGAATGAAATATATATTTTAATTTTTTTGTATGTATTAAATATAAACGACTGGTAATTTTTTTATGTTATTAAATGCATTTTTGGCAACTTAAATAATATAAAGGATTGATAGTCCTCAATGATATACATTTTAAAACCATTTACTGTGTACTAGCTGTAAGTTTTTTGTAAATGATAAAAAACCGACCTTTCCAAAGCTACGTGTGTTTTAAACTTTTTGAATATTTGATGCTAATATTACTCGTACGTGCATGCTTTAAATGTTCATTTAAAAGAAAGTGTCAAGTAGTGATTATGCATAAGTACCTTTATTCGATGGAACGGTCGAAATATTTGTAAATTTATAGAAAAATCAACGAAATATACAAATTGTGATTAAAATAAAAATTTCTCCGCATCATTACCGACCAATGTCTGTGTCCATGCTTAATTCGCTGTATCTTAGCATAAAATATGTACTAACTAACAACACATGGCTTTAAGCACTTTAGCGGTCAGTTTTAAATGATTTGAATATAAATAGGTTTTAGTTTTAAGATTTTTAAATGCATTTATATCAATTTTATTGTGTTTGTTTCACTTTCTATTAGGGCTACCGCTGATTAAAGACAAGACAGACTTGTCGCTATTCAGATCTTGTACGTATTTGTTCATGAAACAATTTTGTTCAAAGTGTGCGCACTAGAGCAATAGTCTGTCTTAAGACTGGTCTTCAATGAGCGGTCAGTCTTAGTTTCAAACATCAGGAGGGCTATCGTGAAACATCCGAAACTTCGGATCGCACGAAAGACGTGGCATTTAGCCATGTAGGTACCATGAAGTTACACGGATTTCTACCAGTGAGGTTCAGGCCAAACGATGTATCAGTGCCGTCTACGGGTCCGATTGCGAGATAAATGTGTTCTGTAAAACTGATTACCCGATCCCGACTTCAGATGTTTCATGGTAGATAAAAGCGCATGTTTTCTTCGAAACATTCAACAAAACATTAATACAGTACCCACTTGATTTTTGATTTGGCACGTTCGCCGCGACCCGACAAACTTCATTCCTCCATTCCTGATAAGGTAACCAACATAACTTGAATCTAAGGGATTCAAGTTATGTTGGTTACCTTATCAGCTGACATTTCATGAATGTCTCATATTTTGAATTATCCTAATTGCTAGTATAGGCACTATATCTCGAGCCTTAGACGGCCCAGTGTCAGCCGTTGTGCGAGGGAATCGCTTTATGGGGCCACCTTACACCCTTATAAGAGACCCGAGATTGTCTAAATAAAAACTAAAGATATTGAAAAAAAGACGACCCGTTTTCGAATCATAAAGGGCACCTAACTTTCGAATCATAAAGGGTAACTAACCCAACTTTGTTTGATGTCTATAGAATAAAACTATAACTTCGGTTTTAACTACTCTAAAAAGATATCAACTTGTAGCCATGATCTGTGTGACAGAGAGAACGCTCTACAAACCGAAGCAAGTCGATCTTAGCCGAACTCTCACTCTTCTCGACGTGCCAATACTAACATAGTGGATTTAGTAAGTACTATAAATTGTAGGCCCTAAACAATCTTCCCAATTCCCTATTAACCCGTTCTACAGTGTTCGGCCGAGGATTCCTAACCGAAGTATAGACTACTTTAATCACTAAGGATTTCATTCCTTCCTTCCAAATTCGACTAGTGAATGTAATACTGTTAATATTTTTTTACCAAACAGACTTCGAAAATGGAAAATGATTTGGCGCGCTATTTTTTTAATGTAAATCAATGATTTCCATGTACTGCTAGACTGGATGTATGGAACAAAAAGAGACCACTAATGGACCACAAACAATGCGCAACTTTTTGTAGTTGTCATATACGGATGATATTACAAAAAGGCGCGCGATAGGGGTCAAAATTCATTCGTGTCGCCTGCGTCCCGTACTAAATTGCTATAGTCCCCGGTCCTTTAAGCGGGGAGTGAAAAAGCATCTGATGAGGACGTCAAGCTGAGGGCCATTGTAACATCGGCGTCTGTAAAGGTGACCCCATTCCGGAGACTACCTTCAGCTTACCATCAGGCGAGGTAAAGTCATGTTGACGTGACCATTATAAAAAAAATCAGACATTACAAAAAGTTCTGCGTCTCTTTCCGATTCAAAATTCATTCCCGTGATAATTATTTGTTCTAAACAGCTTATCTTATATACATAGAATTCAATGATATAGGTAGCTGTATGTTTAGTGTTTCGTTAGAACATGTGCATTGATATATCTAATATTATGTGTCTTCTTATGTAGATTGCTTTAATTTTTATACTTAGTTGAATCTCACTCTGTCTCCTAGTGTATTCTGTGCAGTTTTTTCTTTTGATAAATAAATATTCTGATGGATATTGTGTTTTATTTTATTTATCCTATAGATTTAGATCGGAAAAAGAGACCATCTAGGACGGGACTTGAACCCGCGACCAGTCCCTTACAGGGGGAATGCTCTGACCAACTGAAACACCTAGACACGTCCCAGATATTCGAAATTCTCCGATACATTAATACGTACATAAGTACGAGATAGATGTTCTCTTTTTCCGATGTAAATCTTAAAAAAGTAAGCATACAAAATGCTTAAAAATTAAGTTCGAATCAGTACTCCTTTCTTTATATAACTGGAATGATTTACTCACACGTGTTTCCTTCTTCAAACAAAACCTGGTTTATTTAACCATTTTAGAAACAGTAGCAGCATCTGGAATGGTGGCTGTTATTTTCGACATTCCCTAAACTTGTCATCAGGTTCAAACAAATAAACAGAACAAATACGATGAATTGGGCATCACGCTTCCCACTAGAACTAGATAATCGTCATTTCGCATGTCACTACGGTGGGTGGTGCGACCAACGCCATATTTTGGAAGGCGCTGATCAGACTACGTCGCAGGGCGGGCATAAGGCAAGCGGCGGCGCGCTGTTGGTACTATAATAAAGTTGCACTTTGTCCGCCTTATAACTATCATGTCTCTTGGCTCATATACGAGCAAACTACAACCTAATCAGAATAAAAATGAGAGCGCTGCGCCGCCATTTTGCATGCCCCGCGTTGTCGTATGCATAGATTATTAAGCGTAGCGAGCCGAAGGCGAGCGAAGCGTCTTTGGTTTCAAAGTTGCATTTCAAACAAATGATACTCTTCCGAGACCGTTTGATCGATCTCGACCAAATTTGCCACGGTGATCAAGTAGACATTACTGAGTGTCGTAAGGGGTCGAATGTCCAGATCGGTCTTACCATCAAGGAATAATCACCGAAAAACCAAATCAATGGAAAAAGGCGACCGGTCACGTTGACCTATTGTTGGATAGGCAAATCTCGCTACGTTGATTGTGAAGCTGGTAACCGTCCTAGTTATATACTAGAAAGTCGTATGGCAGCGCCTAAGCTTATTTTTGCGTTGTCGCCATAGCAGCGTCGCGTCGCCCCAACAGTGTGACCCGGGCCAAAAAGTGTGTGGGTACATTTAAAAAAAAAACAATATTTATAATATACACTTTATTTATATTCATACAATAATTAGGTTTTGGTAACATTCGTTTTTTGTACCTAATTCATATATTACCTGCCTACCCTTATAATATTATTTTACAAAATATTTTGGCTTATGAATAAATTAATACCAATATGCCACCCCTCTAATAATATTCCACATTGGCAGAATGAGACCAAGAAAAACATAAAAAATATAATATCAAAATGTTGTTTTAGTTAAATTTGTTATTATTTTTATATTATCCACTAAACCTACGACGTGCAACTTTCTGAATTTTGTACAAGGTTGCCGGTACTTAGGTATAGGCATGGACGTAACATGGGTATAGGTTCTTAAAAATGTGCACCACAGTTTAAAAATAAACATTCAAATATAAATGGTCTCAATCTCAATCTGTCATCTTTTTAATCATTCGTAATTATATAATAAATCACCTTTTCTTGCATAAAACTATACAATGTTCACAGAACTTAAATAAGATAGAACAAGATTGTGGGTTATACTTAACTTATCAAACATATCCGACACGGCACAAATATCCGACAGTGGCATAGATATCGACCTATGCAAAAAAATAAAGTTACATGTGTTTTAGAACTGCCTAACTTTTTGTATTTTTGTCGCGATGCTTATATTAAAGAATAATTTATCTAGTAGATAAAGATAAAAGTTACAGCAAGTTCTGTGTAAAACACACTTTAAATCGCTATCCAAAAAGTAGTGATTTTGCAGAAGTCTTTTTATTCGCTGGATAGGTCGAGATATCCGACAGGCGCGCAGATATCCGACAGGGGAACCGATATTTGACAGGGGTACAGATATACAGTATGTAACCAAACTATAGTCAGATTAATAAGGAGTATATAGGTATCCTAAATAGGTACGTATCCATATATGAAATTAAAAAACATATATTCATGAAAATAAATGTCTTATTATTAAAATGTCATGTATCATTCATGCCTATTATCATAATTACTCACTATCCTCTCAAAATCTAAGAATGTGACAACGTCACAAAGTAGTACCACGTTCCCGAAAACTAAGAGGCAAAAGTACCTATATATATACTGTAGATAAAAAAAAACACTCTGTTTTTTTATCTTTAAATTATCACCTATCTTCGTTTTCGGGAGAGTTTGCCTAAGACCCGGTATACACCTGCACTGATCGGACACTAGTTTTGTTACATATTGTTTAAGCAAGACGGTACCTTTCACTGTCATCCATAAAAGGCATTCTTTAGAAAATCACCAAAGATCAGTATTAAATTCGCCCATAATGCATGCAATCTGAGGTATTTAGGGCGAATAATTCCATTTCTAATTTAAAGATTTACCCTAAATACCTAATTAAAACCCGATGAAGAAATATTATTAATTAGATACCTATGTACTTTGTACTGTCATTAATCCAATAATTATATTAGGTTCATTGAAGTCGGTTAAAAAGAAGATTTACCTATAGGTACATTGGGAAGGCATAGTCATAGTCATAGGAAATTGTCATATTCGTCTTGCGTAAAATTTTGAGCATTACTGTTTTTTTTTTTGGTTTTGTAAAGGTACGAAATTAAAAATTATGTTCCAAACTCTTGCGACATTGTATGTACAGTCAACGACAAAATTGGCTTAACAAATTCTAATTTATCAATAACTAGCTCTTAAACCTTTTATAAAATAATAAACAAAATTTGAAATATATTAACTTTTTCCTCTGGGGATTATAAAACTATATATTGTAAATAAATCATTAGTTTCATGTAGGTATTCCAATACAAAAAATGTTTGTAAATATTTAAGTGTAAATCCACGTTTGTCGTTGTACACACTTATGCGCTACCTAAGCGCTAGCAGACAGGGGTAACCAAACACAATCTTTACGAACCTATATAATCGTTGGAAGGTCTGCCTTAAATTCGTAATTAGTTTTATCGAGAAAATGGTTCATAACCATCAAAAAGAATTCAGCAACCGCGAGCTGACGGCAAGTTCTATATGTACAAGTATTTTCATGGTCACTAACGAATAACCGAATTCCAGAATTTGCAAGGCAAGACGAGTATAATCTTGGGGTATGTTTAATGCCTCTTTCTATACTGATTTTCCTTGCAGAACGTAACTCCTATTCATATCGGCGACGGTGGTATCACCAGAGTAACGCTAGTGTCGACCATAACGCGTAGATCGCCAGACCGATGAAAATAAATTTTGCTATCTGGTGTAGATAGTATAATCTGTAAAAAAAAAGTTGTGTGTACTTATGAACGCACGTAAGAAGATACTTTGTACATTTATGAAATTTTGGATAAAATAAGAAAAGCAGTAATCTTATATAGTCGGAACGGAACGCAGGAAGTCAGTATTGATATACATAACGTAAATACTAGACATAAAAACAATCTTGTGGTTTGTAATAGTCGAAATGAAGAATCTCCCTCTTCATAAATTTACAAGCCAAATTAAAAGTAAACTCTGCCAAAAAGGCTATTATAAAATTCAAGACTATTTCTACGACTATTAAGACGACAAACAAGCTTGGATATGAACTGTTTGCTCTTTCTCTATGCTACTCAAACGAAATATTGTACTTAGGTTAAGTTTGTAAATAGACCAAAAAAAACAGCTCGCTGAGATTCTTGCCGGAGCCGGAGTCTTCTCAGTGACGGTGTGCGCGCGCATCGTAAAAATTTATTGTCATCATTTTTCCCAAACGCGCCAAAAGAAATAAGTAATACCTACTTCAAAAACATTTATCAACTAGTTCCGATAGCCTTGGCCTGCCCGGTTCTTAAACGATTACCATCTTAGCCTATGAAACATTTTAAAAAGAGATGGAAATTAAGTTAACGACCTCCGTCCTCCATTAGCGCAGGCCTCCAGGTGGCAGGTGAGGCCGCCTGTCACCCCAGCATAAGCAGGCCGGGACGGCGGGGCGACTAGCGCCCCTCCCCCAAACCGGGGCAAGACGGGGACACCGTGGTTCCCATACCTGAGGGGGCCCAGGGTCAGTCGGAGTGCGAGGGATATGCTCTATGGGCAACCTTACACCCCGGCGTCTGAAGATCCGAGACGGCGTGCGGTTTCAGTCGGTTCAAGCCCGAAATAATCGCCTCCGCTGGCCGGCGGGGGGGGGGGGGGGGGTTCCGAAGGGATTTCCGCACGAAAAAAGAAAAAAGATGGTACTTAGACTGATATTACATAATACAACCTCACGCCTGTATCCCCCAAAAGGATAGGTAGAGGTGTATTGCATACTAACGATTCGCCAGTTATGTTTAGGTCCCAATGTAATAGCCTATTGCCATCTACCGGGCACATTACTAAGCGAGCGTTAATTAACATTTTTAATACACACGTAACTACGAAAAGTCTGATGTGTGCCCGGGGCGACTGGGGATCGAACTCGAGACATCGTCTCGTGACTGATATTCACAAAAGTTTTTTCAGATGACTTTGTTCAGAATTGTTTTCTGAATCTAACTGTAGGTTAATGTAAATGTACTTGAACGTAAATGTAAATGACTTTCATGCTGCAAGACTAAATATATTCGATTCGATTACCTTTTCCATTTAATCCTGGCTTGTGGCAATGTGTCATCGCTGTCCTTGAACAGATATCGCCGGATACCGGCCAGGTACTCGTCAAAGTACTCATTCCAGTCTATCTCGGCCATGCTGAATGGGTACAACTGGAACAATAACATATTCTATTACTGCCGCTGAGATGAGAGTAATTTTGTAAGAAAAATATGATATAGAAGCAATAATCCTAAAATACAAAATGGTAGCTTAAAAATAGTTACGTAAAGCGAGGGTAATTTGCCACCCTCACTGTAAATGCAATCCTTAGAGGTGCGCACGAGTCTATCGTAACAAATTACCTACCCTTTTAGCTCGTGTATCGCTTGCCTCTTGCACGTTGATCCAGTCTCGTTACTAGCGACGCGGAAGAGGCGACCAATAGGCATGCCTCCGCCACGCCTTTTCTGTTTAACTTACGAATTGTCGATTTCGTACATTTTGCATGAAAGCGTTTTAAAGCGCAGGCATCCGTGCCACGCCTTAAGCTCGCCGTAAGCTCGCCTTTTTTTTATAATTCACGCCTTAGGCACACTGACGGTTTGCCGACCTAATCTTAGTAACAGGGTAAGTATCTCCTACCTTTTTATCAACCGCAGAAGTCTTCTCCCATAACTCCTGTGTCTTCTCGTTGTGGAACATGATCTCCCTCGTACAGAAGTATGACAATACTGATGAGAATTTATGTATTTTCTTATAAACTTTTAACATCCTGTAAAAAGATGCCTATTATTTTTATGACCTAGGTTATCATCAAATATTTTCTTGTTTTTTAATTATGAGTACCTATTCTAGTAACCGATTTAAGCTAAGTTAAAGTGCTTGTGTTAGGAGTGGAATGGGATCTTTTTTTTTGCGTGCCCTCTCTAACCAACTAAAACCGTGCTTTGTCACATTGCATCGGCCTGTGTCCCCGAGAAATCTATTGTGCCTTGAACTAAAAAGTATATCCCAGAGACCCCGAAGTGTTGTTGGGGATCAAAATCCTCAAGAAAAACTTCATTCACCGCGGGGGTCATTTCACAGGGTTATTTTATTCTAGGGCTATGATAGAAATAAGTAATATTCAGAAGGTTTCTAAAGAATTTTTCAACTTTTCACGTGATGAAATACTCACTTTGGCTTTCGTCCTAAGCAGATAGCTAGTCCGTCAACTAACACTGCGGGTATCAGATGTAGGAAAAATATGTAGATACTGTTCAGTAACGCAGACTTGGTCAGTTGTAGCGAGATAAACCTGAAATGTGCCAATTTAATTTAATCTTTACGCTATTACAAGGTTTTTACACATAAAAACTATTTCTCTAACAGATAGACAACCTCTGTGGTGTAGCGGTAGTGCGTTTGACTGCTTTCAGAAGTCGCGGGTTCGATACCCGCTCAGTGCAAATATGTAAATCTGCATTGGTCTGGGTGTTTCTATGTATAATATGTATTTTACAAACAAAAAGTATCTAAGTATGTTTATTCGCATTCTCGAACCCATATGACAAGAACTGCTTAGTTTGGGTCTAGATGGCGTTGTGTAATTTGTCCTAGAGTATTTATTTATTATTATTATCTCCTTTTTTAAATACATTCTATATAAAAAAAAACTAATATATTTAAAAATATAAAAATAGTAGCCCACCGGCATCGGGTACAGGGACCAAGCTACCGGTGGTTAGGGCTCCAGAGAGAGGAACCTCCTCACAATACGTGCCGTGTCGAGGAGCACTGCCTTCTGCATCCAGCCCTTGACCCAACTGCCTAACGCGAGCATCTTGAGATGTTGATCGAGGCTCTTGGCAATCAGTCCGTGAACGGATACAACTATCGAAACAATAATTGCCGAATCCACACTCCACATGTCGACAACTTCGTGAGCCAAATCCAAATATTTTAATTGTTTTTCTTTTTCGGCTTTATTATTTATTTCCACCATCATAGTTATCTCAGCGTTGTGTTCCGATTGCATTCCAGGCCTACATCTCGGAGCCCAGAGTCCGCTTTCCTCTTGGTCCTTCTCCACTTCGCATGACCTTTGGCACCCATGGCGTTGAGACCATTAGCACTCATGTCATCCCTTACGACGTCAAACCAGCACTTCTTAGGTGTCTTTCTCCTATCGGGGCCCGGCAGAAGGGCCATGCCCAGACAATTCAACACCAGCAATTAAGACTTGCAAAAACTGATTTGATAGTTCTGAACTCGACGCGTTGGACAAACCAGCTATGATGACAAACCAGCGTTCCTCGGGTATACCCCTTATATGATATTTCCATTATATAAGTTCAATTCTTTTTCATACGGGAAACTGTAGAACAAATGCGGTGGAGCGGGCACCTCTGCGTCGATTATTGGCAACCTACAACTCACATTTTATTAACCTCGACTTTTTTGCGAGAACAAATTCAAGAAAATGGCTTCCGAAATTCTCGCTAATCACCCCTAACGGGGGTTGTAGTCTGTAAGGGTTTATTCATTTATTTTTAATATAGATTTTTTTATCTATGTACGCGTGGGTAAAACTACGCGTTCGTCCTTTCAAACAAAATTATAACTCCGTGGACAATGGTGTTGGTTGTGCGTTTTTAGTGTTATGCCTAGTTTTTAAGAATTTACTGGAACGCATAACTGTTTTCTGTACCTAATAAAAAAAAAAAACAATATGCTAGTATTGCCTGTTTTGAACAACAGCCTGTAACAACAAAGGTAAAAAGCAAGAGATTTGCCTTCGCTGGTGTTGCGGCAACCATTGTCTAGCCATGTCAATTCCGCCGGGCACCATTAGAAGAAGCAGACCCTAGAACTGCTGGCTTGATATCGTAAGGGACGGTATATGTGGACTGTGTGACTGCCAGAGGCCTAACCATGACACGCTTATAGCAAAGCAATTCAGTTCAATTCAGCGGCGCTTAGGGAGAGAATTAGAGCTATATACAAAATGAATTATTTTATGCGCGTCGTGATTTACCCGCAGGGATACCTTTTACTCTTGTGGAGTGGAGGATTATAAGTCGGAGAAAATACCCCAGACGCCGAAGTAAAGACTTGATGCGGAGATGATGAGTATTGCCTGTCCGGGTTCCACTTACCAAACAGCGTCAGAGAACGGGTAATGGTTCAGCCTGGCCATGTTGTGCGACACGAAGTCTCCCCACGTGATCCTGTTTTCTACTGAACTCACGTAGTTGAAGATAGGTGGCTCTGACGGCGGGGAACTGTGGGGATTAAGCGTAAACATAATTTTTACAAAGATGGGATATAGGGGCTATAGGCCGCGTTGACTTCAAGTCTGACTCAAGACTGTTCAAGACTTCAAGTCCGCCGTTGACTTACACGGTCAGACCGACCAAATAGTTGAAAAGGTGTTTGCCAGCGGCAAATATAAGTAAAGTTCTAAGTTTTGGATATACCTTTTAATTGATTGTTAAACTTACATTGTAAGAAGCCATTGGGGCCTAGATAAAGTGACATTCTACTAGTGGAATCGCTTCGAAGCGAACACAAAAAAGTCCGAAATATACGGGAGTGACATTATTTGTTTCACGTGACATGTCGACAAATAATATCACTCTCATACATTCCGGACTTTTCCACTGGCATCATTGCCAATAGACTGTTTTCTGGATCTTTGGTCTACAAATTCAACAACCAAACAGCGTGCTCCATGACAATGGATTTTACCCAATCGTTTTTTTAAATTTCAGACTGACGTAATGATTGTGCGTGATTAAATTCTCATGAAAATGTTTAAAAACCTCCCGAGTTTTTGATTATTAACCTCTAGGAGGTTAATAATCAAAAACTCGACGACAAAAACTAGAGTCGACGACAAAAGTAGCTTTACAAATTCCAATGTCTTGATCACCTTAGCTCTTAAACCTTTAATAAAATTATAAACAAAACATGAAATATATTAACTTTGGGCTCCGGGAATTATAAAACAGCTTATACATCAATCGTCGGTACATGTATTCCAATGTAGTAAAGGTTGTAAATATTTTACTGTTAATCAACTTTTGTCGCTGACTGTACCTACAAAGAAATCTGTAAAATCTTAGAAATATTGGTGGTGATGATACCCGGATTGTTGACGTTTTCCGATTTAAATTTATAGAAAAAGGACTTACCTTGTTTTGTAAGAGTTATGTACATGACAAGCAGCTACCATCAGACAGTTGACTACATAGTCAACTGGAACGATGTCTGCTGAGACCTGTTCATCACATAGGACTGTTCTTAGGATACCGGTGGCTGGAAAAAGAGGTCCGTGTTAAATATTGGTGCGGAACACCCATTGGCACCCCTTGATAGTTAAATCGACTGCTGGCTTTTTACTACCGTATAGTTACTGCACTAACCGTCATTTTAGGCTGTGTTCTCCTATAAAACAGATGGCTGCCACAGATCCATTCCGTGTGAGACGTCTTTAAGGTAAAAAGTGATACCTAGTCGCCAATGGGTGGGTAAGTACGCGGTGCTATCCGGGATGGGAGTCCTCTTGCTCGGCAACATGATTCCAGCAATGAAGTGGAGCGTGAGCGCGTGGGCCGCCGCCTCCTTCTGCGAGCATGTAATGCTCGCGAAGGAGATGGCGTAGCGTGCTCGGGAAAGGTTTAGAACTCTCCCGGCCTGCCGAGCCCGCAACATGCTCGCCGCGCTTCGCAGGCGACTGAGGCGCCGGAGGTCGCTTAACGACCTCCGTCCTCCATGAGCGCAGGCCTAGGGGTGGCAGGTGAGGCCGCACACCCCAGCAGAAACAGGTCGGGGAGGCGGGGTGACAATCGCCCCCCCCCCCTTTCCGGGGCAAGAGACACCGTGGTTCCCAAACCCGAGGGGGCCATCTCGAAACCGGAGATGGTCCTGGGTCAATCAGAATGCGAGGGAAATGCCTTATGGGCCACCTAACACCCCGGCGTGCGTCTGAAGATCCGAGACGGTGTGCGGTTTTATTCGGTTCAAGCCCGACTTAATCTCCCCCGCTGGCCGGCGGTGGTTATTCGAGGGGATATCCGCACGAAAAAAAGAAAAAAAAAAGGTGCGCGGTGCTGAAGCTGAATAGTTAAACTTAATGGCTGCTTGATAGATTCACTTCATCTCTAAAGTGTATTTAAGTTGATACCTACCAGTAGTATTCCAATATGCCACCGCAGCTGAAACTCTGCCAATTAAGCTACACAAGTAACTTACCACTGCCAACCGCGACACCCGTAGGTCCATACATGTTATCTAACCAGCCTTTTAGTGGTTCCTTTGCAGTTGATATAACTGAAATATTAATCAAAATTATTTGGAAGCACAAACTGGTTCATAGTATGAATGTAGAGGAAGGAAAGAAAGAAACAAAGAAACAAAAGTGTTTTTATTGCGGATTAGGTGCAAATACAAAGGGGTGCTTGGTTGGGGACCTCCACGCGGTACACCCTAGGCAAAGGAGACAGCAGCACCTCTCTCCTAGGGCGGGGGAGACGCTGCCGCCTACGGCCAACTCCGACCGAGGCGAGGACGGCCCTGTTGAGGGCTGTTCGGAAGCTTTCCACGTGTCCCTCTGATTAGCAGATGGCACAGTGGAGAGCAAGTAAGGGGGCCATCTCGAAACCGGAGATGGCCCAGGGTCAGTCGGGGTGCGAGGGATATGCTCTATGGGTAACCTTACACCCCGGCGTCTTAAGACCCGAGACGGCGTGCGTTTTTAGTCGGTTCAAGCCCGTCATAACCGCCCCCGCTAAACGGCGGGGGGGTATTCGAAGGGATTTCCGCACGAAAAAAAAGGTACAAATACAAAAAAAAAACAAAATAAAAATAAAAACAAAGCTACTCTGGGGGCGAATGGTCGTAATAACCTTGACCGAGAGGCTTGATGTATAATATATTTAATTATTATTTATCTGTGGTCGCCGCCACCTGAGCATACATATGACATTTTTACGTATGATAAGATTGTCAAGTATGACAACATTGACAACTCGACAACGTGTCATGTTACGTGGCAATTTATAACACGTTTTTTTTTTGTATTATACTTGACATAGGCGTCTTCGCCATTAATAATTTTGTAAACATTTATTATATTTTACTTGACATTGGCGAAATTACGGTGATTCAACTGCAGAAGCCATTAATTAAAAGAAGAAGAAGATAACACGTGTTAAATGGATATTAAATCAATCAATATTAAAATGGAAACCATATTAACATTATGTAAGGCGTGTCCGCAATAAGGTATGGACACTCAGCATGCACTAAGGTGGGTATCTACCACCAAAGTAGACAAAATCAGTACGATTTTCAGCGTCACCCCATGTGTGCCACCTGATGTCGTCAGACAATATCGCTCCGAATATAATTCAAAAACAGACATAATTCCCTACAAGTAAAAAACGTGGAGCACAGGTAGGCCCATGAAATGAGGGTTGGATTGCGTGAAAGGGGATATGGCAAGGAAGGGAGTGTCTGAGGAGATGACATCTGAGAGGGATGTATGGAGGAGAATGACATGTTCCGCTGACTCCAAATATTTGGGACAAGGGCAGGCAGATAGATAGACATTTTATATTCTAATGACGGCCTCTGTGGCGAAGCGGTAGTGCATTCGACTGCTGCGACATAGGGCGCGGGTTCGATTCCCGCTCAGTGTAAATATTTGTATGCATGAATATGTCTATTTGCATTGGTCTGGGTGTTTCTATGTATAATATAATAGATCTTTACCGTTCGTTATTCCTGTAATTTAATAGCTACTTCCATTATTTATATTTTGTTTGAAAGTTGATTTCAAGATTTAACAACTCTGTATTCAATTTTGTTTTTATTGGCCGCTTGATAAATTAATTCGATCTTCAAAAATATTACTTCCTAAATGCTATCCATTTTGATGATAAATTTCGTATTACTTAACAGCTGTCACTTTTCAAAAATGTAATAAAAGTTGCTATTTGTTAGCTTAATGTTGTCTCATTCATACACAAAAAAAATCAAAAAATTTGGATTTGTCATTCCTAAAAAAATGCAAAAATTACTACCTACTGAAAATTGGGTTTCATCCAATTTCTTCAAGAAAAACGGCAATTTCATATGTAACGACCTAATACATGTAGGTATTTACAAAAGAAAAAGTATATAAGTATGTTTATCCACATTCTGGAACCCATAACACAAGCTAGTTAAACTATGCTTACTTTGAGTCTAGAAAGCGCTGTGTAGAATGTCGTAGAATATTTATTTATTTATTTATTCTATCAGAACTTTGATTAATAACAATTACGTATACGTATAAGGTATGTATGTGGTCCTGCCAAAATCTTCAACCTCGTCTACAAACCGGGACACCTACTGATAGATGGAAAAGACTCTGGCGCAGGAATACCTCTCGGAGTTGGGTGGAGGGTAGGGGGAGGGGGGAGATGACAGTTTCGTCCGTGCAAGTAAGAATAATCCAAATAATGATGTGGAACACGGGCTTCGAAGTGCCCGTGAAATTGGTGATTGAAAAATTCAAAATTCAAAAAAAACCCCGATATAGCTAAGTACAGTCGCGACTAATTCACTTTTCAACATTACATAATCAAAATTGGTTTATCCGTTCGGGAGCTACGATGCCACAGACAGACACACATACAGACGTGTTAAAATTATAACAACCCGTAGTTTTTGCGTCGGGGGTTAATGAAGAAGATGAATGTGTATGAAGTGTTTTGTGTGTGTGTGTGTGTGTGTGTGTGTGTGTGTGTGTGTGTGTAAGGATGTATCTAAGCAGGATCCCGATTCAGTAAAATTACGTTTCAACAACGTGTGATTTCAGAACTTACGAGACCTTATAAAATGATAATAAAAATTCAGACACCTAATTTTGTGACACCTTATATATAAACAATTTACAAACTATGAATGATTCCGAAAGTTTAATAATCTCACGAAAACATAGGTACGTTGAAGACCGAGACGGCGTGCGGTTTAAGTCGGTTCAAGCCCGATATAACCGCCCCCGCTGGCCGGCGGGGGGGTATCCGAAGGGATTTCCGCACGGAAAAAAAAAAGGTACGTTGAAGACCCGAGACGGCGTGCGGTTTAAGTCGGTTCAAGGCCAACATAACCGCCCCCGCTGGCCGGCGGGGGGTATCCGAAGGGATTTCCGCACGAAAAAAAAAGGTACGTTTTGTTTTGCTAGATTATAAAGCATATCAAAATTTTTCTTTACGGTTTTCTTACTAATTGTATTGAAATCACGCGTTTTGAAAACGTGCCTTCACTGAATTGGCCCTAGTTTATGGTTTCTAATTGCTGAGTATTCAGTATCCCTTGGGCCTCACCTATAGCCGGCCTGAATATGCCTATAGGCATAGCCCCCGCATTCGCTCGCAGTTCCTTCTCAGCTAGTGCCTTTGTGAATGTATACGTGTTGGGCCATGGCCCTAGTACCCTGAAACATTCATGAATAAACGTATCTGCTGTTAATCAAATCAAAACAATTAAAAAGTAAAGTTTGACTATAACTCAACCTCGGTACGTAATCAGTAGATATTATAAAACAAGTTGAATTCCTGAGAAGAGCTCAGCCGCATACAAGGAATTTTCGATTTTGCGTTTTTTTTTTTTTTTTGCGATTTTTTGCGATTTTTTCTTTATCTTGCAATGGTTCACCCCAGTACGAATCTATTACCGAAAACAGCAACTCGATAGCTCATCTCCTTCATACCCAAAACCGTGACAGAAAATTGGCAACGACGACGTCGACGACGACAACTCGATAGCAATAGGGCTTTTCTAAAGAAATTCCCTAAAAACCGGCCTAGTGCGAGTTGGACTCGTGCACGAAGGGTTCCGTACCATTATACATGCCTACAATTAGAAAATAAAATAAATTAAGGCTGGCCCTCAATTTATTTTAATTTAATTTTTGAAGGGAATAAACAGCTAAATATTCTGTGAATATTTCAAGCGTCTACCAGTTGCCCTTATTAACATAACATAACATAACTTCACGCCTGTATCCCCGAAGGGGTAGGCAGAGGTGTATTACACACCCACGATTCGCCAGTTATGTTAAGGTTCCAATGTAATAGGAGGCGAGCCTATTGCCATCTACCGGGCCCATTATTAAACGAGCGATTTTAACATTTATTAATGCACACATAACTCCGAAAAGTCAGAGGTGTGTGCCCGGGGCGACTGAGGATCGAACTCGAGACCTCGTCTCAGCAGTCCGTTACGTACGCCACTTGTTAATATCGAGCTAAAAACTGTAAAAAATCAAGTTTCTTTTATGGGAGTCCGCCTTAAATATCAATTTTATTCTGTTTTTAATATCCGTTGTTATAACGGTAACAGAAATACATCCTCTGTGAAAATTTCAACAGTCTAGCTATTACGGTTCATGAGATACAGCCTGGTGACAGACGGACGGATGGTCACCGGAGCCTTAGTAATAGGGTTCCGTTTCACTCTTTGGTTACGGAACCCAAAAAACTAGCATCGCAAAGTAGTTTCACCTGTGTTAGTCCTGATCCCGTGGGAATATCGGGATAAAAAGTAGTCTAAGGTGCTCAGGGATAATGTAACATTCTAATGGTGAAAGAAATTGGTTGAGTAGTTTCAGAGTTTATCGAATACATACAAACAAATGTTTCCCTTTTTATAATATTAATATAGGTAAATTTACTTTTCTATAATTTAATTTGAGTGAAATGCTGATATTTGAATGGTGAATGAAGTATGGTAAAGTAAAATCGTGAGCGTAAATGTATATAAGGTGTCACAAATTAGGTCTCTGAATTTGGTGAGATGACTTGGTATCGACAAAATATGTATTTGAAACAAAAAAAAAAAATCGGGTAAAATAAAAAAAAATATAAAAAAAATTGAAAAAAATACAACCAGCGACCAGCGTGCATCACGGGCTCGTCACGACGCGACGAGCCCGTGACGCCCGTGGTAAGCGTGCAGGCAGTCCTCCTCGCAGTATTCTCCAAGCGGATGTGTGGGAAATACCTAAATCGCGACCAGCGTCACGTGTGCTCGTCGCGTCACGTGACACTGGTCGCTGGTGTTTTTTTTACTTTTTCATTTTTACTTTTTATTTTTTTTTTAATATTTTTTTTTTGTTTCAAATACATATTTTGTCGATACCAAGTCATCTCACCAAATTCAGAGAACTAATTTTGTGACACCTTATATAGTAATTATATTGTAACCGAAAACCTCCTTGTTTGTTTGATTGGTGACAGTCGAAAGAACGAAATCCGAAGTAACTTCATGGTACCCAAATGACACTTCTTTCGTTCGTATTTCTCGCGGGCCCGCAATTACGGATGTGCATTTCATGGTAGGCCTACTGATCCTCTGAAGATTATGAAGATGTTCAAACATCAACAATAATTAATTGATATATTTATCAATATAAAAAAAAACTTGTTCGTATTCAGCTACTTTTTTCACTGACTGTACATCTATAGCAGACTTACGTAGGTAATATATTATTAATCTCATCATCTGTAAACTTTTCAATCATCTGGTGGAGTTGCTCGCAGTCTGCTTCGCAGGGGTAGAACCGCTCTTCAATCTTGGGTAAATGTGAGTTGGCGTATGCCGTTGATATGTGCATGAGCACCTGGAATGAGAACCAAGGTATAATATAAAGTGAGTTTAGATAGTTTAGTTGAGAGAATTACGGTAGATGGCTCCAGCGTCGCCTTAAGACGTATATAATAAATATATCGGAGAATTTCGAATATCTGGGACGTGGCTCAGTTGGCCAGAGCATTCGCCCTATAAGGGACTGGTCGCGGGTTCAAGTCCCGTCCTAGATGTTCTCTTTTTCCGATCTAAAATCTATATAAAGTGAGTTGTTGCTTCGCCTACTGGGGCGAATCTGATCCTATTATGTATTACTAAGCGGACGAAGCCGCGGGTAACAGGCCTTTGGCTTCGTCTGCGTGGAATTCTGTTCCGATTCCTGCTTCCCATGGGACCCTATTCCAGAGATAAAAAGTAGCCTATGTTGTATTCCAAACTATAATCTATCCCTGTACCAAATTTCAGCCAGATCCGTAGAGCCGTTTTTGCGTCAAAGAGTAACAAACATCCGCGTTCACAATATTATGAGATGTTTGCTGCGGCTTCGCCCGCGTGGAATTCAGATCCCGTTTTCGTAGCCCATGGGAACCTTTTCCCGGGATAAAATCCCATATTTAATACCAATTATGTAAATGAGACTGTTTGTTCATTGAGAAATCAGATTTAGATTTTTTTTCCGGTGATTATTCTTCCCTAGCCTATAACCTCCACACTCATATGTTGTATATATATGCCAAATTTGATCTAAATCGGTTGAGTGGTTTAAGCGGAGTTAGCGAGCAATCGAAATACATGAGTCGTCTAAGAGAGAGTTTCACGATTTTAGAGGTTCGCTCAATAATTAAAGAAATCTGAGCAATTTAGATCCATTCTAAAATTAAAAAATAACAATTCGTTCTTAATTAAATTAATAGAGGATTCCATTCCATTCCTTCTGGGCATTTTATATTCATTACGGACACAATTGTTTCCGTAAAAGCGAAGTTTGCAGATATGGAAAGTAAAAAAGTGTTTTTTGAATATTTTGAGCACAATACTGCCAAGAAGTTTACGTTTACTTGCCATGAAGTGTGAGAACGAACTACGTGAATGCGTTCCGTTCTGGAATTCTCGTTCCAGTCTCAGATAATTAAAACAGCGCGAAAACTGAATTTTCGGTAAAAATATAGTATTATTCTTGCTAAATTATTTTTCTAAAACATTTAGTACAATGCACTGAAATACAACACGATACTATATACGATATAGTACAGGTGGCAACCCTAGGCTCTCCTATGTCCAGTCTATCCCAGTTACTTTTTTCAGGTCGTCAGTCCATCTGAGACATCCTACCTCCTGTCTGCCGATTCACGGTCTCCACTCTAGGACTCGTTTGCTCCGATCTTTTATTTAATGGCTCCAATTTTTTTAATCCTAATAATCAAAATTGATAGTATTCTCATTAAACCCTCCAGCTAAGCTTGTGTTATGAGTGACTTCCAGTAGTGTGAGGGCCAGGATTCGAACCGGGAACCTCTCGACGGTAAGATCGACTACTTAACCACTAAGCTATCGGTGATGAATGATGTTATTTTACTCACATCTAGTTTTTTCATATCCCTGGCCAGTCTAAGAAGGTGCAGTGGCGCCCTGACGTTGGTGACGAGCGCTGCTCTGAGGTGTTCGTCAAACTTAACGGTCGCCGCTGAGTGGAACACTATATTCACCTGGAAGGAGTAAATAATACACTCTTCAATTTTACAAGTTTAAGAATGTGAAACGCTCAATGCGTGTCATCTGTATAAAGGTTTACGTAAGGACAAATAATTGAGCTGAGGGTGAGACGAAGTCGAGCGAAAAGCTCTCTATACTCCACTCGGTGTATTTCGGTTGTGACGTTACTCCTCCTAAACTAATCGACCAATTTTGACTAAACTTGGCATGTAAATACAACTTGATATCCGGAAGGTTTAGAAACGATAAAATTGAAAATCGAACATACCATGGAGGAATAATCACCCTTCAAAAATGACAAAATCTGATTTCTTCAAAATTATCAATGTTGAGACCACGATATTGGCGCCAAAATGTGCAACTTAACTATTAGCTTAAGACAGAAAAAGAAAATTGAAAATCGGTCTAGCAACGGAGGAATAATCACCGAAAAAACAATTCAATGGTATTCAATTGAAAAAAAAACCGGCCGAGGGCGAGTCAGACTCGCCCATAAAGGGTTCCGTAGCAGCACGTAAAATTTTCATATGTGAGTTAATTGAATTAAATTGCGGTTTACGATTTATGACGTATTAAAAAAAAACTACTTACTAGACTCGTTCAAACCAATTTTCGGTGGAAGTTTACATGGTAATGTACAGCATATATTTTATTTAGTTTTATCATTCTCTTATTTTAAAAGTAACACGGGGGGGGGGGTGACACGTTTTACCACTTTGGAAGTGTCTCTCGCGCAAAGTATTCAGTTTAGAAAAAAAATATATTACAAACCTCAGTACCATTTTTGAAGTCCTATATATAAAAACCCACACGTATGGGTGGGTAGGTATGATGCAAAATTTTTTTTTTACTTTCAGTTATAAGTATGGGGAGCCCCCAAAATTTATTGTATTTTTTTCTACTTTTGTATGAAAATCTTAATGCGGTTCACAGAATACATCTATTTACCAAGTTTCAACAGCATAGTTCTTATAGTTTCGGAAAAAAGTGACTGTGACGTGACATACGGACGGACGGACAGACAGACAGACAGACATGACGAATCTATAAGGGTTCCGTTTTTTACCATTTGGCAACGGAACCCTAAAAATTGCTTGTGAATTGTAGGTAATCATGTAATGCACTCTCAGCTCAACATTGCAACAGCAGAATGCATTGCGCCCCTAGTAATTATAGCTTCAGACACGTACAGACGTGTTTAAAAATAAATTAATTTACTTTACACTATATGGTAAATACCAATATAGTTAAGTTATTACTATATAGTGTATACAGCACAATGTGTTGATTTGCATTTGGGCATCATTCACAAAATTCGATCGCCCCTTTGAACGATGCGCAAATTTAATGCAAATCAAGACATCGTATAGTATGAATGTGTGTAACACATTCATACTTACCGCACTCTTACACACATAAATACCTTCATGGGTACCAATTGAAAACCAGCGTCAAGGTCCATCCGCTTAGCATATGCTGAACTGGACACCCCTTAAGCCCTTTGATGCAATTGTGAGGCACATAATAGAATAAAACATGTACTAGTTTAAGTCAAGTGTTTAACGTGACCTACATGCATCAAATAAACGTTTCTATCTTTCTAATAGTTTATGCGAATAGCAGAGCGACAATTATACGTGGCTAAGCCGTTTGGTCGTGACTTTACTCCTCCGGAACCACAATACCGATCTTGACCAAATTTGCCATGGTGATAGTGTAGACACCGCTGAGTGTTTAGAGGGGTCAACTATTGAAATACAATGTACCATTGAGGAATAATCATCGAAAAACAGTTTCACGAGCGCGCGGCCTTAGCTATGCGCGCGACCGTAGTAAGATGCCTTGCCAAGCCTGCTCGCTCAGCTCAATTTATTTCAGTCGCACCCTGCACTGAATTCCTAGTTAATTGTTACAGTATAAAACTTATACACTTGTATTTTAATCTACCAGCTGACGCCCGCGCGGAGGTGGGTTGTCGATTTTTGGTCATATCTCCGGTTTTACTTACCCAATTGAAATCAAATATACGGTAGATTTTAAGTCTGACCAAGACTTTTAGAATAGAAAAAACCGCATCAAAATCCGTTTACTACTTTTTGCGTCAATCACGAACAAACAGACAAGATTTCCTAAAAAAAATATTTTTGTATTCAAAATCGTTCATTACCTAACCTAATTTTGTTTTCAATATCTTCAATGTACAGACACAACTAATTCAATTTTATAATATATTATACATTCTAATCATCATCATCATTCGAGCCTTAGCCTAACTAAGTGGGGGCGGCATTCAGCCTAGCAAAATATGTGTGCCAAATACCTTCTCCGTGAGCATCTGTCTGTCTGTGAGCGTGAGGCCGAGACCTGCTGCTTCACAGTCCGCTGGCACCACGACGACCTTATGACGGAACTTCGGCACTTCTTCTTTTAACCGGCTGAAGACCTGGAAGTCGAAATAAATCTGGGTATTAGACTGACTATCATAAAAGCATCTCGGATGATGTTTTTAAACAGACTTCGAACGCAGGTGGGCTGAAGTCAAGAAAATCTGTATATGTGGAGTTTCTCGGGTGATGCAGGCCTGCTGTGTGGATGGGCAGTTACTCCACAGACTATGGCCCACCTGCTAACGTGTACTGCATGCCCATTTACATGTACCTGAGAACGCAATCCAGGTAGCAGCACACTAGTTTCATAATTGTTTCCATTTACAATACATAGAATTAATTATTTATTATACTTATTGTAAATTAGCGATAGCCCAGTGGCCTACGTAACGGACTGCTGAGACGAGGTCTCGAGTTCGATCCTCAGTCGCCCCGGGCACACACCTCTGACTTTTTGTAGTTATGTGTGTATTAATAAATGTTAAATATCGCTCGGTTAATAATATGCTCGGTAGATGGCAATGGGCTCACCCCCTATTACATTGGGATCTTAACATAACTGGCGAATCGTGGGTGTGTAATACACCTCTGCCTACCCCTTCAGGGATACAGGCGTGAAGTTATGTTATGTTTTGAAAATTAATAGAGTAAAAAATCTGCCAAAAAAGTAACTTATACTGATCATTCTTTCTCTCGGATATCTACCTGCGTGTCACCAAACTGATGCATTCCATCCGCACTCCTATTTAAGTCTACGTTCAACTATTAGAATAATATTATGTAATCTGTGGTATTAGAATAATGTTGTAATCTGTGGTTCAACTTTGCAGGTCAATAATCAACATAAAAACACCGAATTATGCCGATTGACCCTATTGCGAATCTATTCTGTAGGAGTTTTGGCGCCAACACGGGAAAAGACGCATCGAGGTAGTGTTTCATTTTCTAAAATTTATGTTATTTCGAGTTTTTATGTTTAAAAATAGTGGGTTTTTAGACATAACGTCTTCGACAACATACACGAGTGTAGGAAAGTGGCATATTTACCGTGAATTGTGATTTTCCATGTTGTTTCCAAAACTCCAAAGAAGCCTTTAGTAAAGCTCCCACTACTTTACTAGGGCAAGACTAAGTGTACTAGTGTGTGACTAGTTAATTATGAGCATATAGCGATAAAAACTGAATAAAACAGGAATAAATAAATAAATATTCTACGACATTCTACACAGCGCTTTCTAAATCCAAAGTAAGCATAGTTTAACTAGCTTGTGTTATGGGTTCCAGAATGCGGATAACCATACTTAAATACTTGACATTGGCTAAATGCGATGCAAGAAGCCAGAAAGAAAGAAAAAAAACTGTTCTGTTTACAGTGAGTATTCTCACTATACTATATCTCGCGTGACATTTCGTAAAATAGTAATTAATATCATAAAAAATACACGTCATATGCGAGTAAAACCACGACATATTGCCAGTGTGACACATAAAGGTGTACTTGAGGAAGACAATGCGTTAAATGGGCATTATTTGTTGATCCTTTTATCAACAAAACTGAATGACCAAATAAACAGACGAATCCGGCCAAGGTGTGTTGACGAAGGATAGTGGTATGGTATTAAGCTGCCAAATATTTGCAAAGCCTCCATTGTCAGGACTTAATGAGTTCCTCTTGAAGGTGCTTCAAAACAAACCAGTTTTTAGTCAATCGTTAAGGCTAATTAGATTCCTTTTTGTTTTTTGTAAGAAATATTTATACATATGTGGAGGAACAGAGTGTGATGTTCCTCCAACACAAAGGGAGGATCCTCCGACCAGGCAAGGTGATCACGCCTGGCGGGCCGCGGCCCAACGGTTGTCGTTGGGATGTTGTATATATGCTGTACCAGCGCGCGAACTTCACTTTCGCGATTCAGGATTGGTATTGATGTAGTAGTATCCAAGTAGTTCACCTTGTTGTCGCTAGATGGCGCTGGGTATATGTGGTATCGCCACACATATAATAAAATAGGAACAAAAACTGTACATGTACAATGCCAAAATTGTGTATAAATATTTTGTCTGTTTGTCTGCTTCTTATTATCATCACTTGAAAACCACTGAGCAAATTCACCTGAAATTTTGCATGAACATTTTTCTAGGGTATAGTCATAAACTGTACTGTATATCAGCACGCTATTGTAAGTGTAATGGGAGCAGCAGGGTAAAATAGACCAAATCTATTATTGATCATTCCTTTATTATTACAAAGCAGATCATCACGAAATTCTGCATTTTAATAGAACTCGGACATGGTCAACATTTGGACTATAAATCTTCACGCTAGCTAAAAGGTAATGAGCAGTAAAATATGAAACCTACGTACGCAACTCTATAGTTTCGAGATTTCACACGATCTTTTACACGTGTAAAATATGGTTGATTAAAACTCAACCGTTTTATTTTGATGTTACATATAAACCTCTATTTCTTCTTGATAGATGATTGAAATTATAACGATGACCGCGACTTTGCCCACATGAAGCCCTTTATCGTAAGAAGATGCTTGCAATTAGGCGGAGTCATCAAAAAACAATGTTTAAAAATGACTGTAAAGTTATTCATTGTTTCCGTAGTTCGCAAGAATTACGGTAGATGGCTCCAACGTCGCCTTAAGACGTATAATATATCGGAGAATTTCGAATATCTGGGACGTGTCTAGGTGGCTCAGTTGGTCAGAGCATTCCCCCTGTAAGGGACTGGTCGCGGGTTCAAGTCCCGTCCTAGATGTTCTCTTTTTCCGATCTAAAAATCTTTAGAAAAAAGTAAGCATACAAAATGCTTAAAAATTTAATTGAAAAGATGCTATTTTTCTAAGTAATATCATAATGTATCTGTAGCTCGCGGCTTCACCCGCGTGGAATTCTGATTCCGTTCCTGCTACCCATGGGACCCTATTCCTCCACTACTACCTATATTAGATACACAATTCCACTATACATCATTTTGTTATATCTCAAAGGGTTTGGGCAGCTCCCAGACGGTTTATTTTCCGACACCTTCAACAAATATCATTATATTTTAGCCAATATATACAAAATCTTGACAAATTATATACTAAAACTTTCCGAGAACCACTCTATCCATTGGTGAAAACAGCATGAAAATTCGTGCAGTAGTTATTGACTTTAACGCGAATAGACAGACAGAAAGACGCGGTATAGGACTTTGTTTTATAGTATGTAGTGAAAGATAACGGTCTTCTTCAGGTTTTTTTTTTAAATATATTTAGGACACATCAATTTGACTTCACCTCGCCTGATGGTAAGCTGAAGGAAAAGTCTCACTAAAGAGGGTCACCAATACATACACGTACCATGTTAACAATGGTGGCACTCAGCTTGACGGCCTCATCAGAGGAGAATTGTCGTCGCAGCACCGCGTGACACTCACCGGTCCCACTAGTGCTGCGACCACAATCCCCCTGCCCGGCTATGCACTTGCTGACCCCTGAACGCAATCAAACCGAAATTGTATTACTATGGAGGGTTTTTCGCAATCGTGCACGGTGGTACCTACCCGGCCGAATTTTGTGACAAATTTGTGTCATCAAATTTCTACAATAAAATCAAAGTTTATCAAAATTGATTCCGCTGGAAAAGGTAATAGAAAGACAGACAGACGATTTACTTTCTCCTTTATAATATTAGTACGGATAACAATATATTTTTGTTTATGCAGCAATAAATTGATTTATCTTTCTATTCTTTTTATCACTTACATATATTCTCACGTATGACCTTTATCTCACCTGATCGCGAGTGACGGTGTGGTCTACGATAAAACACGTTTGCCTAGAAGGAACCTATTCAATCGACAATTGGATAATTTTCTTAGTCATTTTAACTCAAGTATAATTATGCAAAAAGCATCCTTACACGGCTTAAAAACCTTCTGAAGCTTAATATAACTTCCGGAAGCATTTCCCTTAAATCGCATAGCACCAACCAATATTAATTATTTTTGACCTTATGGCTTTTTTGTCCATAAGTTGTTGAAACTGGCAATATCACGCATCTTCAGGGTCTTGGGGGCTAGGACGTCTGCTTGCCAAGAAGGCTAAGGTCATATTATCTTATTGAAAGAAAAGTTAAGTAGTTACGCACAAATATTAATAGCCTAAGAGCCAGCTGCAACATTACTACGTTCATAATATATTTAATTTAAAAAAAAATATGGTACGTAACGGGACTTATAGAATTATTATTATTAGGGGGTTAATGGCCAAGATTGGAACCCGGAACTTGTTGATTCTAAGGCTAACTCGATGCTGAATCAACAATTATCAATACCGGAATATGGTTCTAATTGACTTAACCCAAGAAAAAGCGAATTCAAGGAACTGTGAGTTTATTGTGCGTAAATAGTAGCACCAATAAATAAACATATTTTTGGTATTTTGAGATAATTTTACACTTCTAGACCACCGTTTTAGTTCCCGTGGTTGCTAAAAACTAATCGAAATGTTATTAAAAATAACAAAATTAATCGTGATAGAACTCGTAAAATTAAGTTTCTTCCTTTTCCGTCAATCCGGCTTGTAGGCGAGGCTTGGCTTGGGCCCCGATTTTTTTTTTTATATTTAGGACACGTCAATTTGACTTCACCTCGCCTGATGGTAAGCTGAAGGTAAAGTCAAAGAGGGTAACCATTACATACACGTACCATGCTAACAATGGTGGCACTCAGCTTGACGGCCTCATCAGAAGAGGATTGTCGTCGCAGCACCGCGTGATACCCACCGGTCCCACTAGTGCTGCGACCACAATCCCCCTGCCCAGCTATGCACTTGCTGACCCCTGAACGCAATTAAACCGAAATTGGATTACTATGGAGGGATTTTCGCAATCGTGCACGGTGGTACCCACCCGGCCGAATTTTGTGACAAATTTGTGTCATCAAATTTCTACCACCAGTAAGTATTTCATTGGTCAACTTTTCAATAAAAGACAAATGAGCGTTGCAATCTTGCAGCTGGCTCTTAAGCTATAATTGTTTGAATGGTATTGACCGTGAATAGGTCAACAAGCTTGTAATTTTTATGAACAAAATATGATTAAGAGTTTATAATAACACATTATTTGACACGAAGACTACTGTCGACCTTGTGTTTTATTTTTACGATAAGGATTGTCAATATTTGGCTAGCCGACGTTGGAATACTTATCCGAATTCACATTTTTTAATTGAAATATTTTTTTAGTGACTATTCGGATACCATCTAAATATTAAAGCTATTTCGTACTATGCTAACTATACAAAATATCTTTTATATTTTGATGGCGTCCAAATTAATGTTGAAAAAAATTAAAATTAAAAAGTGTCAATTCGGACAAGTGCATGCCCCTTTTTTTTCGTGCGGAAGTCCCCCCCGGATACCCCCCGCCGGTAAGCGAGGAGGGATTATGTCGGATTCGAATCGACTAAAACCGCACGCCGTCTCGGGTCTTCAGACGCCGGGGTGTAAGGGCCCATAAGGCATTTCTCTCGCACCCCGGCCGGACAAGTGGCCCTAACGTCGGCTAGTCCACATTTTTAACTATTTTCCGGCTTATTCGTCGTTTCGGCTCTTGAAAACTCGGCATCCGGTGCCGAGTTGCCCCGAATTATTTTCAATTGTTTTTCACTAGCTGTTGCCCGCCGGTTTACCCGAGTGGTATTCTGTTCCCGCTTCCCATGAACCTATTCCAGGGATAAAAAGTAGCCTTTGTGTTCCAGACTATAATCTATCCCTGTAGCAAATTTCAGCCAGATCCGTTCAGCCTTTAGAGCATGATTGAGTAACAAACATTCAAATATTCAAATATACAACCATACAAACATACAATCTTTCACATTTATAATTTTAGTAGGATAGGATTCGTTAACTAGGCACCCGGTGCCAAGTTGCCCCAACTTTTTTATCTAGGGCGCGTGAAAGAATATTAGTAACCGAAATTACTAATATTCGCCCTAACCCCTCCAGCTAAGCTAAATTACTTGTGTTAGGAGTGGGTTCACGTCAGTAGTGTAATGGCCAGTATTCGTACCCGGGACCTCTCGATCGTAGGGTCGACACCTTAACCACTAAGCTACCGATGCTTCATAATTAACAATTATGATTGAGAATAATTATGACTTCATCTGGCCTGATGGTAAGCAAAAGGTGAAATCTCCGGAATGAGGGTCACGATTACAGATACAAAAAAGACTACAATGATGGCCCTTGGTTTGACGGCCTAATCAGATGCTTTTTCACGGGACCCGGGTGAAAGATGGAAACACGTTGGTCTTTAAAGAACTACAAGTATCTATGGTGCGGCTAAGAACGAATGTATTTACAAATTGAATGAGTATTCCTCCTGTAAGAGACTGATTGCGGGTTCAAGTCCCGTCCTAGATGTTCTCTTTTTCCGATGTAAAATTTATAGGAAAAGTTAGCATATAGTTGCTTCAAAATTTCATTGAAATTAAATATGTTTAGCGTTCTAGAATCCATATTACAAGCTATGCTCAAATAAATAAATATTCTAAGACATTTGCACAACGCTATCTAGACTCAAAGTAAGCATAGCTTTTAACTAGCTTGTGTTATGGAACTGCGGATAAACATATTTAAATACATTTTAGTTTTGTAAGTACATACATAATATACATAGAAACACCCAGACCAATGGAAATAGACATATTATGACAAATATTTGCACTGAGCGGAAATTGAACCCGACGTGGCAGTCGAACGCTATACCGCAACGCCATGGAGGTCGTACTTAGTCAGTATATATATTTATTCCTCCGAACTGTCCTGTCAGAAGACATCTTCTTAGTCACTCTTTTGTTGCTATATCCATCTTTGATACAATCCATTCATCTTCTCTTGGGTCTAAGTGTTTAAGGAGTCGGCCTTTCGATGGAGAGGCTCAGGTTCGAATCCTGGCCATTACACTACCGACTTGAACCCACACCAGCAATTTGCGATTAGTCCCGGTGTCCACCACCAATTTGGCATGCTTTATAATTTGAATTCGAAACTGCAGAAGTAAACATATCCTTGATATATTCCAAATTTAACGCGGACGAATTCACGGGCAACAACTTGTTACTGATATTCCCCCTAAATCCTACTGCTAAGCTAAATTGCTGATTAGTCCCGGTGTCCACCACCAATTTGGCCACCACTGGTGGACAGAGAGACAAATTATGAAATTATGTTCCGCTGTCCACCACTGGTGGACAGAGCAACACCGGGACTAATCGTATTACCTGATTAGTCCCGGTGTCCACCACCAATTTGGCCACCACTGGTGGACAGAGAGACAAATTATGAAATTATGTTGCTCTGTCCACCAGTGGTACATGTTTTGAAAAGTTGTGTTATTGCGAAACGACTTTTTGTCGCCAAACGCTGCTTCGACTGAACGATTCTTCGAATATTTATCAATCGATGGACTGATGTTTCGAATGTTAAATTCAAAACATTGTTTAAAAAAAACATCTCGGTATATAGGAAGCACTGTACACCGAGATCTATCTTCATAGATAGCACTTCTTACCATAAACTTTCCGGACTAGTGGTTCCGGCGTTCGCTCGGCTCGCGCTCTGTTGGGGTCACAGTTCTAACCTAACCTAACCCACTTTACTTATTTTCGGAATATAAGCCGAGCGAGGCAAGAAGTGCGAAATATCCACCAGTGGTGGCCAAATTGGTGGTGGACACCGGGACTAATCAGGTAATACGATTAGAAATTTTGTCAAGAGTAACATTAGCCTATTTAAAAAAGTGGAAAGTCAACGTCGCGCGGATAAACTGCACCTACTACCCACCAACACTAGTTTGGCCCACAAAAGCCTTTTTGCAATGGCCCCTAAATTATTTAACAAACTTCCCCAGGACATAAGAGTCAGCCAGCATAGCCACGACTTCAAGGGAAAACTCTTCAACCTATTGAATGAAAAGGCTTATTATTCTGTTGAGGAGTATCTATCTGACCAGTCTATAAAATAGCGTAAATAGGTTACATCAATTTTAAATTTGAATAGAATTGACATTGTACTTAAAACTATCATTCGTAACTTTGTGCATATCGATATAATTTATATATTATTGTAATGCATACTTGACATTATTACTAATTAATGGACATCTAAGAACCTAATCAATAACTATCCTAAAATTGACATTAATAAATTATCTATATCTGCCCTATTTTGAAGAAATTTTACATTTGAAATTCACGTTAAATTAAATTCTCTAAATTATGATACGAATTGATTGAATTCCCAAAATTTAGATAGTGGTTGGTCATAAAATAAGAACTGTCTGACTATATATATAAATGTAAATATAAATAATAAAATAAGTAATAAAATAATCATCATCATCTCATCATCATCTCATAAACTCACGCCTATATCCCCGAAGGGGTAGGCAGAGGTGCTAGCACCCACATTTCGCCAGTTTATGTTTAGGTCCCAATGTAATAGGTGGCGAGCCTATTGCCATTAACCGGGCACTTATAAACCTGCGGTAAATACACACATAACTTCGAAAAGCATCGAAAAGTCATTGGTGTGTGCCATGGTAAAACCTGGGATCGAACCCGAGACCTCGTCTCAGCAGTCCATTACCCATACCACTAGGCTACCGCGATTAATGAATGAATTAAAAATAATATAAATAATAATAAATTTAATGTGTAATAAATGTAAATTATATTATACTTAATATATGCATGTTATTATGTATGCCAATCGGCGGAACATAGTATGTACCAAAGCACCCTGTAAACATCTATATTAACCTGTGTTCACGAAATAAATAAATGATAGAATGAATAGTCCCGGTGTTGCTCTGTCCACCACTGGTGGACAGCGGAACATAATTTCATAATTTGTCTCTGTCCACCAGTGGTGGCCAAATTGTTGGTGGACACCGGGACTAAGCAGCAATTTAGCTTAGCAGTAGGATTTAGGGGAATATCAGTAACAAGTTGATGCCCGTGAATTCGTCCGCGTTAAATTTGGAATATTCAAGGTATGTTTACTTCTGCAGTTTCGAATTCAACATGTATTAGGTTACTATTTCATCGTTATATTTTTCAATAATTTATCATGAAGAATTAGAGGTATATGTAACATCGAAATAAATAGCGTTATCCCTAATAGCGTGATGATATTTACTATCAAAGGTTGAGCCTCTAATCATCTTTTACAAGTAAGTAATTCTGTAACTCAATTAAAATTTTAAGCAATTATAGCATGCTTCCTTTTCTATAGATAATAATATATCGCAGATTCCCCCTGTAAGGTACTGGTCGCGGGTTCAAGTCCCGTCCTAGATGTTCTCTTCTTCCGATCTAAATCTAGGTATAAGTAATTCTGTAGTTTCGTGATTTCATATTTTACTGCTCATCGCCTTTTAGCTGTAGCGTAATGATTTATAGTCCGAACCTTGACCATGTCTGAGATCTATCGATTTGCAGAATTTCGTGATGATCTGCTTTGTAAAAATAAAGAAGTGATCAATTATAGATTTGATCGATTTAACATATCACACTTATAATTTATTTATTTATTTATTTAATTTTGAAGCATGGAAGACTTACAGCTAATTACACAAGTTTAAATAATAAGTTTAACATTGGTCAGCCAATTATAAGTCCTCACTTATAGATTAGAATGGCATGATGATATGACCATACCCTAGAAAAAAATTCATGCAAAGTTTCAGCTGAATCTGTTCAGTTGTTTTCAAGTGATGCTCGGACATTGATAGTAAAAAGCAGATAAACAGAAAAAAAAACGAAAAATCACATTTTTGGCATCGGTATCGTTCCCAGAAAAGAAATTATTTTTTTTGAAAAATATTCAATGTACAGTTTCTCACTTCGTTACGATTTTATTATATGGATAGATTTCAGTAAATAATATTCTAAAAAAATGTATGACTACCTTTTTTTTTTGTGCGGAAATCCCTGCGGATACCGCCCCTGCTGGCCAGCGAGGGCGGTTATATCGGGCTTGAACCGACTAAAACCACACGCCGTCTCGGGTCTTCAGACGCCGGGGTGTAAGGTTGCCCCATAGAGCATATCCCTCGCACCCCGAATGTATGACTACCTACTTTGAATTGAGGATTTCTAACAATATTATAACTCTTCGCAATAATATAAACATACTCATTGTTGCCCGCGTGGAGTGCAGATCGCGAGCCCGCGAGCTACAAAAACCTATTTCAGGGATAAAATGTAGTTAGCGTGCTATTCCAGACTATCTATTCCTGTGCCAAAATTTCATCCAAATCTGTCCAACCGTTTTTGCGTAAAATAACAACAAACATTCATCCACCCAAAATTTCGCGTTTATAAGGAAACTAAGAAGCAAGAAAAGTCAACGACAAACGTGGATTAACACTCAAATATTTACAAACGTTTTTTACATTAGAATACATGCACTTTTTATTTTTACTTACTGATTGTGAAATAATATTTATATGTATTTAAATTTAATTCCAATTCGTTTTGTTAATTTGTAAACCACGTGTGGTAGGACATAGCTCACGTAACATATATATAAAACCTTCATAATATATATACTATGTAGTTTTCCAATCCCCAGAGGACAAAGATAATATGTTTCATGTTTTTTAAGAGCTCAAAAGATTAATAAATTAGAATTTGATAAACCACTTTTGTCGTTGATTGTACTTGAACAAAATGTCACTTACGGGATCATCGAAGATCTCTTCCATTCTTGTGTATATATCTTTTCCCCGCTTCTGCCGTACCAAAAGGTACAAGTTCTCCACACCTGGGCAGCTTCTGAGCAGTTTCTCCACCAGGACTTTGCCAAGGAAACCTGGAAAGTGGTAAAATAACTTCAATATCACAAAAAATGTTACAATTCCGGGTCGTTTATGCGGGGCGTGAAAACGCATCTGATGAGGCCGTCAACCTGAGGGACCAGTGTAGTGGGGTGCTTGGTTGGGGACCTCCACGCGGTGCACCCTGGGCAACGGAGACGGCAGCGCCTCTGTCCTAGGGTGGGAGAGACGCTGCCGCCTACGGCCAACTCCGACCGAGGCGAGGACGGCCCTGTTGAGGGCTGTTCGGAAGCTTTCCACGTGTCCCTCTGATTAGCAGATGGCACAGTGGAGAGCAAGTAAAGGGGCCGTCTCGAAACCGGAGATGGCCCAGGGTCAGTCGGGGTGCGAGGGATATGCTCTATGGGTAACCTTACACCCTGGCGTCTTAAGACCCGAGACGGCGTGCGGTTTTAGTCGGTGCAAGCCCGACATAACCGCCCCCGCTAACCGGCGGGGGGGTATCCGAAGGGATTTCCGCACGAAAAAAAAAAAAAAGGGACCAGTGTAGCATTATCAGTGTCTTTAATGGTGCCCTTATTCCTGAGACTTCCCCTTTAGCTTACCATCAGGCGATGTCCAGTGATATTGACGTGCCCTACATAAAAAAATACATTTTTCAGACAGAAAAACATGAGCTCAATGCAAAATTTTTTGTAACAAAATTCTTTTTTTTTTCTATTAAAATAGTAGTTTATGCAACTGTTATATAAGAAAGGGTATTAAAACACGAGAGTCTGTTTATCGCATGAGGCGAAACCGAATGCGATAATAGGTTGACTCGAGTGTTTTAATACCTAAGTTATATGCAGTTTCATACACTACTTTATCTTCACTCATAGGAAAAATTGAAATTAAACATAGTAGGTAGGTTACAAGGTCGCCATTTTTTTTCATATTCAGCCTAAAACCTTAGACTAGTTTAATGAATAAAAAAAGATAGCGATACTATAATGAGTTTTATGATACAGTTGGCGGTACTATAATAAGTTTTATTTTTAATTTTATGTATATGCGTTTATAAAGTGCGTATGTATAGAATCGTCTTTGAATTCGTAATTCGAATTTTTCGATTTGAATGTAGATAAATATATTTAACTCCTTATTTTGACTGTATACCGGTACAAACGTGTTAAACAAATATTAAATCTAACTAAACTATTATAAATAACTGAAATAAAATCCGTCTCCTCTTTTTGGTTCGGCTTATAGGTTTTTTTGGAAGCGATTGACGTCTGAACTCCCGACCTCGAAAGGAAAAAACTGCGAGCAGAGCCTCTTCCATTAATAAGTAGATGTACCGATTTGCAGGTGAGGTTTGCTTGACCTCAAAGGTATTGGTGTCGCCCTGAGGAGGAGTCCCCACTCCTCCTCAGGGCGACACCCCTTTGACCTTCCAAAGTCAAATCATCTCGGCCACTATAACCGGATTTCATAAAAATATGTCGAAATAAAGCGGAATTATTAAGTGATTATATCCAACTTTCTTACAAAGAGTTTTATAAATGAAAACCAAACTTCACACCGTAATCATTTCGTATTAAGCGTTTGGTCACTATAGACGGAGTCGCAATAAACGGATACTTTAATAATATAATATTCTACGACATTCTACGCAGCGCTTTCTAGACCCAAAGTAAGCATAGTTTAACTAGCTTGTGTTATGGGTTCCAGAATGCGGATAAACATACTTATATACTTTTTTTTGTCAATAACATAACATACATAACATAATTTTCTCATAAGTGTCTCCGAAGGGGTAGGCAGAGGTGTATTACACACCCACGATTCGCTTGTTATGTTAAGGTCCCAATGTAATAGGGGGCGAGCCTATTGCCATCTACCGGGCACATTATTAAGCGTGCGATAATTAATACATATTTATTAATTGTACACATAACTACGAAAAGTTAGAGGTGTGTGCCCGATGCGACTGGGGATCGAACTCGAGACCTCGTCTCAGCAGTCCGTTACGTACGCCACTGGGCTAAATGGGTAAATACATACATATTATACATAGAAACACCGAGACCAATGCAAATAGACATATTCATGCATGCAATATTTGCACTGAGCAGGAATCTAACCCGCGCCCCCTATGATAACCACCCGCGTCGAATGAACTACCGCTAAGCAATTCAGTAATTCTTGAATTTTTGTACAATTATTGTTGAGCCGTGTCAGCAAAAGGGTTAATAGCCAAAAGCCTCGACCCATACCTGAAGAGGCTCGTGTTAGATCATACGGTCAAGAGTTGGATGCAGAAGGCCATACTCCTCGACACGGCATGTACAGTGAAGAGCCTACGAGACCTATCTAGAGGCTTTTGACATGGTACCTTGTACTCAATGCCGATGGAATTCTGTCTTTAATATGCATTTTTAGGGTTCCGCATCGCAAAATTTAAAATATAAACAGGCCCGGTGCGAGAATACACAGAATACAGCTATTTATCAAGTTTCTACAGCATACTTCTTAGAGTTTCGGAAAAAGTAGCAGTGACTAACGGACGGACAGTCAGACAGACATGACGAATCTATAAGGGTTCCGTTTTTTGCCATTTGGCATCGGAACCCTAAAAACGGAACCGGGACCCCGGGTATATCTTAAGAAATAAGTCCCCAGGAACCCTGACAAGCTTCCTGTAGTGTAACAGACAGCCTCGTTGTGGACTGCGGGGACCCTTACTCCTTTGACGCGCAGTTTCTGCTAGGGCGACAGATAGCCCTTGCCTTTACCTTCATACCCACGCTCATGGAGGATGAAAAACGTGTGACACTCTCCTCTCTTCTCGACCTCTGCAGGACAGGAGTGATTTGCCCTCTCGCATACCCATTTCACCCCCTCTTTTACGTACATCACGTCAGTACCTTCAGTCGCCCTCAAAAGTGGCTGAACATTGATAAATTGATAAACTATTTTAACATTGCGATAGATCAAACTTCTCAATACATATTTTCAGTTTCATAACTACATATGCATGGAAGCATTTTTGTAACTCTACGAGCTCAAGTTTAATATATTTCAGGTTTAGTTAATGATTTTACAAGGATATATATTTATACAAGGATTTTGGGGTTAAAGGTTCTGTGTGCTGAAATACAGGTAACAAACCTAGTTCAGCAGCAGATGTATAACTATGTACAGAAACTTACATATCTTTGTAATTTGAATAATTGTTTGTATGTATTATTATTGGTTTTACAGATGAAGTGTAAAAAGTAACTTAGAATAAGTTAAGTTATTTCTGAGTGCGGCTGTGCCTTGGACAAAACCATGTTCTTCATGAAGAACATCTAAATATCTTGAATAATTTGTTGAGTAGTTAAATCGTTATGTCAGAATGTTTGTTCGAAATAAACACATCAAATATCTACTAATCGGTTCGAGGTGCCCTCTTAATTTTTACATCTTAACAAATATTCAACTTAACTATATGCAACTTAACAAATATTCAACTTAACCATATACATCTTAACAAATATTCCATGTCTAAGTTAACAAAACATATTTACTTAGTTTAATACAAATACTCCTCAATGATAAGCACATCTCACAGTAACATACTTCGAGCTATTATTCCCAACTTAATGCCCTCACATCCTAGCGTCTGAAACCCCGAGACAGCGTGCGGTTGTAGTCGGTTCGAATCCGATATAACTAGCCACGCTGACCGGAGGGGAGGAATCTGGAGGGTTTTCCGCACGAAAAATAAAAAATAGGTCACATAAATACCCTAAAGTCGAGAACTTGCTAATGCGTGTTTACAAATGCTTCTTTACCTGCACAGCACCTGCATAGTGTTGGGCTAAAGAAGCTTTCGGGCAGGCAAATTGTGAAAAAGGTACACACTGGCCGGCGGGGGGGTATCCGAAGGAATTTCCGTACGAAAAAAAAAGGTACACAAATCCGTCTTTAGCCGAACACACAAACCGTGTTGGCTTGAAGAAGCTTTACGAAGACAAATTGTGAATTCGAGCTCAATGTCCTTTTTTAGCACAGCACATAAACACTGGAATATTCCTGTAATCCCACCGGGGTCCAATTATTGCTGATTTTTAGGGATATATTTTACACTGATATATAAATAACGAGCGATTACTTTTACATTAGATTACTTGTGATACGTAATATGTAATAGGATCCCCGCGAAGCACGGACCGTCGACATCGCTCACGTAAAATAGAAAGATATCAAACCAAAACAACCACGCATTTCTCGGTTTGGATTCAAACATTCCGTTAAACTGATACGGCTTGACGCGTGATGCGGTAAGCGATATAAAGAAGCAGAGTGAGGTGTGAGGCGGTACGTGCAACGTTGGCTCAAAGAAACCCAACATGGTGTATGTGTGCTGTGCTAAAGAAGAATACGGAGCTCGAATTCACAATTTGTCTCCACAAAAGCTTCTTCAGCCCAGTACGGTGTGTGCGTTGAGTTAAAGAAGGATTTGTGGATCTTTTTCACAATTTGTCCGCTCAAAAGCTCCTTTAGCCCAACACTATGCAGTGCTGGGCTAAAGAAGTATTTGTAAACACGGATTGCTAATAAATAAATAGCATTTTGAAATCAAATGTACACATGATTATCAAAATAACGCAGTCAGGAAATATGTACCAAAGGTCAGCTTTATGCAAGCAAATGGGTTATTTCTATTATTTGTAATAGATACAGTAAATTTAAAATGGGTTGAGATTGAACATTCATATATTTATAGGGTTCTGTACCCAAAAAATAAAAAAAAACTGTCTGTTTCTATCTCTCTGTCAAGGCCGTTTTCTCAGAAACGCGTAAAGTTATTAAGTTGAAATTAATATCATAAGTAATAATTTCTGCAACTTCATGAAAGACAATCTGTCTCTCTATCTCTTCGCTTATTTCTCCCCTATCACCCACGTCATGCTGTGTGCGAGAAAAATAAATATTGTCCGAATAGGTACTTTTAGTCATTAAATGCCATTGTATCATAAAATTACTGGACAATTTACTGTTCCGCATTGGCTTGTCAAATTACGGGAGTATGAAAAATTGTTGCATGTATGGACAATCCGTAAAATATACAGAACTGGTCACCCTAGTCGGTAGTTAAAATATAATTAAAAACACAATCAAACCGTGAGTAATTCCTGTCGAAGGCTTAATAATGTCAGGAAACCACGTTTTTTGTATTGACATATCTTTTTAATCGAATTGAAATCATGCGTTTTGGAAACGTGGCGTAAATGAAATGGGCCCATGGAATCGTTTATAGCCATGGACGTAAGTTTGGAAAACGGTTGAACGGATCTGGGGCAGATTTAGTAAAATTATGTTATTATTACCTACACAGCTCAAAACTATCTAGGATATTTTAAATTAATTGATTAAATTAAAAAATATCAATCCTAGAATTGCCACGTTTTACAACCTTTTTTTAAATTTTAATTTGATATCAAGTGTTAGTAGGTACGTGTGATTTCAAAACGTAAGCAAATTTATCAAACTAAAATCAAACTGTCAATGATGATGTAAACAATCAGAAGGGATTTCCGCACGAAAAAAAAGGTACGTTTTGTTTTTATAGATCATATGGAATACCGAAGTGTTTGGTAAGTTTTTTTTCTAATTAAGTTGTAATCACGCGTTCGAAAACGTGGCGTTACTGAATGGGACCTCTGGATGAAATTTGGCACGGAGATACATTATAATCTCCTGTATATACAGTAGGTATGTAACAAAAGTAATGTCCGATCTATAAGGGAGATCAAATAGGTTACCTATGTGGAGTAACCTAAATACGTAACCATAAATGAAATTAAAAAAATATATATTAATGAAAATAAATGTACCTACTATTGGAATTTTAACATAATCACCCAAACCCAAAAATCTAAGAATGTGATAACACCACATTGTAGATATCCAATAATATTTAACGGCAGCCCACAACACAACATCCCGCTGATTTATTTTTAGAGAGGGTTTGTTCACAAAATGGCTCTTCTGTTTTGCCATGTAAGTTAATTCATATACCTAAATTTCATTGCAGTTTTTGTGGGATAATTACATAAACAGAACCTAATATTAATTCCTATATACACCTTTACGGATCGGACATTAGTTTTGTTACATAATATACCATATTATAGTCTGGAATAGCACATAGGCTTTTTATCCCAGGAATAATGTCCTTACAGAAGCACGCCAAGACGCAGTCGTGTCGTGCGTGTCCTACACACGCCTGCCCACCGTCGCGGAATCAAACTTGACTCCATAGGCGAGGTCGTGATGGCGGTCAAAGTCCACCGGTAACCTTGGGATTATCCTTTCGAGGAAGCCCTAAGCACCCAGAATGCCCGGCAATGGACACTTGGGGAGGACAGGACACCGTGTGGTTTTAATCACGGTCCGATACCGACACGCTTATCTTTGGCACCGATGGAGTGAAGCCCGAGGGTGATTTCCACAACCATAGGTCCCTATGCGTGGCGGGTACGGAATCAATGTTACGTGCGGAACCGCGGGCAACACCTACTTTATAATAATAAACAGAAATAGCAAATGGATTTATTTGTGTCATATAATAAAACAGAGTAACGTGGTGACGACCTCGCCACACTTGAAGGGGTTGAGGAATTATAAGATTATACGAGACGGGAAACGCGTAGGCTCGTACAGAATTACAGTAAGCCTTTATGTAACTAAACCCACTCATATTATAAACTAGCTGTCCCCCGTGGCTTCGCCCGTGACATACTTCAATGGCAATTGGCACCTATATGCCTGTTATTTGTATTAAGTTTTACAATAATTGTATGGAAATTTGCCCGATCTGTTGACATATATGATTACTGCTCCGCTCCCCTGGGTAGTAGCGTGATGATATATAGCCTTCCGTGATAAATAGGCTATCCAAAACAAAAATATTTTTTCAATTCGATTCAGTAGTGCCAACCAAACAAACAAAGAAAGATGTGGAAAAAAAAAAGATAGAATTTTAGGTGGATGTATGGATGTTTGTTTATCTGGCTGGACGGATTTAGCTGAAATCTAGTTCAGGGATAGATTATAGTTGCGGGCAAAAACTAGTCCTATTATTAGAAACTAGCTGCGGCTCCGCCCGTGTGGAGTTCTGTTTCCGCTCCCGCAACCCATGGGAACTTATTCCAGGAATAAAAAGCTAGCTTATGTGTTATTTCGAAATATAATCTATCACTGTACCACATTTCAGCTAGATCCGTTTAGCCGTTTTTGCGTGAAGGAGTAACAAACATCCAAACATGTTCACAAACTTTCACATTTATAATATTAAAAGGATAGTAAGAACTAGGATCCTAGGATAATGTGAAAGGGGTGTTTGAGGCCCCACCAAGAACCTGGAGGCCAAGCCAACCTCAACTGCAAGCCGGTACACCTGCAGATTGACGGACGAGGTTCTGGCGCCTCCTCTAAGGGTTGGGAGGATAGACGGATGGGACTTAGGGATGGATGATGACTAAAAAACACGTATTTGTTCAAGTTTTTACTTCGGTCGGCACTCCCGGAGTGCCACTGCCCTTGCTAGCCCTATAAGGAACACTAATCTCAGTAAGATAAAAAAGGAACCCTTATAGGATCGAGTCCCGTATGTTTTATCGGTAATCATTCTACTGATTAACAGAGGGCCTAGACAAAGTGACATTCTACTAGTGGAATCCCTTCGAAGAGAACCTTCAAAAATTCGAAATGGCAGTGACATTTATTGTCGACATATCACGTGTAACAAGTAATGTCACTCCCATACATTTCGGACTTTTGAAGGTTCGCTTCGTAGCTATTCCACTAGTAGAATGTCACTTTGTCTACAGGCCCATATCTCCTTACACAAGCAATTTATTTTAGCTGGAGGGGTTAAATAGCAATATCGGTTACTTGTTCCTTTTTTTTTCGTGCGGTAAAACGGAGGATGGGTCCATATTGACTCACCTAAAGTTCTTTATCCGAAATTGTTCTTCCTAACGATTTGTAATCCGAATGATCACTCCTCCTAAAATTTTTCATCCTAAAGTTTTTATTCATACTATTTGTAGTGCTACCGTCGATGTTCATAACACTCATGTTTCCGAAAATTGTTATCAATAAAATCGTTAACATACAATATTAAAGCTCCTACTGTTTTTTATCCTAACGTTTTTATCCCTAAACATAATTACCATAATATTGTCACTCATACTTGGAAAGAAACATTATCTACCAAATGTAATAAAAATATATGTCTGTAAGTATATGTATGTATGTATTTACAAAAGAAAAGTATTTTTATGTATGTTTAACAGTTGTCTTGTACCCTTAGTACAAGCCTAGGCTTAGTTTTGGACAAAATGACTTTGTGTAGCCCTGATTGGTATGTCCTGAAATTATTATTATATTATATTATATTATATTACAAAACAACTTTTTACATTTAGCAATTTTTGTTGGTTATTTGTTGTTACATACTTATTACTATTAATTAGAAAACTGTTTAGAATGATTAAACTTTATGATTAACTGATTTTTTGGCTTAAATGAATGAAAATCATAAAATACGACTGATTTACGGTTATGTTTATGACCTTTTTCGTTTTCGATTCGTTTCTGGCACTTCGCCGGCCGCTACCGCGGCACGCTCGCTTCGCTCGCTCGGCTCGTGCGTTGTGTGGTCACAATTCTAACCTAACCTAACCTAATAAAAATAAATCTAAACAAAAAAGGTATGACTTTCAATAATAGTGTAAAAGATGGTTATGTTGACAAAATATAGGAAAAGAAATAATAGTATAATAGATGTTTATTGCTACCGACATTATGAAGTTGAATGATTCGGAATTAAAACATTAGAGACAGAGTAGTTAGGAATTGTGATTGTTAGGATGAAAAATGTTAGGAAGAACATTTTCGGAGTTAAAATTTCGGAGTTGAAAATTTAGGTGAACTTTGGCGCACCCCCGGAGGATACCACCCCGCCGGCCAGTGAGGGCGGTTATAGCGGGCTTGAACCGACTGACACCGCACGCCTTCTCGGGTCTTAACACGATGGGGTGTAAGGTTGCCCATAGAGCATATCCCTCGCACCCTGACTGACCCTGGGCCATCTCCGGATTCTAGATGCCCCCCTCGGGTATGGGAACCACGGTGACCCCGTCTCGCCCCGGTTTGGGGGAGGGGTGGTAGTCGCCCCACCGTCGCGGCCTGCTTCTGCTGGGGTGACAGGCGGCTTCACCTGCCACCCCCAGGCCTGCGCTCATGGAGGAGGAGGACGGAGGTCGTTAAGCGACCTCCGGCGCCTGAGTCGCCTGCGACGCGTGGCGAGCATGTTCCGGGCTCGGCGGGCCGGGAGAGTCCTAAACCTCTCCCGGGCGCGCTCCGCCGATTACTAGTACCTACTATTTAAAAAAAAGCCTCACCTGTAGCTCCAGTAATCAATACATTCTTCCCGTCATAAAACTTGGACACTTCTGACACATTTTCAAGATTATTGTTCATGTTTTCATCAACACTTTCACATACAACACAGTGGTTGGTTTTCCCGATCATTGCGGACGGATTAGTATCGATGGTGGTGTCTTGGTTCGAGTCCGGGGAGATAAGTTTCGTGGCTGCCATTTTTTTGCTGTACTAGAGCATTTTTTCTGAAACAAAGAGAAAATTATTAGCACTAATTGACAAGTCCCGCCATCCCATTGGAAAATTGCGTGACATAAAATTGCGTGACATAAAATTGCGTGACATAAAAAATTAAATAGTTTCTGTCCCCGTGGGAACTTCATGGAATAAAGTACCCATGTATAAGCACTCTTTAGTAAACTGTTAACTGAAGTGGTAGAGTCAAGCAACAGTCATTTTGACCGTTGCATGAATGGGCCGACTCGACCGGGGAAGCACCACCCTCTCACAGAATATCGGCGCCAAGTAACAGTATCTGAACTGTTGCGTTCCGTTTGGTGAGTGAGAGTGCCGGAGCCCAAACTCCTTTCCCATCCCCTTCCAAACTCCTTTCCCATCCCCATTCCTTTACAGGGTTGGCAGCGCGAGTGTGACGCCACTGGTGTTGCACACGTAAATAGGCCGCGGTAACCGCTTCCCATCAGGTGGGCCGTGTGCTTGTCTGCCACCTTAGTGGTATAAAAAAAAAGTAAAAATGTAACGTACTGTCAAAATTTCAGGTCAATCCATCGACTAAATTGGGACCTTAACATAACTGGCGAATCATGGGTGTGTAATACACCTCAGCCTACCCCTTCGGGGATACAGGCGTCAAGTTATGTTATGTCCGTCGACTAATTATCGAGTTGTGTGACTACAAACATACGCTGCGATGCTATATTTTTATATACAGAGTAGAAACGATAAGTTTGTCAAGATGATTATTTCATCATTTTTAGGGTTCCGTTACCAAATGGCAAAAAACGGAACCCTTTTAGATTCGTCATGTCTGTCTGTCTTTCCGTCGGTATGTCACAGCCACTTTTTTCCTAAACTATAAGATCTATGCTGTTGAAACTTGGTAAGTAGATGTAGTCTGTGAACCGCATTAAGATTTTCGTACAAAAATAGAAAAAAAACAATAAATTTTGAGGGTACTTAGAACTGAAACTCAAAAATTTTTTTTTCATCAACCCCATACGTGTGTGGTATCTATGGATAGGTCTTGAAAAATGATATTGAGGTTTCTAATATCATTTTTTTCTAAACTGAATAGTTTGCGCGAGAGACACTTCCAAAGTGGTAAAATGTGTCCCCCCCCCCCCCTGGAACTTCTAAAATAAGAGAATGATAAAACTAAAAAAAATATATGATGTACATTAACATGTAAACTTCCAACGATAATTGGTTTGAACGAAATCTAGTAAGTAGTTTTTTTTTAATACGTCATAAATCATAAACTGCAATTTACCTTTCATTCAATCAACTCAAATATAAAAATTTAAAAAAAAACATTATTACGTTACTTGCTGCTACGGAACCCTTAATGGGCGAGTCCGACTCGCACTTGGCCGCTTTTTTATTAAAGATATACAAAAAGCTATTGAGCCCGAAATAAATTAATCAAGATCCTAAGGGATGGCTAACGGCGTATTGTACACTATTGTACAATTAACATGACTATAATCAAACTACCATCACGACAAACACGTACTCGAAGATAAGGCAAAACAAATGCTGCACGAAAAATACATAAAGATATATTTTATTCCACCTCAAAGGTAAAATAATGTCACGAAATAAATGTAGGTATGCAAGACACTTTTTAGGGATTTTCTTTAGAAAAGCCCTATTGCTATCGAGTTGTCGTCGACGTCGTCGTTGCCAATTTTCTGTCACGGTTTTGGGTATGAAGGAGATGAGCTATCGAGTTGCTGTTTTCGGTAATAGATTCGTGCTGGGGTGAACCATTGCAAGATAAAAAAAAATCGCTAAAAATCGCAAAAAAAAAAAAACAAAACGCAAAATCGAAAATCCCTTGTATTCGGCTGAGCTCGTCTCCGGAATTCAACTTGTTTCAGTTTATTTCAAACATTTTATTTTACATGATATTGTCGGAAGTTTACGCGAATGTTACACATTGAAATAAAACTATTTTTAACGGATTCTATCGCAGTTTATTTGATGTTATTTTCTATTTTACATTGAACCCGACGTTTCGGTTGCTTTTCAGCAGCCATGGTAACAGGGAGACATAAATTCGGGTTCAATGTAAAATATAAAATAACATCAAATAAACCGCGATAGAATCCGTTAAAAATAGTTTTATTTCAACATTTTATTTTGTTATTTTAAAAATCCCTCATGGAGTTCTGATTACTAGTTTCCCTCAACCCATGAGAACCTATTCCAGGTATAAAAAGCCCATGTATTATTCTACTACAATTTATCCCTGTACCAAATTTCGGCCAGATCCGTTCAGCCGTTTGAGCGTTTTTTTTTTATACCACTTAGGTGGCAGACAAGCACACGGCCCACCTGATGGGAAGCGGTTACCGCGGCCTATGTACGTGTGCAACACCAGTGGCGTCACACTCGCGCTGCCGACCCTGTAAAGGAAAGGGAATGGGAAAGGAGTTTGAGAGGGGATGGGAGAGGAGTTTGGGAGGGGATATGGGAAAGGAGTTTGGGCTCCGGCACTCTCACTCACCAAACGGAACGCAACAGTTCAAATACTGTTACTTGGCGTCGATATTCTGTGAGAGGGTGGTGCTTCCCCGGTCGAGTCGGCCCATTCATGCAACGGCCAAAATGACTGTTGCTTGACTCTACCACTACCAAACGTTAGCGTTACAAATATCCAAGCATTTTGACAAACTTCCACATTTATAATATTAGTAAGTATTAGGATTATAATATTAATAGGATAGCATTTCAGTTACTAAGTGGTCATCCTCATTCTACGGGTCATTTCCCACCTTTTCTAGTCTAAATTTAAAACGGCCGAATTCGATTTTATCTGTGAAGTGGCCATATGACCACCACAACCCATTGTAACGCTACGGCAATGAAAATTTTCAGTAGTTAGGCGAGGTTGTCAGACTTTTAAGCATTTCAACTACCCGTAACCACTGTCGCTGATGTCCGTATGGTATCCGGGACCGACGGTTCAAAGTGATCTCTAACGAACTCTAGCGCATAGGGCGCGGTGTGTGAGGGTTCCACAAGTTAAAAAAGATAAAAATGTTTACCCGATCTAAGCCTGACATGGCTAGGATTACTCATAATATAACATAACTTCACGCCTGTAACCCCGAGGGGGCAGAGGTGTATTCATCATCATCATCATCAGGACATAGGTGTATTACGCACCCACGATTCGTCAGTTATGTTAAGGTTCCAATGTGATAGGGGGCGAGCCTATTGCCATCTACATGACAAAAGTCAGAGGTGTGTGCCCGTGGCAACTGGGGATCGAACTCGAGACTATGCAGCTACTAAGGAACTTCGACTTTCGACAGCTAAGCCAGAGGTCGCGGGTTCGATTCCCGCTCAGTGCAAATATGTATATTTGCATTGGTCTGGGTGTTTCTATGTATAATATGTATTTATTTAGAAAAAAAAGTATTTAAGTATGTTTATCCGCATTCTTGAACCCATATGACAAGCTCTGCTTAGTTTGGGTAAAAAAAAACAGCATTCATATCACATAGCACTTTCCCATTTAAGTCTTTTTTTCTTTTTTTTTACGTGCGGAAATCCCTATTTTTGAGTTGACTGAATGAAAGGTAAATTGCGGTTTACGATTTATGACGTATTAAAAAAAAACTACTAACTTGATCTCGTTCAAACCAATTTTCGGTGGAAGTTTACATGGTAATGAACATCATATATTTTTTTTAGTTTTATCAGTCTCTTATTTTAGAAGTTACAGGCGGGGGGGGGGGGGAGAGAAATTTTACCACTTTGGAAGTGTCTCTCGCGCAAACTATTCAGTTTAGGAAAAAATTAAATTAGAAACCTCAATATCATTTTTGAAAATCTATCCATATCGTATGGTTTTGATGAAAAAAATATTTTTGAGTTTCAGTTCTAAGTATGGGGAATCCCCAAAATTTATTGTTTATTTTTCTATTTTTGTGTGAAAATCTTAATGCGGTTTACAGAATACATCTACTTACCAAGTTTCAACTGCATAGTTCTTATAGTTTCGGAAAAAAGTGGCTGTGACATACTGTCGGACAGACAGACAGACAGACATGACGAATCTATAATTGTTCCGTTTTTTTCCATTTGGCTACGGAACCCTAAAAAGAGTTAAACATACACAGTCGGTCTAAGAGACCAGTGTGTGAGTGTGCGAAGGTTAGCACTAGAAACGAAATGAAACTCCGATGCTATCAATTCCTATCACACTCAATTCATTGCTATCACAAGTCGATACACGTAATGTATGCTCATCGGTGCCCCAGTAACCTCTGTAGCAAGTTATATAACAGTTGAGCAACCACTCCAAATATTTGATGTTATAATGAAGAACATTTACTAGTACATACTATAAAATTTTGTCGGAAAAAGTCAACAACCGTGACAGGACTCGACTCCGCGCACGCTCAGGCTGTGGAATGATCTCCCTGCTATGGTTTTCCCAAGCGACTACAATGTAGGCTTCTTCAAGAAAGGCATTAGAAGGTTCTTACAGCATCTGCAGCGCGGGTGTGACGCCCCTGGTGTTGCACACGTCCATATGCCACAGCAACCGATTCCCATCAGGTGGGCCGTGTGTTTGTCTGTCACCCAAGTGGTATAAAAAAACCCCCGACCAGTTCCTTTATATGGATAGTTAAAAATAAATGACCTTGACACAAAGTCAAGGTCCTTTAAATTTAACCGTTTTTCCATGACCTAGTAGTGTCATGGGGATTGAATACCTTTGACACTGCCGGTGGTTTAATTAGCATTGAATTATACCTTTGACACTACCAGTGGTGTAATGTGTATTCAATAATATCTTTGACACTACCGGTAATGTCATGTTGATTGAAAAATACCTTTGACACCAACGGTGGTGTCATTCAGTGGTATCAGGGATCCGTAGCGAACGAATAAAGAACCTTGGTCATTATCGTCTACTCAATATGTTTCAAACTTATTCCTGGGACTTCTTAATAAAACACTTAATGACAATGCCCGACACGAGAATCGAACCTCGAAAAACATACGCGAACGTAAATAAATTAATATTCTAGGCTATTATTACAACGCCTTTTAGACCCAAACTAAGCATAGCATGTAAGGTTCCAGAAGGTCGATAAATTTGCTTGGATTTTCTTGTTATGTTAAGTAAATAAAATCTAAGTATATTTATCTGTATATACAGGTGAATTTTTCAACGGGGCGTGGATAGCCAAACCCGAAAGTATGAGGAATAGCGAAAAATATATATTATGATTTTGATGAAAACTAAAACTGCACCATTGGATTGTAAAAAAAACAATTCTCCTAGCCAATAGGGGGTGTTTTTTGTTAAAAAAAAACACCCCCTGTATTAAGTGAGTTACTGTTGTTCCCGGTTGTATCCGAGGCTCTCCCCTCGAAGCCCAGGGTCCACTTACTCCTTCTCCTCCTTTTGGTTTAGCTTACACGGCTTTTATGGGAGCTACTGCCTTCTAGACTCCGAACCCCGAGAGGAAAGCCTGCACCAGAACCTCGTACTTCCAGCAGCAGCTGTACTGACTTGCAGGTGCGGTTGGCTTGTACTGCGAAGATCTTGGTCCCAAAAACACTCTAAACTCTCCTATTATCTTCTTTCTATATTTCTCTCCTCTTTTCTTCCTTTCCGGGGTAGGCAGAGACAACGGCTTACCATCTGCTTCTATCCTTTCAAACTTCACGAGCTGGCTCTACTGTCAGCATCGAAGCGTTGGCACATTAATGGTGAAGGTGTACGAACGAGAGGTCCCGGGTTCAAATCCTGGCCATCATACTACCGATGTGAACTCACAACACACACAAGCACTCCTAACACAAGTAATTACTTTAGATTTAGCTCAGCTGAAGGGGAATACTCCAAATATGGTTTGAAAAAAACTTTAGGAGCTGGCTCTACTGTCAAAATGCCTACCGGTGCCCTATAAAAAAAAAACAAATTTAAAAACTTACAATAGCTAAAAGAAAATATTGTAATGTTCAGTAATCCACACCAGTCTCTTCGAAGCGCTGACGACAGACTGGACACTCAATAACTTAGTGACAGTTTTAATACCGTTTTCTAGTTAACACGTGTATAGTTCTAATATTGAGAGACAATATGTTGTCGGCATCAGTGCATATTTAAATAACTGTATATTATTTAGCATGCATTGAACCATTTGTTTTCAGAAGTCCATTAAAACGAATCAACGTCATTTAAAGCTAATTCGGACAGTGAGTTAAGGAAGAAATTCTTAACTAATATTAGGTCGTTACATATGAAATTGCCGTTTTTCTTGAAGAAATTGGAGGACACCCAATTTTCAGTACTAACATCTTTGCATTTTTTTTAGGAATGACAAATCCAAATTTGTGTATGAATGAGACAACATTAAGATAACAAACAGCAACTTTTATTACATTTTTAAAAAGTGATAGCGTTAAGTAATACGAAATTTATCATCAAAATGGATAGCATTTAGGGAGTACTGTTTTTGAAGATCGAATTAATTTATCAAACGGCCAATAAAAACAAAATGTAATCCAGAGTTGTAAAATCTTGAAATCAACTTTCAAACAAAATATAAATAATGGAAATAGCTATTAAATTACAGGAATAACGAACTCATGAATTTGTAAGAAAATTTCGGCAATTTCATAATTTAACCAATTATTATAAAGTGAGAGGCCAAATTTTTGAGTTTGTTCATATGTTTGGGGTAATCTTCGGGAACACTGTACTTATTGGGAAAATTCTTTCACCATTTGTAAGGTACATTATTCCCGATGGACATACTGCTCTACTAATATTATGAATGTTAAAGTTTGTGAAGATGTTTGTAAGTTTGGATGTTTGGTACTCAATCACGCTCTATCTGAACAGATTTTTGGTAAATGGATAAAATTATAGTCTGACACATAGTCTACTTTTATCCCTGGAATTCCAGGCGAGCGAAGCCGCAGGCATCAGCTAGTAGGCTATATATTATATGTATAATTACGATGGTTATTTTAATTAGTTTAAAAATAATCTTAAAAAACGAAGCGAAGCGATTACTAGTTAATAATATCGGGTTACTTAAAAGGCTGGGTTCTTGACCTTTACGATTTGATGCATGTACAGCCAGCGTCGAAAGTGGTAATGATTGCACAGATTTCAAAATTAAATTAATCTGAATGCTTGGAAATCAGTAATGATTTTAGACAAAATTTTAAAATATTTAAATAGAGCCCATTGAGCAGTTAAATAACGTTTCCATTATGAAATATAAAATTCTTTGCTCGAAGTCTAAGCCCTAACGAAAGAAATTTTAAGTAATTTTATCCGTGTATTGTGCGGGCAGGGCCGCACCAAATTGTATGTAAACGACAAAAGTGGCTTAACACTAAATTGGTTACAAAAATGTTGAACACCTTTTCTTAGCTTCACATGTATGTTTGTAGGTTTGTATGTAACGAAATCTATGAACTCGATTTTGGAGCACTTCCAAACGTCGCAATCATTTGACATTTGCACGCTTATCAAGGACCGATGACAATTCAATAATTTGAAAAGATTAAAAAGAAAATTAAAAAGAATAATGGTTAAAAAAACACGCTTTGAAAGAAGACCAAACCAAAAAATCCGTTCCCGCAGGGGGAACGCACAGGTAGATTTCGTGAAGCAATTAATATTATTTTATATAGAGAACTACGGACTTTAAACAGTTTAATTTGTTTTTCTCGAAAACGGTAACTTTTAGCGAAAAACTTTTCAGACATTTATTTTAGATTTAAAAATGGCCTATCGATTAAAAATGTTTCCGACGGCAAGAATGTTCACCGGTTAGAAGTTCTGATTTTTTTCCCGAAAAATTTTGGTTTTTCCCCCCTCCACTTTTAGTTAAAGTTTTAATCTTATAGGTTTATAATTTAAAGTTGTTGGTATTCATGGATACTATGGGATAAAATTAGAACGGTTCGAATATCTTTCATGGAACGTGAAATTTTGAGGAAAAACTGATTTCACAAAAAGTGAGGCCCTACCGTCCCCTTAGGCCGGATTTCACCCGTTCACGAAGTTTACCCGTTCAGTTTGAAAGCGATCGGGGCAAAAATGCGACCGTGAGAGTGCCGTAAATTTTGGGAAGTGGAACCATACATACAAATATATATATAAACTTTTTAACCAGTGGTCATTACGGACTCTGGGGGTCATAACTAGACCTCCTATGAAGAATTTTTTTTTAAATTCGACAGTAGTCAGGAAACCAATAGGTAGATCGATTTCATCGAAATCTACCTAAAATCATACATTATTTATAATGATTTTTAGATTAGTAAGTAGAGTGACAAAAAAACATTTATTTGGTTTTTAAAGAGCGTGCGGAGCTTGCAACATTCGCTATCAAGCACCCTTCTCTTTTTAACAATAAAATAATTTTTTTGTTATTATAATTCCATATTTAATTCAAGGTTTAAGAGTCAGGCGATCAATAAATTGGAATTTGTTGACCTAGTTATGTCGTTGACTGTACCCACGTTCAATGTAGGTAGGCACGTGTATTTATTATCTACTTATCGCCTTAATGACAATTTATGTTAAATATATAAATTTTCCGCGATAAGGCTGCGTTTTCACCAAAGTAATGCGAGGATGTGTAGCGAGGTATATGTTACAAACAGAACCACTAGAGAAGGAAGTAACAATAGAATCACTACATTCGCCTAGCCTCGCTCAGCTCAGCTCTAGTGGAAACGGCCTAACGGGGCAAGGTAGGCAAGGTAAAAATATATGCGACAGATGTTTTGCGAGGGATGTATGGGCAGTGGTGTGTGCGCTCCGCTACCACCACACCTCTCCCCGCTCTAAACAATTCCGCTACACATTCTCGTATCGCTTATCCGCGCACGGTTTCTCAGCGACCTACCACATCTCAAGTAACTTTATAACTTTAATAATAACTTTATAACTTTATTGAAATTGAAATAGCACAAGTGTATCTTAAAAAAGTTATGGCACTGATCTCCACACTAGGATACCCTGTGTTGTGAAGACCAGTCACTTTCACTAGACACTGGATATAATAAATAAAGACTGGCATAAGACTTTTTTTTACATATTGTCCCTATATATTTGACATGTAGAATAGATATCTGTTTACGTGCGTGCATGTTGGTGAGGGTGTGTGTGTATGTGTGGAAGGAAGGAAGTGGAATTACACACCGTTCCACAACCTCACTACGCATCTTCACACTGACCAGTCGCATATCTCTGGTTGAAACACAGCCTAAAGGGCTTCCACGCGGGTAGAGCTGCGGGTGGCAGTAGGTTTCAAATGCCTAATAATGCCTGACATAATAACACACAAATAACAACTGTTACATTCTGTATAAACTATTGTAGAGATACGTTACACATTGAAATAAATTGTAATTGTAATCTTCTTAAATGCTATAAATCAGTTAATAGTGTCAGTTGTATACCTATTTCATTTTAATTTCAGTGATATATAATAATAGTTAAAAAAAACGAATAAAGGGGACGTGTCTTGGTGGCTTAGGTGGTCAGAGCACTCCACCTGTAAGGGACTGGTCGCGGGTTCAAGTCCCGTCCTAGATATTCTCTTTTTCCGATCTAAATCTATAAGAAAAAGTAAGCATACAAAATGCTTAAAAAATTTAATTGAATTAATTAGGCGGAGTCACCAAAAAAACAATGTTTAAAAATGACCGTAGTTCGCAAGAATTACGGTGGATGGCTCCAGCGTCGCCTTAAGACGTATATAACATATCGGTGAATTTCGAATATCTGGGACGTGTCTAGGTAGCTCAGCTGGTCAGAGCACTCCCCCTGTAAGGGACTGGTCGCGGGTTCAAGTCCCGTCCTGGATGTTTCTCTTTTTCCGATCTATATCTTTTATAATAGTAAATGTCAAAACAACTAATACTAAAAACTTTGTCAAGATAAATATTCATATCATTTCTCAAATATATACTGAACACATCACAACTAAGGCACTTTGTACTGCCGTAATGAGTTATCCGACAAGAAGTCTTCAAACGAATAGTAACAACTTTTTTTTTTTTTTTTTTTTCTACTACATTCTACACAGCGCTTTCTAGACCCAAAGTAAGCATAGTTTAACTAGCTTGTGTTATGGGTTCCAGAATGCTGAACATACTTATATACTTTTTTTTTTGTAAATACATACATATTATTCATAGAAACACCCAGACCAATACAAATAGACATATTCATGCATACAAATATTTGCACTGAGCGGGAATCGAACCCGCGCCCCCTGTCGTAGCAGTCGAATGCACTACCGCTACGCCACAGAGGCCGTCAATTGTTAAATCACAAGTCACGGAGTTGTCTTAAAATATGTTTAATTCTGAAATAACTCTGATACACTCCGGGACATTATTGGAAATTCGCGGGGCCAAGCAAAAGATACTCTCATGCATTAGTTGTGTCTTGCTAGTAACTATATGTAATTTATTCTGATGCCGTGCACGTTAACACTCTTTTATTAATTTGGTACTTATGTTTGTTTAGCCGTTTGTTGGTGGCTGAACTCCGTAACCACTCGCGAGGTCTTAACCAAATTTACCACGGTGATAGTGTGGACACTGAGGAGTGTTTTGACGAGATGGTTCATGTCCGATGTACCATTGAGGAATAATCACCGAAAAACAGTTTCACGAGCGCGAGCGAGCTAAGCGCGCGACCGTAGTAAGATGTCTTATTTTCAAGTAAGAGTCCTGCTCGCTCAGTTCAATTTATTTCAGTCGCACCCTGCACTGAATTCCTAGTATTGAATGTAGCGGAATCTTTGAACTTGATATTGGAGCACTTTAAAATGTCGGATTGATTTGAAATTTTACACACTTATCAAGTTTTTTTTTTAATATTTGGGACACGTCAATTTGACTTCACCTCGCCTGATGGTAAGCCGAAGGTAAAGTCTCAGGAAAGAGGGTCACCATTACATACACGTACCATGTTAACAATGGTGGCACTCAGTTTGACGGCCTCATCAGAACTAGTGCTGCGACCACAATCCCCCTGCCCGGCTATGCACTTGCTGACCCCTGAACGCAATTAAACCGAAATTGGATTACTATGGAGGGTTTTTCGCAATCGTGCACGGTGGTACCTACCCGGCCGAATTTTGTGACAAATTTGTGTCATCAAATTTCTACTTGACTGGTGTCAAGTACAGCTTCACCCGCTCGGAGGTTGGTTATCACTTTTTGGTCATAGCTCCGGTTTTACTTAACCAGTTGCAATCAAACATACGGCAGAATTTAATTCTGACCAAGACCTTTCGAATAAAAGGAACAGCATTAAAATGCGTTCCGTAGTTTTTGCGTCCATCGCGAACAAACAGACAAGAATTCAATCAAAAATATTTTTGTGTTCAGAATCGTTCATTTACTATACTCGTAACCCAAGTTTTTTTTAAATATCTCCAATGTACAGACACAACTAATTTACAATTTTATAATTATACAGGGTGTCCCGAAACTCAACGATAACCTACCAGGTTAACCAGACTAAGTGGCCAAGGTATACCCGTTATGGAAAAAATTAAAAAAAAAGTCACAATTTTACACCCTTGGTCGCATCTTTAAGTAATGTGATCACAATTTTCACAATTTTACAGTGTTTAAAAATAATGTAATCTCAAATAACAGTATAGCACTGTTATTTGAGATTACATTATTAATAAAACACTGTAAAATTCGCAACTACAAATTAAAGTAATAAATATTGTTAACTTAGTTAGGGTTTACAAAATCATTGTCAGTTAACTTTGACACTCCATGTATAGATATTAGGTATAGATAAGGTATAGATATTAGGTATAGATATTAGGTTAGCGGCGGTAAGGCCCATCATGGAGGATTGGCTGAAGAGGCGACACGGAAGCCTCTCGTACCGACTGACGCAGGTGATCTCCGGGAAGGGGTGCTTCGGGGACCACCTGCATCGGATCAGGAAGGAGCCAACGCCTGAGTGTCATCACTGCGACGCGAGCGAGGACTCAGGGCTGCACACGCTGGCGGACTGCCCGGCGTGGGAGGCGCCGAGGTGTGACCTCGTGGCAGCCATCGGGGTGGGAGTCCTCTCGCTCGGCAGCATTATTGCGGCAATGGTGCGGAGCGCGAGCGCGTTGGCCGCCGCCACGTCCTTCTGCGAGCATGTAATGCTCGCGAAGGAGGTGGCGGAGCGCGCCCGGGAGAGACTTAGAACTCTCCCGGTCCGCCGAGCCCGCAACTTGCTCGCCGCGCGTCGCAGGCGGCTCACCTGTCACCCCAGCAGAAGCAGGCCGGGACAGTGGGGCGACTAGCGCCCCTCCCCCAAACCGGGGCAAGACGGGGACACCGTGGTTCCCAAACCCGAGGGGGCCATCTCGAAACCGGAGATGGCCCAAGGTCAGTCGGGGTGCGAGGGATATGCTCTTTGGGCAACCTTACACCCGGGTCTGTAGACCCGAGACGGCATGCGGTTTTAGTCGGTTCAAGCCCGACATAACCGCCCCCGCTGGCACGCGGGGGGGTATCCGAAGGGATTTCCGCACGATAAAAAAAAAAAAAAAGTATAGATATTGGGTATAGATATTAGGTATATATATTAGGTATAGATATTGGGTATAGATATTTGGTATATATATTAGGTATAGATATTAGGCTCTTCCTTGTAGGTCCACTAAAAAAAATTAACAGTACCTACAAATAACAATAAGTAGAAAGTTAACAGTTGAATGTATATACCGTCACCGACAAAAAAGGCTTAACAAATTCTAATTTAATAATCACTTTAACTCTTAAACCTTTCATAAAATCTTCTTTTCTTCTTATATATAAAAATGAATTGCTGTTCGTTAGTCTCGCTAAAACTCGAGAACGGCTGGACCGATTAGGCTAATTTTGGTCTTGAATTATTTGTGGAGGTCCAGAGAAGGTTTAAAAGGTGCTATCGATTGAGGCAGTACGAAGTCTGCCGGGTCAGCTAGTAATAAATAAAACATGAAATATAATAACTTTGTCCTCTGGGGATTATAAAACTACATGTATATTCATTGGATATTCCATTTTATAAAATTTGTTTCGTCGTTGACTATTTACAATGGGTAGTTTTATCGCTAAAAGCGATTTGGTCCAGGCAAGGCTAATTCCAGTTGCATTCGAAGCTTGAATTTTGGAGCCAGGGATCCACTTTCTTACTTCGCCTTTATTTGTTTATCGGGGTCAATTGCCGTGTGAGAGGGAGAGGAAAACCTACGCTAAGTCGCCATTCATCAATCAGGGTGTACCGGCATAAAGGTAAGGTTGGCTTGGACCCCGACGATCCAAAGCTCCTGCTGTTTTGTAGTTATGGGCAGAAGACAGTAGTGGGTGAAGGATACCCCTACCCCACACATATGGTACTACCCCACTAGACCCTTGCAAGGCTAGTGCAAGACTGAGGTGTTATCCTCATACCTCATTCCATCAAGAACCAAGCGCCTCTTTTCTTTGCCAACCCATAAAGACTTGGAATTTTTTACCGGCCCACGTGTTTCCTTCTTTTTACAGTCCCGGGTCCTTTAAGCAGGGCGTGATAAAGCATCTGATGAGGCCGTCAAACTGAGGGTAGTATTATTATCGGTATCTGTAAAGATGACCCTCATTCCTGAGGCTTTACCTTTAGCTTAACATCAGGCGAGATAGTCATATAGACGTGACTATTTAAAAAAAAATATCCCTCAGTCGAAGTTCACGACTGACGTATTATATGTTTTAGTATGGGTAAGTATAGCATAAAACAGTCGAAGATATTCAAAATAAGCCTAGATAAAAAAAAGGACGAGCCAAGTGATAAAACTCTCGATGAGGCTCGTCATTGAAGTGTTACAGGACACAGCCGACTGAACAGGCACCTGACACTGATAGGCGTGAAAACCGACCCCAGATGCCCGGAGTGCATGGATGGTGACGAGACCAGCTTCCACCTGCTGGTCGAATGCCCCATGTACTCACTGATAAGATGGGAGACAATGGGGTTGGATACACTGGACACAGAAGACCTGTAGGATCTGAAGGTAGACCAGATCGTAAGATTTTGCAAGGATACAGGTAGGTTCGACGGAACGCCGTGATTGCTGGGTAACCACATCCTTCCCAAAAGGAAGGATCAGGGGAAATGGATGAAATGACCCACTGAGGAAGGGTTGATCACCCGCCAGGTCAACGGCATCCCCGTTGCAAATAATAATAATAATAAATTGGTAAGTATATAACATAACATAACATAACATAACTTCACGCCTGTATCCCCGAAGGGGTAGGCAGAGGTGTATTACACACCCACGATTCGCCAGCTATGTTAAGGTCCCAACGTAATAGGGGGCGAGTATAAGTATATGCAGTCGGATTTAACAATTTTTTTCGTTGACTATCGACCGGAAAGTTTGAAGGTATCCGCCCCCGCTGGCCGGCGGGGGGGCACTGCACCAGTTTAGTGACACACTGGAATGGACGCTTGCGACATCTAGCTTACTCTAAGTCTATGGGTGCGATGAATGTCACCACGTAATGTGTTACGTAAGGTATGTCCGTCCCGGCAGCGAACCGCGGAAGTTAGTCGCGTATCGTACGAGCACTATAACATATTATTATAATTCTAGTATCTGTATACTTGTTTACAAACATACTAGTACATCATCATGTATACAAATATTGTACTGAGCGAGCATCGAAGCCGCGATCCCTGACAGCAGTAGAACAATTTGCAGTCACGTCTCACAGGTTATCCCGTCTTAGGACGGGAAAAAATTGTATAAGAATTCTATATCACACATATCGGCTTCAACCAGAAGCAGGTAAATGAAATTTCGTTATTATTTATTATTGAAACCGGATATGGTAATCCGGTGGGTCAGGCATTAATATAAGTCCGGGTACTACTGAATCCGGTGATTTTTGAGCTGAGAGTGAGACGAAGTCGATGTATTTCGTTTGTGTCTCTCTAGCGCCTAGACCCTTCGACCGATTTTAATTGTTTTTAGCATAATGATAGATGATAGTGATGTGATCGACATAGGCTATACAAATTGAATTTATGAAGTACTACGCAACAATAATTACCGAACAAAAAATTCAAAAGCTGATTTCTCAAAAACTACAAATAGTAAAATCTAAGTTTTAGCGCTAAAACGTAGCCTATAACCATAAATACCGATTAAAAAAAGAAAACTGAAAATCGGACAAGTCACGGAGGAATAATCACCGAACAAAATATTCTTAAGCTGATTTCTCAAAAACTACAATTTGCAAAACCTGAATTTGGCGCCAAAAACTTATTTTTCTGATCCGTACGTATGACTAGGACTGTGGTCCATGGTCAGACGTACGATCAGAAAAAGAAAACTTGGAATCGGATGTACCATTGAGGTGAGGCGGTTAGGTCAGGTTAGGCTATTACGATATTCTGTGCTCCTTTCCAAATCACTCAGACAAGGACACTCTCAGCTCAACATTGCAAGAGTTACTCTGCCTTGCGGACCTAGTATATTTTGGCAAAATAATCGCGCTTTCTCGAATGTAGGATAAAAAATTCACCATTATTTCATTATCATTAATGACTATTGAGAGAGTCCTATAAGCTTTATTTTTATACTGGTCAGGCGAGGCCGCGGTGGCGGCCAACGTCCGCCGGCAACTCTGGGGTTATCCTTTCGAGGGCTTACCCGGGGTGCCCGGCAACGGACACTTGGGGAGGACACCGTGCGGTTTTAGTCGAGACACGACATAATTTTTTGTAGGACGCAATTTTATTCTTTTGATCTGTAGGGGAGGTCAGTGTAAAGCTAAAACCAAGTTTATGGGGTCGCCACCCTTGTCGAATGGCCGCCATCTTGAAAATAGGGGTTGAAATGGTTGTAACATTTTTTGTTGCTAATTAAATTCTCTACAACTTTGGTTCAGTAACTTTTGTTTTTTTGTTTACTTTGTTATTATAATTTTTTTAATATTTTTTTTGCAATATTATTAATAATTAATTATTGACTTTTTTCCCCACCACACACGAGGAAGAGTCTGGGGGCGCGTTTTTTTTTTACGTGGTATCCCCAATAGGCATAATCCACGGTGATTTTCTAAATTTGAACTACTCCGTCCTCGGTCTATTCGATGGACCAGGCTGCGGCTTTCTGAATTAAATATCAGTGGGAGAACTGGAGAAGGAAGGGGTGTTAATGTCGGCGGTTCATCATCAAAGTCATTTTCATTTATTAATTCTGAGAGCCCCATTACGTTGCTGCAAGTCTCTCCAGAACAATGGAAGCACACTGCAGAACATTTCAGCCCTGCTTTTCGACATCCACACATTGATCCACAGTTTCCTTTGCATTTGCAAAAGATCAATTCTGGAAGGTCAGGGGGTGCTGGAGGTTAAGAGCTCTGCACTGGCATCAATAATTTTCTATATGTTTTTCCAGCCCCAGTCTTCAAGATCATTATTATTACCAAGCCACGACTGGACCTGATGGTAGACTCGGAAAGTATGAAAGCGACCTGTGTATTGTATTGGAGGAAGTGAAGATAAGTTAAATGTGCTTTTTGTCACTGCCTTGGCAAATTGTTTGTACTTAGGCTGTCAAGAGAATTATCATCTTTGTTACCACCGTATAAAGAGATAAAAAAGTTTCTGAACATTTTCGCTTATAACTTTTTTATTTATAGTTCTACGACAAAAAGTTACTGTACCAAAGTTGTAGAGAATTTAATTAGCAACAAAAAATGTTAACAATTTTTTTTTATCAGATAAATAGTTTAAGAGATATATCGTAAAAACCATTTCAACCCCTATTTACAAGATGGCGGCCGTTCGACAAGGGTGGCGACCCCACAAACTTGGTTTTAGCTTTACACTGACCCTATCTGATCACATCAAAAAAATAAAATTGCGTCCTCTAAAAAACGCAACCCCAAATGTAACTTTTCAATGGACTAATCCATTAATTCCCCCACCGAATAAAAACACTTATCTATTAGGAAAAATAAAGATTGAAAGAAAACTATTTTTAACGGATTCTATCGCGATTTATTTGATGTTATTTTATTGTTTACATTGAACCCGACGTTTCGGTTGCTTTTCAGCAGCCAGATAGAATCCGTTTAAAATAGTTTTATTTCAATGTGTGACATTCGTGTAAACTTCCGATTATATCAAAAATAAAGATATTGAATTCAAGTTTATTCAAAGGTAACGCTGGCACATCAACTGGTAGTTTATTGTAAATTTTAATGGCCACACAGTATGCATTTGCGGAATATAGATGTAATCTTTGCCGGGGTACTAAAATCTTATAAGGATCTCTACTATTTGTCTTTTTTAACATTTCGTCATGCAGCGGAAACATTTGTGGAGTTTCATTTCCTGAAAAGTATTCAGCTCCATACAGTGCTCGAACACATGTTTTTTGTGCTATCAGTACTGTCTGAACTTCTACCGAGTTACCCCACACAACGATTCCGTATCGTAGTACTGATGACATGTATCCGTGATACGCAGACAGAGCCGTGTCTCTGGAAGCTAATTGTCTCAGTTACAAACCTGTGTAATCTTGCACATACGTTTTCAATATGCCCTTTCCAATTTAAATTCTTGTCTATAGTTATCTCAAGAAATAGAGTTGAGTTGACGGGTTTTATTAACGAATTGTTAATTTGACTATTTGTCTATAAAGCCTCTTTAGAATTATACGTTTTAAAATTAATTACTTCCGTTTTATCAATATAAATATGTAAATTGTTATTTTGTAGCCATTTAATTAATGATTAGTTTCATTTTCTATTTCAGATTTATTTTTACATTTCATCACGAGTGTCGTATCATCTGCAAAGAGTATACAGTCATGTATAAGATCCTTATGATTCTGATGATGGACCTGGAAGGTGGTCATAGGAACTCTTTAACGAAACGACGCAACCTCATCGAGTTTGGGCTTGTTTGAATCGTCTAGACGAGTAGTTTGTCTTTCAATGGTAACCAGGGTCTGATGATGGAGCTGGAAGGAGGTCATAGGAACTCTGTAATGAAACGACGCAACCTCATCGAGTTTGGACTCGTTTGATTTCAAATTTTGTTAACAAGAACATAATTGAAGCTTGTTTTTAAAATGCTATTTTTTTTTATTCCACTTGTTAACAATGTAAGACCGCAGAGTATATAACTATATATACTCTGCGGTATATAGTCATAACTAGCCCATAACAGTACCGCGAACTATTTTATTGTTATTTTCTAACATAATTACATCATCGCTGACATTTAATTCTGGCATAACTTTAAAATGTTAATCATTATAGTATTTACTTTTATTTTGATTTCGTGTAAATCTTTTTTTTTTTTTTAAAGCATATATATTAGGTAGGTAAATTGTCCTTTTTCTTGAAGAAATTGGAGGAAACCCAATTTTCAGTACTAACATTTTGCATTTTTTTTAGGAATGACAAATCCAAATTTTATGTTTTTTTGTGTATGAATGAGACAACATTAAGCTAACAAACAGCAACTTTTATTAGATTTTTGAAAAGTGACAGCTGTTAAGTAATACGAAATTTATCATCAAAATGGATAGCATTTAGGAAGTACTGTTTTTGAAGATCGAATTAATTTATCAAGCGGCCAATAAAAACAAAATTTAATACAGAGTTGTAAAATCTTGAAATCAACTTTCAAACAAAATATAAATAATGGAAATAGCTATTAAATTACAGGAATAACGAGCTCATGAATTTGTAAGAAAATTTCGGCAACTTCATAGGTACCTATTATAAAGTAGTTTGCGCTCTACAAAGTCCGACAGCTGGTCTAGCTACAGAACTTCGATATCGCCAGGGGGGTGTGGAGGTCAGATGCCAGTCGCTTCCTAGTTGGACTAAAAAAACCAACCATAACTGAATTGGAAAAAGGCTTGAAAGATGATGATTTGAAATCCTATAAGTAGGTAACCGAAATTACTAATATCCCCCCTAACCCCTCCAGCTAAGCTGTTGAAGATCAGAAGACCACAAACGCCTGCAAGAATAGCCTTAGCAACAATACTCGCGTACGGGCGGTTACTACGTTTTAGATTTAAGGATTTACTGTTGAAATTTCTCTGTTACTGAGTAACCATTGTGTCAAGCTATCTCCTAAGTTTTTATTTAATTACACCTGAGTTACTCCATAACATGGTCCTAGACCGAACCGGATAAGAAGAAGCATTAATTATAGCTATTATTTCAAAATTTGGAGCTTATTAGTGTAGAAATTAAGAAAATTACGGCAAGTGCACTTGGAGGTCATACGAACAAAGGGCAAAGCGGTTATCATTGTGCATCGTGATTTGGAGTCCTCATCATCATACAGTGTTAAGCCTTCATTAATTCTTAACTTTCACCCACCACTCAGGCTCACTGCGTGGTGAGCCTGAGTGCACTCACTTAATCGCTTGTGTTAGAAGTGGGTTCACGTCGGTAGTGTAATGGCCAGGATTCGAACCCGTGACCTCTCCGATCGTAGTGTCGACTCCTTAACCATTAAGCTACCCACGTTTGTCTATGCATGACATTTTTTATTTCTATTTATTTCGTATGAAGAATTGTGTTTATTTGTTTATTCATTTTAAAAGTGTAACAGTCTCACATTCCAGCAATGGCGAATATGAAGATGGGATTTAACGACACGATGCCAACAATATGTAACCATATTCTTTTGTGAGTCATTTAATGATTTAATTTGATGATTTGATCTATAGGAAGTAGGATACTGATGATACTGCACAAATATCGTATGCGGTAGCCTAGTGGTATGGGTAATGGACTGCTGAGACGAGGTCTCGGGTTCGATCCCAGGTTTTACCATGGCACACACCAATGACTTTTCGATGCTTTTCGAAGTTATGTGTGTATTTATCGCAGGTTTATAAGTGCCTGGTTAATGGCAATAGGCTCGCCGCCTATTACATTGGGACCTAAACATAAACTGGCAAAATGTGGGTGCTAGCACCTCTGCCTACCCCTTCGGGGATATAGGCGTGAGTTTATGTTAGGTTATGTTATGTTATCGTACGCAAAACGAACGCGCTGTCCCCAACAATTCAACTTCAATAGAATATTAACTTTATCCGTGCCGTCAGCATATTTCTGGTACGTGCGGACGTAGTACGCAAACGCCTCGTGGATGCGTCATCTAGGTCAGCATAAATAATAATTCTGAGAACTTCAACATAAATACTTCATAAGAAGATATTTGTCCGGATGCTCTTTTAATTAATCAAAATATTCGAATATTTCTGAGCCGTTTGGGGTGGAGACGCTGCGGTCGTGGGGTCGAATCCCCCATTTGTTATATACAAACATTTCAAAGCCTCTTCTAGAAGCCACCCATGGCAGGGCTGGTTTATTCCATGAGCAAAGAATTGGCATTGCGATTCAACGTGACGACCTCTGCGGCTTAGCGGTAGTGCGTTCGACTGCTAAGCCAGAGGTCGCGGGTTCGATTCCCGCTCAGTGCAAATATGTATATTTGCATTGGTATGGGTGTTTCTATGTATAATATGTATGTATTTACAAAAACAAAATTATTAAGTATGTTTATCCGATTTCTAGAACCCATATGGCAAGCTCTGCTTAGTTTGGATCTAGATGGCGTTGTGTACTTTGTCCTACAATAATGCCGCCAGCCTTCTGGTTACCCTACCAGTTCAAGTTTTTGACGCATGAAACTGTAGGTTTCTATATATATTCTGTAATCTATATTTTATTCAAATTTTAATAATATGTATGTACTTACATATGTACTTATGTATGTATATTTACTTAAATAATTTTGGTAAGGTTAGTCCGTCAATTTGACTACACCCCAACAGCAGCCACAGGTTTTTACAGGGCAACAGAAGACACTATGTGAAACTTAGAATAATATTATGTAATCTGTGTTAAAACTTTAAATCAATTGGGTAGTACCATAGTTTAAATTTGATTAATAAATTATTTACCTGAGCTTTTAATAACCTCTGTTAAATTATTTATTATAAACATTTATTATTCTCTAGTGTAGTAGTGTAAACTGTACGAAAAAAACCGGCCAAGTGCGAGTTGGACTCACGTACGAAGGGTTCCATACCAGTAGCCATTTTTTCAATAAGTGCAGTGGTTCCGAATATAAACAAATCCCCAGGCATATAAACAAACTCATAAAATTTGACCTCTCTCTTTGTATTAGTAAAAGATTATAAGTATAGTTATATATTACATATACATATGAAATTGCCGTTTTTCTTGAAGAAATTGGAGGAAACCCAATTTTCAGTACTAACATTGTTGCATTTTTTTTATGAATGACAAATCCAAATTTTATGTTTTTTTTTGTGTATGAATGAGACAACATTAAGCTAACAAACAGCAACTTTTATTATATTTTCGAAAAGTGACAGCTGTTAAGTAATACGAAATTTATCATCAAAATGGATAACATTTAGGAAGTACTGTTTTTGAAGATCGAATTAATTTATCAAGCGGCCAATAAAAACAAAATTTAATACAGAGTTGTAAAATCTTGAAATCAACTTTGAAACAAAATATAAATAATGGAAATAGCTATTAAATTACAGGAATAACGAACTCATGGATTTGTAAGAAAATTTCGGAAATTTCATCGAAAAAAAAAAAAAAAAAAAAAAAAAAAAAGGTAAAGAAAAACGACCTATATTATATTAGATATAGTACGAAATAAGTTATGTATAGTCGTTCCTATGGAACTTACCGTTTTGACGTTTAATAGAAAGAAACTGATTTGTCTTGACTGTCAAGTACTCAATTATACCAACATTCCAAAACAAACATTCTCATCTTGATTGGCACAAACATTTGGCACGCAATGGCTAATATCACCAATCTGCTTGCGACACAGTGAAATCAGCTGGTTATACAATGAATGCTATGAACTTGAACCACTTTGATATTCAAGTGTTATTTGGATAATTTGAGTGTGAGATTTGTGTTTGTGTGTTTACAAGTAATGTTGTATGGTTTCACCAGTATAGAGTTAACTTCGTGAGAATGTTGGTGGAGTTTTTTTTTTAATAGTAAGTACCAGTAATCGAGTTTACTAGTATTCCCGCTAAACCCTCCAGCTAAGCTAAATTACTTGTGTTAGGAGTGGGCTTACGTCGGTAATGTAATGGCCCGGAACCGAACCCGGGACCTCTCGATCGTGAGGACGTCTCCTTATCCACTAAGCTATCAGTCAGAACATCATCATCCGTATTCTCTTGAGTGGCATCCGAAGATCGCAAGTCACCACAGTGAACTGGTGCCTCCTCACCTAGCAACGCCAGGAGTTAGGATAATTAATTTTCGCATATAATATAATAATATTTTCATGTAATACTTTAGTATTGTCATTTGTCACATCCTATTGCATACGTATTCTGTTATAAAACCTATTACGTCCCTAGCTTAGTGATTAAGGAGACAGCATTACGATCGCGAGGTCCCAGGTTCCTGGCCATAAAATTGCCGACGTGAACCTACTCCTAAAACGAGCTATTTATATAATTTAGTCACAAGAAAAATCACCACCCTGTTCGTCTCCATATCACCACCAATGAACAAACATACACGTATAACCCTTCACGCGTCACGCAGTTGGGTAATTAGACTAAAGAAGTTCAACACAATCTCTTCAAAAAACAGAATGACGTAATCAAAACCTAAAAATATAAATTAAATTATTAACACACGCTGAGTTATAGTTAATCAGATGTTGTGTTTGTTAATGTGTATGTAAATTTTCTCACACTTGAGTTACTCAATGGTCTATTGCGAAAGGTTATGGTCATTGGCCTGGCGGAGTGAGATTATTTAATAATTCATTCATGTATTGGTGTCACTTCATCTTTGTAGACAGACGTTTATCGACACAGTTGGGTTCACACCATATCTAGGTATATTGTTGTTTTAAATGTAATATGTGTGAGGCTTGGAAAGTTTATCTATCATCTGTCCTTTTTTTGTACTTTATATCCAATATTCGATTGACAACAAAATTTGTTATAGATTTAGGTAGATCAGGAAAAGAGAACATCTAGGACGGGACTTGAACCCGCGACCAGTCCCTTACAGGGGGAATGCTCTGACCAACTGAGCCACCTAGACACGTCCCAGATATTCGAAATTCTCCGATACATTATTACGTCTTAAGGCGACGTTGGAGCCATCTACCGTAATTCTTGCGAACTACGGAAACAATGAACAACTTTACAGTCATTTTTAAACATTGTTTTTTGATGACTCCGCTTAATTAATTCAATTAAGTTTTTAAGCATTTTGTCTGCTTACTCTTTTCTAAAGATTTAGATCGGAAAAAGAGAACATCTAGGACGGGACTTGAACCCGCGACCAGTCCCTTACAGGGGGAATGCTCTGACCAACTGAGCCACCTAGACACGTCCCAGTATCGGAGAATTTCGAATATCTGGGACGATTACATGTAAGGGAATCTTTGAACTCGATTTTGGAACACTTAAAAAAGTTCGAATTGATTTGAAATTTTCCCACTAGTATCAAGGGCTGATGAAAATATAAATTAAAAAAGAAAGAAGTGAAACTAAAGAATAAAAACAAATAATAGTTTAAAAAATCAGAAAAAAAAACACGCATTAAAGCGTTTTTTTTTTCAGATTTTAGAAGACCAAACTAACAAGTTAAGAAAATAATTATCAAAAAAAAGCGGCCAAGTGCGAGTCGAACTCGCCCATTAAGGGTTCCGTAGCAGAAAGTAACATAATAGTGTTTCTTTTTAAATTTTTATATTTGAGTTGATTGAATGAAAGGTAAATTGCGGTTTACGATTTATGACGTATTAAAAAAAACTACTTACTAGATCTCGTTCAAACCAATATTCGGTGGAAGTTTACATGAGAACGTACATCATATATTTTTTTAGTTTTATCATTCTCTTATTTTAGAAGTTACAGGGGGGGGACACATTTTACCACTTTGGAAGTGTCTCTCGCACAAACTATTCATTTTAGAAAAAAATGATATTAGGAACCTCAATATCATTTTTGAAAACCTATCCATAGATACCACAGAAATATGGGTTTGATGAAAACAAAATTTTTGAGTTTCAGTTCTAAGTATGGGGAGACCCCAAAATTTTTGCTTTTTTTCTATTTTTGTGTGAAAATCTTAATGCGGTTCACAGAATACCAAGTTTCAATAGCATAGTTCTTATAGTTTCAGAAAAAAGTGGCTGTGACATGCGGACGGACAGACAGACAGACATGACGAATCTATAAGGGTTCCGTTTTTTGCCACTTGGCAACGGAACCCTAAAAACCGTGGGTTGCTTACAAAATCCTCATCAATCCTCATGGTCCTCATCTAAAACAATTTTTTTTTAAATATCACAATGATTTTTGATACTAACTATCTACCTACTACTTCAATTAACGGTACGGCCCAAAAATCCTAGTCTCCTTTAGAATTAAAATAGTTTACAAAATTTAATTAATTAATAAAAATGACATAAATAACTATAAGTCCATTGCTAAAATTATTGATAAACTTATTTATAATAGTCTTAACAGCTATCTAGAAAAGAACAACATCATATGTCATGAACAGATGGGCTTTAGGAAAAATAAACTTAACATAACATAAACTCATAACATAAAAAAAAAAAATAAACATATTACTCCCTTTTTTTTTTTTTTTTTTTTTTTTTTATCGTGCGGAAATCCCTTCGGATACCCCCCCGCGTGCCAGCGGGGGCGGTTATGTCGGGCTTGAACCGACTAAAACCGCACGCCGTCTCGGGTCTACAGACGCCGGGGTGTAAGGTTGCCCATAGAGCATATCCCTCGCACCCCGGAACATATTACTCCCTAAATGAATATTTGAATGACAACTTTGGTATTTGACATCTACTAATTCATTTCTATTGTATTTTTAATACTGGACATAAAATTTGCATTTCAATTTTGATTTTTTATTTAACATTTCTCTTGACATAAATATCTTTTACACGCTAATATTCACTGACATTCTTATTTACGTTTTACTTTATTTGATTTTGTTTTTATTTTTTATTCTTCTATTTCGTTTAAATAATGTGGTACACAATTTAAATGTATTTTTGGTATGCCTATAGGCGGAGCATAGAAGAGCATATATTTTTATTTAATGAACATACAACATGTTCATATACATAACTTCACGCCTGTATCCCCGAAGGGTTAGGTTAGGTTACACACCCACGATTCGCCAGTTATGTTAAGGTCCCAATGTAATAGGGGGCGAGCCTATTGCCATCTACCGGGCACAATATTAAGCGAGCGATAATTACCATTTATTAATGCACACATAACTACGAAAAGTCAGAGGTGTGTGCCCGGGGCAACTGGGGATCGAACTCGAGACCTCGTCTCAGCAGTCTGTTACGTACGCCACTGGGCTATCGCCGCTTTTTATGTATTAATGTGACACCTTTATACTACACATATGTTTACGAAATAAACTGATTACTGATTTCCCATCGAGTAAATTGTTACGACAGATGGAATTTACTCCACACATGCTAACAATACAATTATTTGTGCAAGTCCGCATATTTAGTGGTCCATCATACGTTATGCAGGTTGCGTGCGTACCATACAAGGTTAGTGAAATGGGTCGTCGGTTCGATTCGGAGCCGAGCGAGCATATTCGGTAGGTAACTTACTTCGTTGTTGAGGAGAATAAATTTGTGGGGACACAGCTTTACGTACTGTGAGGACACAGCTGTACTGTACCTGCTAAGTAAGCAAATATTGTATTGAATTGCAACGAATACCCAGTCTCGGGCTTGTCGGGCTGCGTGTCGGTCATACACTCTAATAAATCACCTTGTTCACAAATCTTAGTTTACTCATTGGTTCCACTAGTTACAGTCCGACCCCGGGACTCCACATTGGTGACCCCGATACGAGATTTTATTTATGTTATGAGACAAACATGGAATAGTAAATCGAGAGGAAGTGCTCTTAATTATGATTGGTATGAAAACTAGTGTGGCTAAACTCTCACACAATTTTTATTTTTATTTTTTATATATATATATATATAGGACACGTCAAATTGACTTCACCTCGCCTGATGGTAAGCTGAAGGTAAAGTCTCAGGAAAGAGGGTCACCATTACATACACGTACCATGTTAACAATGGTGGCACTCAGCTTGACGGCCTCATCAGAAGAGGATTGTCGTCGCAGCACCGCGTGACACGCACCGGTCCCACTAGTGCTGCGACCACAATCCCCCTGCACGGCTATGCACTTGCTGACCCCTGAACGCAATCAAACCGAAGAGAGAGGCCGAATTTTATGAGTTTATTTATGTTTGTAATCTCCGGAATCTCTGCACTTATTGGAAAAAGTCTTTCACCATTTGAAAGATACATTATCCCTGACGGATATAGGCTTTATATTATGTGTAAACTAGTTGTTGCCCGCGGCACCACGCGCGTGGAATTTTGATACCGTTTCCGCTTCCCACGGGAACCTTTTCCAGGGATAAAAGTAGCCAATGTCCTATTCCAGACTATAATTTCAGCCAGATCCGTTCAGCCGTTCTGGCGTGATTGAGTAACAAACATCAATCCATATATCCATCCATCTATCCAAACTTTCACATTTATGATATTAGTGGGATTATGATTAGTTAAAATTAACTCATATAACCCAAA